>VYZX01000358.1:3877-46158 GCA_013401335.1 Brachypteracias leptosomus
CATAAAATCTGTATGTGAAGTACTCTGATGCAGCCGAAGTGCTTTATTGCCAGAAAAGCATATAACATGTCAGGGAAAACCTTTCCTGCTTCTTATATACATCTCATCCTAGTTTCTAAACTGGAGGCTGGATAAACCCATTATAAATACTGTGTTGTCATAGATTAATGTGGGAATTTTATATGCGGCTTTCAAATTAATCATAGGTATCTAGATTTTGGGACATTGCAGAAGTCAACTAGAGACAGAAAATCAATATTACTGTCCAAAATTATTAACCTAGAGCAAAGCTAACTAGTTATTTGCACAATTTGTCCATTCATCAAGGATGTATTTCATAAAAGAGTAGCAGCTTGATGGACCAGCATTAGTAATGTATTCTATCTAAAGGAGACAAGGCTGTGATATTTGCAAGTCATGTAATGGAAAATGGGGGAAAGGGTATGGAATGAGAAAGTCAACCAGTGACAGAAGACAGGAAAATAAGACATCAGATGAAAGTCTGTTAGATGAGTGGAGCAGAATTGTCTGGAGCAAGGGAGGAGAGAGTCAAAGGGAATTGAAGCAACAGGCTATCTCATGTTCTCTATTTCTTCTGTCTCCTACTGTCCACACCTTGAGTCGTAATAAGTTTCCTTGGTCTCTGTAGGCTTTACTGCAATCATAAAGCATTAAATACTCAATACAACAAAGGAATAACTGTAAGTATAGGAATGGGAAAGATTATATTCATGTAGACCATCATGTATTGCCACAGGCTGCTTGTTTGTTTAAAGTGCTCTTCCCAAAATTAATTGTTTTCCTTAAGCACAATGTTGTTATTTTTTGTTAATTCCACAGTGGAAAATGATTTGCAAGCAATGTTAGTCCTGATTAAATGGATACACTTACAATCTTTTCCATTGCTTCTTAATTTAACCAGCTTCTTTTCCATGTTCAGATTCAAAATACACGTTTCCTTTTACCTAATACAAGTTCTACATCAGTGCTTCCTTTGCAGTAGCTCAAGTCTTCAGAGATTCTTTTCAAGAATTACAATTAATGAAGCACTTAGAAAATTTGAAAGATGCAAATAATGACAACAAGAAAATGATGTGTACTTTATTGAATGTAAAGGAGGAGCACAGTGGCAAACAACATTTTGAGTTATCTCATGGAATTCCATACACACACATTGTTTAAATGCCAAGGGCCATTGTCACATCTGTTTCATATAAACATTTCTGTAATAATAAAATGATAAAAGTTATTCTCAACTAGTGTTTTCTAGGTAAAGATAATCATCAATTAAAAGGTACCTCTGAAAAAGCTCTGTGATACCCAAGATTACTCACATGAAATGAAAACTAGTTTATAAAACAGATAATAACTTCCATTATTAGTAATAATATTATGTTCTATTTTACCAAAATTTTGAAAGAAAACATTAATGCTGTTTAGCATGATGTTATAGTATTTTCAATGGTATTCCAAAAGTAAATAAAAATTGATTGTCTACCTATAGTATTTGTATACTCAGTCAGTCCAATTCTAAATACTTTTTTAGTAGCTTTTTTTGGTTCAATTGTTTTTTCCATTTTCATATTGAAATTTTCCATGATAGTTGTCAGCCCAACAGAGCATTTCTCCACTATTTGAATTAAATTGGTTAAATTAATTTTAAGTTATTAGACTGCAAAGAAAAAAAAAAAGTATTTTCTAATTACAAAACTCTGTAGTGTCTGGGTTGAATCCTGCATAGTAAATTGTTTGAAGAACAAAACTATGCAATAACATTATTTTCTGGTTAGGGGCTTTGAAAAATGGTGTCAGATGTAAACTTCATAAAACCCAGTCTTGTAGGTATCACTGAAATTTAAAGAAAACATTCTGCTTAAGAAAAAAATAGAAACAAAATTAGCATTTTTATAGCTATTGCAACTTGAAAAGCTAAGATCTGCTACATGTGTATTTTTAATTTACTTTAATTTCCTACCCCAGTAGTTTTGATTTTATGTCTGATTTTCACATCTGCTCCATGAAAATGTTCTTTTTATCTTCTACCATTTCCATATGTAGTATATGTATTTTTCAAACCAAGTTTTAGATATTTGTTTTAGGATAACAACAGTTTGTTTCTAGAATATTCAGGAAGAACAGTGGAGCTGGACAGCTATGAATTCAGACACTAAAATTCCTTAATGCTTTAAAAAATATTAGTACACTTGAATATTTTTTATTAATATCGCTATACACCCAAAGCTGGTTTAAGCCATCATTGTATAGCTATAATAGTAATTGATGATCTATACGAATAGAAAATGCGTGTATTGTGGTTTAAGGTCATCAAGGAGATTATGTCCCTGTTCTGCTCTTTATTTGCAGTCCCCAACAATCTAAAATTATTTTCTCGGGTTATTTGCTTGCTTGATGCTAACCTTACTCAAGAAATTCCTGGGCAAGATCAGATAGTGATAGATCATATCACGTGAGCCCAGTAAATAGAATTATCATGAACTCTGCATTTTCCATACTGCTTTTTATTTAAAACCCAAGGAAGTTTAAAGCCTGATGCAATTGTTTCATGCACTGTTTTCATAACGCTTTGATAGGGCAAATTTTGTGTAAGAAACATGTATCTTTAAGGCTTATGTTTAAAATTAACCTGACGCCTATTACCACTCCCTATCCATCACCTCCACAATGTTTTTACTGGAGCCAGGTGGGGATTTTTATGTTGCAAGTCTTGAGAGAGGAGGTCAGATTCCCCCCATCACAGTCACTTACGTAGTTTCATTTAAAAGTATAAGTTCCAATTCAAACTTCTCATTAAAATGTAATACATATTGAGTCGTTATTATTACTGCTAAATTAAACATTTTAATATTTTTATGCGATTTAGTGGATTCTAAGGTATAGGCAGAAAAGAAAGCGAGAAGGCAATTTTTCCTTTTGCAAGACATAAAACAAAACCAAAAAGCAGCTATGCAAATTTTATGTACCTAGAAACTCTGATGTACTTCTTTAAGTATGTTTGGAAAAAAGGAAAATTGGATCACCTATAGTATATTCTCAGTGACTGCTATTAGGCCCTGGTACATGTAATCTTGGGGGCATTAGATTAGACGAGAAGCGATTTTCCTTTGATCATGTGATATAGACTCCTGAAAATAAATTCCTCAATCTGTGCCTCAACAAAGGTCATTAAATTCATGGTCATTCTGAGCCCTGGAGCTCAAAAATATTTCCTTTGTAAACTATAGGTTTTTTTCTACTACACAACTTCACATTTTTCTTCTATATGATAGCTATCTTTGAATTTAAATAAACTATTAACACTGTTTACCATTCTTTCCCAGAGGTAATATGAGCTGGCAGAGCAAAATGCTGGCTTTGGTGTCTACATTTCTATGCCCGCTTTTAATAAAATGACTGCATCAATAAATATTTTCTTAATGTGTGTCTAGCATTCTCAAAAAGTAGCAAGAGTCAGGCAAAAATTAATAGTGCTCTATAAAAAGCATGAAATGGGATTAAGATGTTCGGTATAGGAACTGTTACTAACAAATGTGATTTCTCTAATCTGCACATTTGATTTATTGACGGATAAATCAGATGCAAGAGAGAAGTGGTGAACTGAAATGTACGAATAAACACTCCAGTTACTGTATGTATCTAACTTCATGGCCTGTTATTTATTTAGGAGGCTAGTCCAGAAAACATAAAGTAGTTTTTCAAACTTAAAATGCATGGCTATAATATAAGTGCTCAAAGGATTGCAGATTTGTTTGATTTGCACAGGAGCAACTCTCTGCATTGGAGGGGGAGGATGACAGTGCGTGTTGCTGAGCCAGCAAGGCAACCTTTGACACCCCTGTGCCTGCAGCACTTTTTCCTCCATGGACAGCTGAACCAAGTCCTGTGTGTCAGCATACAGGAACTCCCACACTACCCATCAGCAACGGACAAAATGCCTCTAACTCAGGTCTCTTTTGTAGCAGTGGATAGCAAAAATTTCAGCCCACTTGCAAGCATCACTTTCTATTATTATTAGATATAATGTGTGCATGTCCTGTCCCACCTCTCCTTCTTTCCTCGCCTCCTCAACCCCAGAAAAATCAAACCTCAAGCCTTGTAGACATGTACCTACCATCTGTCATTTTTGGATGACTAATTTCTGTGAACATTTTTATAAAAGCAGTAAAGAGTTACAATTAAAAAGAAAAAAAAAGTTGATCTCCCTAATATAACATCTCTTAAACTCTGGAAGAAAAAAACAACCTGTTTTCTCTCCTCAATTGCTGCAGAAGTGGAAAGGTTGATATAAAAAGCATGAGAACCTTGAGACTATAGAGTTAGAACAAGAGTTAGAATAGCAGATAAAAGAAGATACACCATTTCTATGGTTTTGGAGTCACCAAGATTAACAGAAAACCACTTGCACACTTTTGGCTCTGCTTTGCATTAGCACAAAACTACATACTTACGTTCTTCTGCCGTGGAAAGAACATTTATTGGTTAGACAGCATCTACATGATATTACAGTAGAAAGTAACTGATCATGATGGACAAAGGCAGGACTTCAAAGCATGTTAAGATATACACTAGCTGGTTGGTGTTTTTTCCCTCCAGTAACTGTTTGTGTAGAAGATTTGATAATTGAAACAAAATAAAATCTTTAATCTAAGATCAAAAAGTCTTACCACCTTGCCTAATGAAGAAGGAAAAGTGTGTGGTAAAAGAAGGAAATATTTTCTATGTTACAACTGTAGTATGTAAAATTTCTGTGGCCAAAGACTGAGTGATCCATGGCGCTTCTGAAACTGTATTTAACATGTATGTAACTGAAACTGTATTTAACATTGCCAAATATTGCTACCAAACCTGAGTACTTCGCCTCAAGAAGGGCACAGGTCAATCAGAAGTTTCCAAGAGGAGAGTATAAACTAAGGATTTGAAAAAATAAGTGTTTTAATAGAAAGAAAGATAGATACTTTGAGAGAGAAGGGAAAAAAAAAGGTTTTAAAAATATTTTTGTAAGCTTAAGGATATTTAAGCAGTGAGAAATATTGTCATTTCTCTGCTTATAGTTGGATGATATAAACCAGACATCAATGAAAATTCATCTTCTCCGACACATTCTGCAAGTGAAAAAAAGGCAAACCAAGTCCTCTATAGAAATCTGTCTACCAGTGGAAGAAAATTGAATTTAATAAAGCTCATTTCATGCTTTTATTATTATTTTTTATATGTTGGAGTTTTTATCAGTTATTAATTAGAGTAACTAATATTGTAGTAGAGATTTTACAAGGAAATTTTGAAATTGCTCTCATTCCATATATTTAGATTATATCTGTCTGAAATTATACAGAGTAATTTGATTTCAAGGCAAGGAATAGAATGACTAAACTCACAAAATCTTTATTTTTCTCTGCTCTTACATCACTCTGATGAATCTCTGAACTTTCACAGGACCACGTACTTCCCATGGCTGGTGCAGGACTTATGTTATCTTCAATATCACTTTGAGGGATATTTTGCTCAAAAGATAACATCCCATTATAAAACACCACACCAATAAAATGTTTGTGATCCATGGCAACAACAATAGCAACAGTCTAGTTTATCTGCCTCAAAATAGCATCTCATTTATTCCCTGAAAAAACACAAAATGAAATTGGAAATATTCATTACTTTTTCTAGGAGTATCTTCAGGTATTTTTAAAATATTCCCTCCAACTGCTGACATGAGAAGAAAGATTTCTTCTGATACTAGACTCTCAGTTAGAAATTTCACTACCAAGCCACATCATAATCCAGGTGATTTCTCATGCTCTTGGCTCAGCCATAATAGATTTTATCAATTTTGTAACAGTAACATTATACTGAGCTGATTTTGGCTGGGATAGAGTTAATTTTCTTCATAGCAGCTACTATGGGGCTATGGTTTGGATTTGTGCTGGAAACATTTTTGATAATATATGGATATTTTCATTATTGCTGAGCACTGCTCACACAGCATCAAGGCATTTTCTGCTTCTCAACCCACCCCACCAGTGAGTGGTCTGGGGGTGCACAAGGATCTGGGACAGCTGACCCCAACTGAACAAAGGGATATTCCAGACCATATAATAAACTAGGGAGAAGGTTGGCTGGGGACCTGTTGCTTGGGGACTGGCTGGACATCGACTGGTTGGTGGTGGGCAATTATTTTCATTTTTAACACTTGTCTTTCGTAGGTTTTATTATCTTTTTGTTATTTTCTTTTTCATTACAATTAAAATTGCAATTATTATTAATAAATTTCAACTATTAAACTGTTTTTATCTCAATGAATACACTCTCCCACTTCTAGTCTTCCATCTCTCTTGCCCCCATCCCACTAGAGGGGAGTGAACAAGAGGCTGTGTAGTGCTTGCTTGCCAGCTAGAATTAAACCATGACATATACAGATCATCTGATGAAAGATGAGAGCTTAAAGGTGAAAAGTACAGCAATTTACTGTTACTAGTATGAATAAATATTACTGAATGCACATAGACATCTACTAACAGTGGTGTTACCATTTTACATAGTGAATTTTCAGAATAGAAGTCCCTAAACCCTTTCAAAACAGGCTCTACCAAACAAAGGTAGATGTCAAAAATTGATGCACTTGGAAAAAGGAGTACAGAAAGAAAATAGATAGTGCTGTCAGAAGTGCTTGCTTTTAACAAGGCCATAAACAGCTCAGGAGTGAACTCCAGTAGAAGTTTTAAATCTGAAACCCAGCAAATGGCAGCTATGAATAGGGCTGTGAAGAAAGATATGTTTGGATGGTGTTCTTATTATTTATCTTGAATATTACAACAGTAGAGTTCAAAAGTGCTCTGAAGCCATATTCTCATCTCAAAGCTAGGAAAAGAAGTGTGTTTATCTTATCAGTTTGTGCAATGCTTTTTGTAATAAAGAAAAAAGTCTTTGAAGTTTTTAATAATGTTTTTTGTTGTGGGATTGTTTTTGTTATCTTGGACTTTTTTTTTCTCCAAAAGATGGTCATTGAATCTGGCTTAAATTAATGATGTGATCTGAACAAATTTGAGTTTCTGATTAAAATCCAGACTAAAATACTGTTGTTCAGACATGACAACAACGGGAACAGGAGGAAAGAGAGTAGAAGCAATAATCAAGAAAGCACTGTTCACATAACATTCAAAAGAGTTTTAAGTAACAATTTGTTATTCTCCCTGGATAGAAAAGATACTAGGGATACTTCTAACTCTGAGGAATTACTGCTAAAGTTTAAGAGGTTTATACTATTTATTTGTATGTTTAATTTTGTTTCATTTCTCTTAAGGTTACAACATGTAACCTTGTTCTTGTTCTATTAGAATTCTGTTCATTTGTATGTTTGGAGTGTTTGAATTAGTAGGAAGGTACTTTTTTTTTTTTCCCTACATTCGAGGATGAAAAGAACAGGTAAATCCATCCCATATAGAGGAATATAGTGCAAAATGCCCAAACTCTACAATTCAAAAAAGCTCAATTCAAAACTGGAAACCATAAAGCCAGATTAACTTTTTTTTTTTTTCCCAATATGACTAGACTGCTTTTACATTGAAATATGAGTGCTGCAGTGTATTCTGTAAATATATTAGCTTGGCTAAGTGCTAATTTATGCATCTCATCCATTGCAGCTGTTTGAGTTACCTGGCAAAGTGGATGCTATGCAAATTTACGCTCCCCATCATCTCAATGACCAAGAACACGAGGGGATACAGATTTAAGCAGAAGGTAATACCTTTATTCAGCTAATTGTGGGGAGGGACAGTTTCCAACAACGATTGGAT
Organism: Brachypteracias leptosomus; assembly: GCA_013401335.1. Taxonomy (NCBI): domain Eukaryota; kingdom Metazoa; phylum Chordata; class Aves; order Coraciiformes; family Brachypteraciidae; genus Brachypteracias; species Brachypteracias leptosomus. The sequence goes on from VYZX01000358.1 coordinate 11,686, forward strand.
GCATCCTCTCATATAAAAATTCCAGTGCTGCAGTATGAATATTATTGATGTGTCAAAGGAATTTCTTAATGCATTCAATTACAAATGGTTAAATATCTGTTACGTTTTGTGCATAAAAATTTCTGACTTCAGCCTGCTTCCAGTTTTTTTTTCCAGGGGTTTATTAACAGAACATTCTTGCTATGGTAGTAAAGTATGTTTCATGTGTAATCTGTTTTAAAACAAACATTTTCATTTAACACCCATCTTAAACACTATGTGTGGCAAGAGGTTTTTTTTTTTCTCACTTTCATTGGAATGTAGGAAATCTCAGTTATACTCAAAAGTTAAAAATCACCATTGTCCGAATTGTACTTTTTGGCTCTGAAAACTGATCTGAAAGTCTTTCCACATGTTTTCAACACACAATTTTGGGGGTTTTATCTTTTGCTTTCATTAATTCCATGTCTGTATCAATACAAAACCTATATTAATACTTCTACAGAAGCAGTGAACACCAGAAAGAATGCAAGTAACATGGGAGAGTTATTGTGGTCTATCAATAATAATCATATTTTGCCTAGATATTCAGCAGCTTGATAAGATCTTTTAGAACTGCAGAGAGAATGTATTCTCCTTTCAAAACCACCTAATTCTCTACCATTATCAAATACTATTATTTTATGCTCGTAACTTTCCTTACTACCAGCATAACTACACACAACATTCTGCTGATGAAGACACAGTGTGTTCATTTAAAAACAGAAAGCATTCTACAATAATTAAAGAATTTTTAGTACTTCTATTGTCCAAAAAATCTTCCAAGTAAGGAAAATAAATTCTGTATTTCATATCCTGGCTTTACCACTTTGGAAGTGAGTACATGTTCATCTTCCTAGAATATTCTTCTGTTGATTCATCATTTTTGATAACTATTCGCAATGAATTTTCTTCTGAGGCTTGTGTATACATAGATATTTAATTTATATCAGCAAATAAATATGTGAACAGGACTGTACAAATCTGGAAATATCCAAGTTCAAAGAGGTGTTACGTTTCTATAAGAAAGTGACTCTCTATGCATCTAATTTATGTTCATGCTTAAGAATAAGTCTGAAATCTTATATATTCCAAATATTATGTAGACTCTTGAAAAATATTCAAGTCTATACAGTCTTCTGCTATTTCATTGTATTGGTATGACATTATTTTGGCTGAACCATTAAAAAATATTATCAGTTCCAATAATCAATCATTTCTGTAATTTTGAAGAAATACAATCTTATTAATATCTTTTATTTTTATTTAAATCAGGTATAACTAAACTTTTCTCTGCAGGTGAATAAAATGCATTCAGAAAGATCAGTTTTGAAAGTCCAGATACTTGCAAGTGAAGGTCAGTTGTGGTTATATATGTACTAAGTCTGTTCATACTTCTCAGGCCTAATACATAATTTGAGAATCAGACAGTGATAGTTAATAAAATTTGTAGCTTAATTTGTTAAATATGTAAAGGAAAATTCAGACTTTTTAAAGGAGACATAGCAGATAAAATATGAAAATGGTAACATCGGAAATAGAATTGAGAAGGAAAAGAATAATACATTAGCTTTTTATTTTTTGCTTTCCTTGCTCTGGGCTGATTACAAAAATTTTTTTAATACTGCTACTCAACGTATGAGAGAAAATGAAATAAAACAGATTAGACTTTACTCACTATAAAGATGTGTATGGTAAGTGCATTCCTTTAGATTAAATTAATTAATCTCTGAAAGGTACCTGTTGGGATTGTTGCAGAAATTTGAGAAAAAATATCCCAAATAATTCCACAACGGTCAGTATCTAAGTATGTAGTTTGTTCATTCAGTATAGTTTCTAGAATTTCAGGGAGAAATGCATGTGCACTATTTGCACATGCATAAAATGATTGTCCAGAGCCCATAATAACCGTTGTAGTCTGCATGTGTTCATTGCTGATCAGAATGAAGCAACAGGGCACAAAGAGCAGAGTGAAAGTGGAATAACCCCCATAACTACTGGGCTGATGAAATGTCTTTTCCCCGATGTGCTGGTTCTGGCTGGGACAAAGTTAACTTTCTCCACAGTAGCTAGGATGGGGCTATGGTTTGGGTTTGAGCTGGAAACAGTGGTGATAACACAGGGATGCTTTTGTTTCTGATGAGCAGTGCTCACACAGGGTCAAGACCTTTTCATCTACTCATACTACCCACCAGTGAGTGGGCTGAGGTTGTGAAGTGCTGGGGCTTGGGCTGTGGAGTTGGAGTTGACCTGTAGATGAGTCATAACCTAAAAGAATATTTTGTTTCCCCCATTGGCTTCAGGTTCCAGAGGCAGAACCTGGCCCACCTGTGTCTTTGTGGCCCCAGGTAGTTGTGATTGAGGTGGTGAGTGAGGCCAGAGATATATCAACCAGAAGCTGATTAGGTTGTGTGTTGGGGCTGGTTGGATCCTGCTGAGCTCTCTTGGTGGTTCCCTTCCATGTGAAGGGCCACTGAGGGAGCCATCTCTGTCTGTTGTGTCCAGCAGGCAATGCCAGCACCACAGTAGGCAATGGAGGAGCCCAGGAACCTATGGCAGGATTGTTTGAAAGGAGACTTCTGAGAGGATGTTGCTGAGTTCAGGATTGGCCTGTGTGGTCAAGCAACTGATGGCAGCATCAAATGATGATGGCTGAACCAGCACAACAGTGTACAGAAGCTGGGAGGGGACACAGCCAGGACAGCTGATCCCAACAGACTAAAGGGATTTTCCAGACCTTATGAAGTCCTGCTCAGCGTATAAAGCTGAGGGAAGAGGAAGGAAGGGAGGGACAATCGAAGTGATGGTGTTTGCCTTCTCAAGTCCTCATTACACGTGATGGAACCCTGCTTTCCCATATATGGCTGAACACCTGCCTGCCAGCGGGAAAGTGAATGAATTTGTGGTTTTGCTTTGCTTGTGCATGCAGCTTTTGCTTTACCATTATATTAAATTGTCTTTATCTCAATCCATGAGTTTTCTCATTTTCACTCTTTCGATTCTCTCCTCCATCCCCCACTGGGGAATGAGCAAGCAGCTGGTGGGGGCTGAGTTGCTGGCTGGGGTTAAACCTTTAAAGTGAAAAGTCCCACAGAATATTTTAGAAAGGTATGTAATTTCTATTTTAAGATCCTCTGAATTCCCCCCATATTAGCAGAACAGCATATATTTGAGCCTCAGTATATTTAAGATTCTGACACTTAGTGAACACTTTTAAGATGTAAGTTTACACACTGAGTAAATATGAAACCTTAAAGTGAATGGGTCATATAAGACTTGATTTTCAACTTAGCTATCATTTTTGCTTTTCATTTTAAAGCACAATATCATTGACTATGTCTAGTCATTTTTACTGCTGGTTTTAAGAAAACTTTCACTTCCAAATCTACAAAATCAAATTTTTGTTTGTTGGGGTTTTTTTCAGATCAGTCAGAATAACTTTTAGTCTATAGTAAATAATATAATAAAAAAGAAACCTCAACAACAGTAGATAGAAATCAGTAAGAATTCCATGTAAGTCAATAGGGTTGCAAGTTGGCACGAAGCAGCTATTTCTGTGGTGATACAGGACTTAAATGGAAACTAGTATGAAAAAGAAAGTCACACATAAAAGTAAACTTTGACTCTTGTATAATTTATACAATATTTAACTTGTCTAATTATCTTGGAACAAGTGGTCAGAACAGTTGGAAATGTTCAGACAGTGGCTTGAAATACGCAATAGATGCTTTGCTCAAGCATTTAACAAATAGTTCTGTCATTTAAGTTGTTATTTATAAAACAGAAGCATCATATTGTGTCAGTGAGATTACCATAAATACCTGTTAGAGAATCTGAATTATGAGCCTGGTTTACTGATTCATTACCTCCTCCTGGTATAACTAGATTAGATCTGAGTCTATGAAGTTCTGATAGTGAATAATATGAGCTGAATTTTGTTCCCCCATAAAACAAGACACCCATGTGAAGGCACGTTACATCAGCCAAGACACTTGGGATTAAAGCCTCCCACCATTTCCTTAAAATCAGTAAATCAAAGTCTTGGTCTCCAAAGTCAAAGATTTCAGATGCAGAGTAATAAAACCAGAAGAGTGTAGAGCAGGTTCACTAAGTGAGACAAGGTATATAAAGTGTTTGAACAAGAGTCTGATTTTTCCAATGGTATCCTTGCAGGGTGGACATTTTCGTTCTTGCCCATCCTCCTGTCTTGTTTCTTTCTAAAGGGTCTCCAAGCAACTACGTGCTTATGGTTCCCTATGTGCTTCTCCACTTGCCTATCTTGAGCTGTACTCTGGTGGGAGCCCTCATCAGAACTCACAGGCTTCCAGGAAAGAGGTAAAGCACTGGTGAATTTTGCAGAGAACTGCTTTAGAATCACATCACATTCTTTAGCCAGTTACTTATTTTTAAGAATAATGATTCCTGGTGCAAAATCTCTTTCACCTTTTTTTTTTGCTAGAAAAGCAGCCCAATACCCCCCTTTAAGACAATACGGTGAAAGTTGGTGCTATGGGTTATTTTAAAAGCCATATTGCATTTTTATAGTTGCATTTTTTGAGTTTTCTCTGCTGTCATTGCATTACTGCGAGGGTCTTTGTGGTTCTTTCCTTTGACAATTTTATGCATATGCCACTATAATATGCCATTTCCATTCAGATTTTTAGAAGGAAAAATATGCTGGGTTTTATTTTCTACCATAACAATATTGTGTTACTAGTAATGAATATACTTGAAATTGCACTGTTACTGAACTCTTTAACTGTCACTATGCTCCTGAAAACATTTCCAGCTGACACAGGAGAAAAATAACACCTATATAAAGAAATAAAGTTTTGTTCCCTTGGCTTGCCTTGTTCTATGATTCCATTTAAAATAAGGACATACCTATCATCTTCAAAGATGTAGGTAGCAACATAGGTAAAAATGTAAAACATTTCAAAATTCAATAAAATATATGTCTAATATGTAAAATTGAAAAAAGCTGAAGAAATCTGCAACTAGTTTCAGTTTTCAAAACTTTGAGATTCTACCCTTTAGGAGAAACAAAATTAATTAATTTCTTTGTAGCAGTCTGTAACCCTGCTGATGATAAACTTTGAAATATAAGTAATCATCTAGGAAAAAGCAAGCAAAATTGAAGAATTGTAGAATGGTATGTTTCAGGGCTATAAAATAGAATTATGAAACAAACAAAAGAAAATGTGTTGGTAGTAAAGATCTCTCTTCACAAAAGGTTCACGTTTCACTCTATAAATAATAATAAAGCGTTAAGTATTCACTTACACCTTCCCTAAATATAATCTTCTGAAATATATACATTATGTAGATTCATTCTTTAAGTTAAGGGGGTTTTAGGACTCATTTTAAATTCTTTTAAATTCCCAGGGCAAAATATGAGAATTAGTGGAGTACGCAATTAATTTTACAAATTATTGTGTGACACAACAGCTTAATGAACAGCACATAGGACATTTCTGTATGCTGTAAAGCTCTGTACCAATAGCATTGAACATCATCACATTCAGCATAAGCCCCAGTCTCAGTAACAAGCTGATACCTCAGACCAAGCCTCACTGAAATCGAGAGAAGAACCCCTCAGTTCTTCTGTGGGTTTTGTAGCCTGTATCCAGGAAAAAAAGAGATTCCTCTTCCAGGGTTAGCCACAGGAGATGGCATCTAACGTTTTTTCATCAATGAGTTTTATATGGATTGTTTGGTCCTACGAGTACCACTTAAAAGTACTCTGCAATTTTTGCTTGTCTCAGTTTGTACTTATTGAGGTTTTTCCCATAGCCACAGCAGGATAATGGACGGTAATAAAGGTCTTTGTAATAAGCCACATGAAATGATCTCTCTCAGTTCAAGTGGTTTTGATATAAATGTAAAACTCCGTTGGCCTCAGTGGCATTTGTCTCCTATTCTCCAGGGAATATTAAGAAAATTAGACTTCCACATTTTGACCATCATGCATTGCTGTTCTCAAAAAGTTAAATAATTGTAAATAGTTATTATGACTTCAAAAGACTGTAAATCTCATGTTAAGATTTTTATATGTCATTTTCTCAGCAAGAGTTGCAATGTAGTATAAATTGTGCCAGATTTCCTTTTAGTAGCATAAATAGGGTAGTTTACACTAGCTACAGCTCTGACTGAGAATACTGATAATGTATATTAAAGATATTTCTGCATACATATCATAGAATCACCAGATGATTTGGGCTGTAAAGGACCTTAAAGATCATCTNATCAACAGCCTTCCCTTCCAGAATCAAAACAAATCACTTATGTTCCCTGAGAAGCCTAAAAGTCAAAGCCTGTTAAAGTAGTTCTGATGAACTCAAGAAAATATTTTTTCTGCATACTTGCATAGTAGTTTCTTTAATCCAGTGCCCATTTCACAGTTGAGTTACAAACTCCAGAGCAGGTTACAAGGGAATACTGAGGGTCTTTCATTTCTACTGCCACTAGACGTAACTTTAATGCTGTTCTTGCATTTAACATCTTTCATCAGTTTACTGGAGCATGAGTCCTATAGTGTACCTCATTGAACTTACCAGTGCCTAAGATAGAAATACATTTACAGAACAGCTCCCAGGAGATTAAAATGGAAAATCAGTTCTTTTATTGCAGATGTACTAATTTATAGTGTACTATTAGTATAAGCTTTTCCATTAACTCACTGAACACACTAATATCGAAAAGGATGTGAACTGAGTTGCTTCTCCCCCACCCCGGGCTTCTCTGGATATCTATTTCTGTAGCATAATCAGCCTTCAGAGCAAATGTTTTGCAATAACAGTAAATGATAAAATTATTCTAGAAACACATAATTGAAAGACGTGTTTCAGAGTCAAAGGGATTATTTTCACTATGATACAGGAAAGCGAATCTTTAATTGGAACGATTTCATGTGGCTCTCCTTTAAAGCTGGTTCTTGGTAACATAATACACTTGCAGACATTTCGTCTTACATGCATCTAAAGAATGATTTTTTTTTTCTGGAAAAGCTAATATGAGGTGAATTCGCAACAGAAATTAAAGGGGAAAATTTGTAAAAACAGGGGACATTCCCTTCCCCCCCCTTTTTTTTTCTTTATGAGTGATTAAATGACAGAGTAAAAGGAAGATTGCATATATAGGGATCTAGAATTACAAATCACTAAAACATGATAGTATAAACAATTAAAAATTCGGAGCTACAATATGATATTCATCCAGTCCACTGGACTGTTCAGAGAAACTACCTGAACTTTTCTTTTGCAGATTATTTCTTCTAGCAATGTGAAACAACCTAAATAAATAAATAAATGAAAGTTAAATGCAGCAATTTTTCAGGCTTACTTTTTAAAAAAAACCTCTTTCATATAAAATAAGATTTCTGTTTAATTTTTACTTTAGATTGCACTTAGTAAACAGGGAGTGAGGTTCATAAATATCAGCCTCAATCCTTTTATATTTTCTATTCACACACTTCCATTTTGGTCAGAAAAATGGACAACTAAACAAGATTATCTGTGAATGCTTCTATTTTCTACTTGCTTCTACTTCTCTTACTCCAAAATACTTGAGAAAGACTTGGAATCAAAAACTACTTTTGCCTTTACTTTTGTAGAAATATCCTTCTAATTTGATTTCCCCAAACTTGTGTGGTACAGATAAATGTACCAGGAAGAATTGCTCAAAATTATCCTGTTTATTAGCTGAAAAGACAAGAACAGAATTATGTAAAGCAAGCAGAAAATGGATTCAAAATGTTAAAAATACATTCATAGATTTTATTTTGATTCTTAAAACGAACTTATAGCTAAAAGCTAATTATTTTTGGTACAAAAATATGGAATAGAAGTTAAACATATTTAAATTCAGCAAAAAGAGAAATGTGATAATATGTTACTTTGAGTTTTTTTCTTTTAAATTTTGACAAGGCAGATCACACAGACCAAATGTTCAGCATTTCCATTTTCTCAGTAGAAAACAATTTTTTCTTTCTGTTTTTAGGCTCCTAATTTTAAGTCTGAAAGTCAAGCAGAAAACCTTTGATAGATACATATTTCCCCATCCTGCTTATGGAACATGACTGCTACAAGCTGACCTTGACATGTAAGTGAAAAAAAGTTAAAAATATGTTATAGCTGCCTCTCACTGTGCTGGCTCACTTAAGATTAAGAAGTATTTCTTTTACTGACCAATTGAAAACCTACTGGTCTTTTACAAAAAAACCGAACCCCAAACAATGACTCTAAAATCCCCCCAAATATAGTAACATGATAAACAAGTCAACAATACTAAAAATAACCAGTAACCTTTAATGAGAGATTTTTCCTGCTTCTGGCCTTTCCTGCTTCTGGCATTTTCTTTACGTGGTAATTTTTACTTAATTTTCATTTTTGCACATAAAAAGTGAAACTGTTATTATATTTCTGTGCTACGTAGCAGAACAGAGTAGACTAACAATCTTTTTATATGCTCCTTAGTATGAAAGAATTATGTTGAAACACCTATGGCAGTCTTCTACCTTTTAAACAAAGCAGAAAATATTTTTTTCAGTACCATGTAAGAATGTTTTTTTGAAGCAAATGTTACTATTTTTTGTGGTTTGTATGTTTTCATTTTTGTTTTTGTTTTTGTTTTTGTTTTTTTGTTGTTGTTGTTGTTGTTTTGTTGTTATTAGTTTATTTTCCTTTTTTTCTTGAAGAACCACAATAAAAAGTGTTGTGAATACAGATCACTTTTGGGCAGATTTAGCCGAAATTGTCTAAACAAGAGATGTCTGAAGTTTTGTGTTGGACCCTTTATGGACTGAAATACCATATTCTGCATGAAAACAGTTTGAACAGCAAACTACCTCTGTTGCCATAGGATACAAATACACTGAGATGGGTTACAGTAATCCAACACTGTCTTTCCCTTAATTCCCTTTGCAAAAATGATAATGTCTCATAACTGACTAGGAAAAAAACTTCAACAGATCAATAAAAGTACATTGAGGTAATAACCACAGCTTCTATACAGAATTAAGTGAAGAAAAACAAGGCACAGTAACCCAGATAAAGTTTTTCTATTGAAATATTTGCTCAAAGCCAGTCTTCCTTTGATTCTCGTCACTATGCCAACTGTGAGGTGATATGAGAGACTATAGTTTATTATTTTATTAGCTTTCAAAGTGCTAAATTGGTAAAAGTAACCCATACCTTATGCAAGAGAAAATACATTTTTTATGTATCTTACTCTGCTTGGTGGCTAAGAATCAATTTCACTGTGAAACAATAAATACTAGGACGAGATACAAAATATTTAAAAGGAATTTTTGAAAGGATAAAAAGACAAATAGGTAAAATTTCTCTTCAATAAAGGCATCTTTCTTCCCAGGGGATAAAATTCTCCTCAATGGATAGAGCTTTTCCTGCCTCGTTTTGAACAGTTTTCAGATCTTTTCGTTACATGGTGATTTCACCAAATGGTTATTTATGTGGAATACAATCATAACTTAGCAAAATATTGCTACTAGCAATTACCAGTTTCACTTGCAGCTTCTATAGCCACCTGCACAATTGCTGCCCACAATAAAAACATTATTCATGTGGCATTTCAGATACTGTCTTTATCATATATTGACAGATTTATTTTCTATGTAAAACTACTTTCATGTGTCAATAACTTTTGGTTTCAAGTAGTAAAAGAAAGTTAGAAGGATTAGTAAACAAAGTAAACTGTACTTGGGAAGTATTTTTTGCTTGTGGACCATTAAGTTTATATACTTAACTAGAAAGATCTGGTTTATTCTTCTCTTTTGCCTTTCCAGCGAGCAAGTCATGAAAGGTGTTACTGGAATACCCTGTGCTTGAAAAAAATGTATTTTATCACACTTTATTAGATATTGTTTTCCCCTCATTTTATATTATCTCAAGAAAAAGTCTGTTCAATTCTCCACCTGCAATATGCACAGTGATTCTGAAAGAATAAGCCTTGAATTTAAATTGAGTCCATCTGTTGCAATGGCTGCCCTGGCAGTCTTTTCCAGAATATGGTGAATATATGTTACAAAATAGTCATTACAAATTTGAATAGGATATTAACATCCTTAATATTTAAATCTGAATAAAATGTTAACATGTATGCATATTATTCTGCATGATGCATCTTGAATGGCTTCCTTAAAGTCAGAAAGAAAACCATACTCTTCCTTTACAACTGGTCATTCTTTTTTAAGCACCTTCCCACATGTCAGTTATGGCTTAAAGGATATACTGTCTGTTTAGTCTCACATTTTAGTGCCATTGAGTGATGAATTAGAACATGCCACAAGGTCTTTTGATTGACAAATGACACATCATTGATTTAAGATAATAATTTCAACCCCCTCCATTAGTATCCTCTCCTGGCTAGACCCTGGAAGAGGTTATCCTTTGATGGAGAGAACTGCTGGCTAACACAAGTATACCACAACAGGTAGCACTGAGGAGATGTTAATCACCCCACATGCTCTTTTAAAAATAAAAATATGAGAAGGACAAACATTATGGGGAAGTACAGCCCAGTGAGCAAGGTGGCCAGCTTGGTTTTTGTTACTTAAGTTCTCTGCTGAAATGAAAGTGGCCTGAAATAAAAGTGTGTGATACAGTGGGGTTTGGGTTCAGTTTATAGATGGAACTTAACTGTTAAATAAACTGTCTCAATATATATGTATCATGTCATAGTGAGAGGGTAAAAAGATGAAGGAAGAGAGAAACAGATTAAAATACAATAATACTTATTCTCTCTTTTTGGACTTGTTTCCTATTTTAATTCATGTGTTGTCTTTATTAGTGTTTGACTATCTGATAGAAGAGTTTATCAAAACATTAAAAGAAAAAGTATTCCTCTACAAATCCAGCCTATCCTTGCAGTGCATCCACATGACTTTTCAAGCAAAACTTGCCAAACCACCCTATTTTCATGGTCCAGGTGATACTGAACAAGCACAGAGGAAGGTAAAAAAAAGCTTGATTAAAAAAAAGACCACCGAGTTACATTCCTATTGTATGTAAATGCTTCAGTGTCACAAAATGTATAGAAAGCCCACAGATTTTTTTTCTCACAGCTACTATCCAGTAATCCTCTCCTGTGTTCAGGCCAGTTATGTACCTGCAAGTCAGAAGTATGGCTGGGCAATTAATTTAACCTCAAGCTGTCTGCAGTGCAGCTGATACAGCTTAGATAAAGTCAGATGATGCCCAGAAGTGTAAGAAGACATTAACTGAATCCCTAGGTTCTGAGCACAGAGAATTACATGAAAAGTCTGATAAGAGATTCATTAAAAGAATTCTGACCCATTAAATTAAATAGAGCTGTGTAGGAGGAAAGGGCTGGTGACAAATCTTAGGAGTGGAGGGGAAGGTTAGCTGTAAGGGAGGAAAAGACTGGGGGGTCAAGAATGAGATGTTCTGAATGTTCCAAAGAAATAGACTGAGTCTGCAGCATTTAACAAATTTAATCTGTGCTTTTAGTTAAAGAGTCAGTACTTTTGAAATTCCCAACCATTTTAAAAATTAATTGCATATGTGGTTTAAATAGTGTCTCAAGAGGCATGCCAGACCTAGAGTCCACTTGTCCCAACATCAGAAAACTGAAAGTCCTCACCATGTAGCAACATAAAAGCAAAATTACTCTGCCCTTGTGTGGAGGGGTTATTGTTGGTTTTCTGATATTTAATACCACTAGATTTTTATTTTATCTTCCTCTTTTATTCAAAAAACAAAAAAGAAAGTCTTTTAATCAAGAAGAAACTTTTAGAACGGTGTTGACAGTCATTAATACAACTGGGATTCAAATCTATGCTTATGTAAAACACCTCAAAAAAATCTGTAAAAGTTAAATTCTTCAATACTCTGTATTCTCCAGTTCTCTAATACTCAAAATACTTGTCCTGTTCTGGTTTTAATCATACTTGGTTAGAAACCCGTACTTAAATTTGATGAACTGTTTGTGAAAGGTAAAACAGAGGTGTGAAATTGTAGAGAAGCAGCCAGAAAATGACTCAGGAGATTAAGGCAGTTTATTTAAAGGAATACAACTGGGATATTTTAATAAAGATCAGATTATTTATTTAGACAAGGATGAAGAATATGAAAGAGCTAATTATTGCTTTAAGTTTAGTTTAGAAAGATGGTAAATTATAAAAAAATGACTAAAAATCTTGTAACAATTTTATAGTTTCCAATATTTATACTAAACACAAATTTTTTTAAATCATTGGCTGTTTATCGTTTTTACAGAATATCTTAGAAGCAGGTGAGTGATGTTTAGATCAAAGGCATACCAAAAGTGGGAAATAATTCCACCTGACCTCAGCTATATACAAATAAGATGTCTTTTGTAAGCCAATGGCAATGCCCTTTTCACTCTCTGTTGGCACAGAAAAAAAGTGAACTAGTAGGTAAAGCTAAATTACTTAAGTGGTTAAAAGTAAATTAATACCTGCCTGAGTTGCTGCTACAGCTAGAAAATAAATAAATGAAATGGATAAATGGATCTAGATAAAAAGTTACGGTGTTCCCAGTCATAAATCACTCCGATAATCCATAACAGTTCTACTGAAATCAACAGATTTTAAGTTTACAGCTATAAGTGATATCAGTGTGATGTCAATTAAACATAAAGATCTTACCTAATCTAAATGACAAATGGGTGCCTAAGTAATGCTAAGATCTTATAATGGCATAGTGCAATTTGAATGTTAATTGATTAGTAAATTGTATTGGACAAAAGTATTCAGTGATTTATTGCAGGGTTCTTTGATTATATTTGTTACATTACCAATAAGGATTTTTTTAAGTGAAACACTTTTTTAAAAAAAGCTATATATAACAGAAATTATATCAACTCTTAAATTGATATAGTGCAGAACAAATCTTAACCATTGTAATAAGGCAATTAAAACTGTTCACAGGAAAACAAAGCTTTTAAATGCAGTGATGTTAAAGCACTTTCCTGTGAAAAACACAGAAAGAAGTCACAATAAATTTCTATTTCTATTAGAAATTTCTGCCTCAATACAACTTAGATAATTACTTAACATTAACAATAATGCTGTAATTTTTACATTTAAAAAACTCCCATGAAGCTACGCATGTACAACTCTTAATGTGTCATTTCATTGAATATCACATTCGAAGATTTGGGATTAATTCTAAGAATCTTATTCTGCAATTTTTTTTTTTTCTCTTGAGATTTGAACACCTGAAATTGCTAATGAAACATCAACATTAGTCCAGCTTTGACAATAAATGCTACTGAAATCTATAAACCAAGGCCTTTTGGGGGAATAAAATGCCCATGAGTCCTTAAGTTCCAAGTTCTAATGCCATGTAAACATTCAGGTTGCCATATCTATCTTAATCTGTGTTAAATGAATTCAGTATCAGTGCTCTCACAGCAGTACATATCAATTAATGTGATTATTAATTCAGTAAGACTATATTTTTGTTATGTCTGAGAAGTGTATTATGTGGATAGGATTAATTTAGTAATGAAATGTAAGCATCCACAGCATTATCATATCTACAAATTTTAATTTTACCATTATGCTATGTAATATTTTGGTTTTAACTTTGCTGACTTTATATAGACACTTTTAAAGAGGAATTTTAATGTTATCTAGGATTAAGATAATACTGAGAAACAAGGTAGACTCAAATTTACAATAGCAGGAGTTCAGTTTTCAATTAGGACCTCATACTAATTAGATATGTTACTTATTTTTTTCCTGTAGGTTATGTGCTTTCACCTGTGCTCCTCTTCCTTCCTTATTTAACCTTATCTGCAGCACAGCAGAGAAATCATCTCACTTTAAAGCTTCTATTTAACTTTTCTTTGTCAGAAGATAGAATGTAAATTAACTGTAACTAATGTCTCTACATTTCTATTATGTCAAATTGAAATTAGTCTTAAAAGATAAGAATAAATTCCCTAACCAGAGAAACTTGTTATCAGTTCCTAACACTTTTTTGTGATTAACTAGATCCTGTCTACTTTTTGAATTCGATTCCTATTTTTAACAGCTCTGGTATTTATGTACGTAATATGCACAAGTGACTTTTTGAAGAATTATCTCCTGAGTTATATATGCAGAAGAAATTCACAAATTCCCTAAGCTACTCCAGTGCCTGGGTAGACTTTTAATTACAAAACCATTTAACCTGGTTACAAAAATGGGGTGTACTATCTGTGCTATAGAATATTAGATCTGAAGTGTCCTATTTCCCATCATTTATTTAAATTTCTCTTTGTTTCATGCTGCTGGTCACTTACTATCCAACCCTTTCTGGATATTGAAACTGTAGCCATCCACAGGACCTCCAGACCATTGAAAGGTTAGGTACTAGTCGGATCATATATAAAAGTGTACAAACCAGAATTTCTTTGTTCATTGTTTGTTTCTGAGATATATCAGTTCTGGATTTATGATCTCCACTGCTGGTTACTGCTATCTGAAATCCATTCCTGGGATTTCCCAACCATCTCATTGACCTTGCTGCTGCCCCAACTCCTTAACTCATTCTTGGCCTTGTCATGTGGACTTGCTAACACTTCCCTTGGGTTATGATCAGGGTCTCATTTTGCTTTCTGTGCCATTTGCTCCAATGTTTCCAGTTTAAAATGTTTTTTAGCAATGATATATGCCCAGAGCAATAACCTCTCTGGCTATATGTGTGCTAGCAAACTAAATTATTCCACAGCTGTGGCTTCAGTATCAACCAGCCTATACCAATACTATTCCTTCCTCTTATTCACAAAAATAAGATAGTCATATGTAAACCATGTACTGCATCATGAGAGGCTCCTCACCACTGCAAACTCTCAGACTGTGCCTTGAAGTGATGCCAAGGACCATTCTACTTCAACAGTAAAGAGAATTGAATTAGGGTGCCTGGGAAGTCAAAGTCACTGGGTGGTGGCTATGTATAGTCTATGTATATAAACTCTGGTCCGTAAAATCGTCTTATCTGCGGTTATATGTCTAGTATCCATCTCCAAATGTTTTACTCTGGCTATAAGTTTCATTTACTATACATGTATTTTACTAAATGAAGCCATTTGAATCTAGCAATGTGTGTACTTTAAAAACTCAGCTACTTATTTTCAAGAGGTTGTATACAGAAATGTACAAAAACCCTGTAATTTTTTTAAACGAATAGGATAGAGACTAGACTAGACTAGATTATTCAAGTTGGAAGGGATGTACATGATCAACCAGTCCAGCTGCATGACCCCTTCAGGGCTGACTAAAAGTTAAAGCATTTTATTAAGGGCATTGTCAAAATGCCTCTAAAACACTGGCAGGCTTAGGGCATTGACCACCTCTCCAGGAAGCCTGTTCCAGTGTTTGACCACCTTCTCAATATGGAAAACTCTCAGTAAATAAATACTAATGTCAAGTCTGAACCTCTCCTGATGCAGCTTTGAAACATTCCCATACACCCTATCACTGTATCGTGAGGAGAAGAGATCAGCACTCTTCACTTCCCCTCCTCAGGAAGCAGTGGAGAGCAATAAGATCTCCCCTCAGCCTCCTTTTCTCCAAACTAGACAAGCCCAAAGTCCTTAGCCATTCCTCGTAGGACATTCCTTCCAGCTATTTCACCAGCTTTCTTGCCCTCCTCTGGACACGTTGAAGGACTTACATGTTCTTAAATGATGGGGCCCAGAATTGCACACAGTACTCAAGGTGAGGCCACATCAATGATGAACACAATGGAATAATCCCCTCTATTAACTGACTGGTCATGCTGTGTTTGGTACACCCCAGGATGCAGCTCTCTGGGCTGCCAGGGCACACTGCTGACTTGTACTGAGCCTACTCTTGACCGGCACCCCCAGATCCCCTTCTGCAGGGCTGCTCTCCAGCCATTCCTTTCCCAGTTCATACCTGTATCCAGCATTATTCTATCCTAGGTGCAGAGTTTGTAATTTTGACTTGCTAAATTTCATCTTTGCCCAATGCTCCAATCTCTCTAGATACCCCTGCAAGGCCTTTTGTCCCTCAGGAGAGTCAACAGAATCTCCTAGTTTGGTATCATCAGCAAACTTGCTAATGGTGCATTCAACTCCTGCACCCAGGTCATTGCCATATATATTGAACAGAGCTGGCCCTAGAGTTGAACACTAAGGTACAACACTAAGGTGTTGGTATTTGGTTGCCAGCCAGGTGTAGCCCCATTCATTATAAGCCTTTTAGCTCTGCCCTTCAGCCAGTTCTTCACCCAACACATCATGTACCAGTTCATCTCACAGTTGGATAACTTGTCCAGAAGGATACTGTGAGGGATAGTATCAAAAGTGTTACTAAATAATAAGAAAAATATACATGTTTTAGTGAAGAAATTCATACAAGTTAAAGACAATTGAAAAAGAATTCAGAAATTATACAAATTTCATTTTTACTCCTATTTATTATAACTAATGTTTTTGTTTATTTTTCCAAAGGTAGTTATTCATCCACAAGAAAATAATTTCTTCCTTTTTTTGGAATAAAAAATTTACTGGTGTGTACTTAAAGAAAAAAAACCCAAAACCAAAAAAACAGCAAAATCACAAAAATTTTAGGCAATATGGATATTCAGACTTGCCTCACCTAGTCTGTGTGAATGGTAGTCGACAGGTAGCGAGTACTATTAAGCAGATGGAGTACACAAAAAATTTTAAGACTAAACGAGCAAGCACTGACAGCTCTTGCAACTCACTGAGCCATTTAAGATGAGCAATGAGTCAGAGCTGGAGTCCTACTGAGAAAGATCAATAGTGAATGCATTATCATAGTTATTTCCAATGACAGGAATAATAATGCAGTATTTATTTCTGGCACAGGGTTGTTTCAAGCGTCATTTTTCCCCCTCCTCTCATGATTTGGGATGTACCTCATTCTAGTGCAAAATAGAGATATCTCACTGTGTTTAATACTATGGTTCACTCAATCTAGCTACTAAATACATCTTTTTTGCATTATGTTGGTTAATTAAACTTCCTGTGAAGAATGTAGTAATTGAGTATAAGGCTCCCATTAACAGCAGTTGGACTGCAAGGCAGCAATGTAGTCTTCTACATCTTTAACACTCCTCTCTGTGAAATAAAGGGCAATAAACAAACAACTAGCCTACGGCTTTATGTCATCTAAAACACAGAAAAACAGGTAAGATAAAAGAATTCAAAAGCATTTCTCCTAACCTAGGAAAGAGACTACATGGAGAGTAAAGCCAGGAATAATTCAAATATTTCTTAAGGGATTAATTTTTCCTCGCTTTAGCCTGTATGGTCTTTAGTCTGCTGACTTTCACTAAACTCTTTACATCCTAAACCTCTTTGACATATTGTCACTTTTTAAACTTTTCCCCAGGAAACCATCATGAATATCCCATGTCAAAATATAAATTGTAAGTTATTTTCTTATGTTCCGTGTGGTAAAACCACTTCAAGAAAATTATCTAAGAACTTGTGAGGAATGAAGTAAAAATCATAATCAGAATTAAAACTGAAGACTTCTTAGCTTCTGATTCTGTGATCCTGTATATATTTATAATTATATAAAATAAAGAATCACTCATATAAATATCTGAAGTGCACTTTAACATTTAAAATTAACACTTCAAGTTTGGAAAAAGTAGTCAACAACTAGTTCTTAAAAAACTTAATGGATATATATCTCTCAGCAAATTTGGAAACACAGCTTTGCTTTGACATGTTTATTGTCAGTTATTTTGATGTCTTTATTGCTGTAAACTCCTTATAACATGGATGAAATTTCTTTTGCAACTTTTCTGTTGATTCCTTAGGAAGTGTTTTGACTTCTTATAAACTAGGAGTTACTTTCAAAGATTAATATATGTATTAAAAAACATCTAGAATATTACTTAGGAAGCAGCTTTATTTATGCCACTACTTCATCTACCTGGTTTAACGTTATCAGCAGGAAATTTCAAAGACCATCAACTAAAGTAGGATAAAGACTGTTTTCAGTCACATTACAAACTGCCTCTGCCATTGCTACTTACAAATTGGGTGGAGAAGTGAAGTAAATGAAAAAGAGATTGCTCATTCCCAGTTTTATCCAATTAATTCTGGACTATGTTCAGCCAGATGGACAGAGACCAACATTTAGGATACTAGAGAAAAGCAGTATATTATTTGTTAAGAGTATATCTTAAAACTTTCTTAGATTTCTTAGACTGGGGAAAGGAAATCATGAACACTTGCTTCCACAGAAAGTACAAAGTGGATTTCCAGGTTCTAGTAAGCTCGTTCTGTTCTCCATTCATCAAGTGGTACAAGAAGAAAACTTGTTCCTGAACTTTTCTTGAAAATGTGCTTAGTGCTTTACAAGAAAGCTGATAAAAAGAAAAGTTCTAAGTGATCGGTACTGAGACCAGTACTATTCAACATCTTTGATGGTGGCATGGACAATGGGGATTGAGTGCTCCCTCAGCAAGTTTGTGGGTGACACCAAGCTCTGTGGTGTGGTCAACATGCTGGAGGGAAGATATGTCATCCAGAGAGATCTTGAGAGGCTTGAGATGTGAGCCCAAGCCAACATCATGAAATTCAAGAGGGCCAAGTGCAAGGTCCTGCATCTGGGTTGGGGCAATCCCAGGCACAAATACAGGCTGGGCAAGGAGTGGACTGGGAGCAGCCTTGAGGAGAAAGACTTGGAGGCACTGGTTGATGAAAAGCTCGACATGAACCAGCAATGTGGAAGTGCTGCCAAGAAAGCGAACCATATCCTGGGCTGCATCAGAAGAAGTGTGACAAGCAGGTTGAGGGAGGTGATTCTGCCCCTCTGCTCCACTCTCATGAGAGCCCATTTAGAGCACTGCATCCAGCTCTGAAGACCCCAGTACAAGAAGGACATGGACCTGTTGGAAAGGGTCCAGAGGAGGTCCACAAAGATGACCAGTGGGCTGGAACATGTGTCCTATGAGAATAGGCTGAGAGGGTTGGTGTTCAACCTGGAGAAGATAAGACTCCAAGGAGACCTCACTGTGGTCTTCCAGAGTATGAAGGTGCCCTAGAAGAGGGCTGAGGAAGGAATTTTTACAAGGGCTTATAGTGATAGGACAAGGGGTAATGGCTTTAAATTGGGGAAGAGTAGATTTAGCTTGGATATAAGGAAGAAGTTCTTTACTCTGAGGTTGGCTAGTCACTGCAACAGGTTGCCTGGAGGAACTGTGGATGCTCCATCACTGGATGTATTCAAGACCAGGTTGGATGGGGCCTTGAGCAACCTGGTCTATGGGAGGTGTGCCTGCCATGGCAGTGGGGTTGAAACTAGATCATCTTTGAGGTCCCTTCCAACCTAAACCATTCTATGATTCTATACACTTGTTTTCTAATGAATTAGTTCTGATTTTATAATTTTTCAAGAAAATACATGCCTTCTAAAGGTATAGTATTTATAAACCGAAAAACTTCCTTTCTTCTTAGTGAGCTGAAATGTTGATATCAAAAAACAATCTTATATTTTCCAATGACATTCCAATTTTACACAATTCAAATTTGGATATTCCAAGTATGGCATACATCCACTGAAAAATAGACAATAGGTAGACAGCTTTCTATACGTCTGAATGATTTTCATTTAGGCATAATATGAATTTTTTCTTCGTATACTTAAAAAGATATAAATGCCCTGAGAAGACTCTGACTGAAAGGTTAAGAGTTGTGAACTCAATATAGAGGAAGGAAATGAAGTAGCACATGCCTAGCAGGCAGACAAGTCCAGTAGCCCCTGCTTCACACATAATGGTTATGAACTTGTGTTTGGTTGCAAAAAAGTACTTGTTGAAAATGCTCATGACTTCTAGAAGCTACTGTGTTGTCCTAGATAACATCACCCACAGAAAATAACCATCCTCTGGGTGCTGACTATCCACCTTGAGCTCCCTGGCCAGAGACTTCAGTTATTTAACTAATCTTGTGTGTCCCAGAAAGTTACTGAACTCTCCCAGGAAGAAATTACTTTCAGAAAGTATGAATATTATTGGTCTTCTTAACTCACACCTTATAAACAATAAAACGTTGACATCTATAGAAACACTGAGAAGGCCACATAAATCTTCAGACCTTATTTTTCTAAAATGAGGAATACTTTAGTGCTTGCCTGTTTGCCCAATACTTGGTGTTATTCAAGAAGGAGATATGCTTCTTCCTGAGGCAAATCCAGTTGACTGCTCTGCACTGAATTAAGCCATGAATTTTGGAGCAGAGCAAGAAGCTTGTAAATGTGTTAGAGAAAAGCTCAGCATCTACTCAGATGTTCCACCTGACTACTACACTGTGCCAAGGGAAAAGATTGTATAGGTTCAGCTGTATCTATTAACAGCTCTCTTGCAGGCAAGTACTTGTTTGTGCACATTACTAAGATTTTGAACAGCAGCCACGATTCCCTTGTATCTATCAGATGATACAGCTTTAGCTCTGCCACTCAAAAGCACCTTTTAATATGTTGTTCTTGTTTGTGTTGTACAGACTGGGTTCCATTTTCCCATGTACTCTGCCAGATTGCTTTTCTTAATCAAATGCAGAACAAGTGGTTCAAATAGTGTTTGCAAAATGATGTGACTGCTTTTTGCTTTGAATATGTTGGCAGGTATAAGCATCAGGTGGCCAAGATCTAGTGTCTGCAGGTAGGCATCTCCTTCACTTTTTTCTGCTCAAGGCTAAGCTACCATCACACAACCGTGAACAAACTCAGGGGCTCCTCCACTACTCCCTGTTACTTCACCCAGAAGGATGTCTTTTGTCCTTGCCCTAGCAAAGGTCTATTCTCTCCTATGTGAAAAACACCACAAAAACCTGCAGGTTTTCTAGCATCAAAAGGTTAAACGTTTTGAAAACTCACGTTTAAGTGAGTTTAAATTAGTATGTTTAATAGTTAGAGTGAACTGACCGACCATGGCAATCAAGTCTGAGAAATAGAGTATCAAAGAAGGCTGACCAAACCTAACAGAATATCCAGATGAGTCTTTTGTCTCAAATCTAGAGGTAAATAAGTTTCTGAGGGACTATAGGCATTCTTAATATCTGAGGGTTGAAACAAACATGATCATCAATCTTTTTTATATACTCTTCAACAATTCATTTCCAGTAGTTCAATGCAATTGTTAATTAATTTGGTGACTTTGAATATTCCCATTGGATGAATATCAACATCAAAAAAATAAACCCTGGAACCCAATTATGGCAAGTAATTAGGAAGATGTATGAAGATTGCAGTCCTGATGTGCTTTTAATGCCAAATAGCAGGATTTTCTAATCTGCAGCCATTAGTCTGGCACTCTGCAGCTATTTATCAACTACAGATCTTATATATATGTATTTAAACAAATAACATCAGGAAATAAAACAGAAGTAAAAAAACGGTATTTGATGTACTGAATTATGTTTGTTATGAATAGCATAATATATAATATACAACATGGATTTTATTATTCTTTCATAGTGCAATCTTTTGGATTATGTCAATATTTTTATATTCCCTAGTGATTTTGGTCTGTTCCACTCATTTGTCCAGTAGCCCAATTATTTCTATTATAGTGTAATAAATGGTTATATTTTGGAATTTTTTCAATAAAGAAAAGGAAACCACAATAAAAAAATACATAAATGCTAGAGAAAAAATTAATGACATATCTTTTATTACAGATATTGTAGCATGCTGAAGACCAGGCCACCGTGTTCCTCAAAATTATAAAGCTGGCTTCTGGCCATAGGGAGACAATGTGAATTATTTTAATCTTTTTTACTTCAAATCATGTAAAAGAAGTTCATGAAATTAAAATAAGACCTTCAATCCTAATGTAAGAATATAAAGATGTCTTCTTTTTATTATTTCTTTTTGCTCCTGCTGAAAGTACTAGAGACTTTGAAATAAATCAACATCAGTGGCATGTCGTATCATTGCAGCTTGATTGGTTACTAAAAAACAAAGAATCATAAGAGAAAGGGAAGATACTTATTTTATTTAGAAAACATGTTTCAAACATAATAAACTTTGAAGTGATCAGGTGAAACATTAGGAAAAAATCAATAATTTTCCTAGTATCTTCCAAGAGAAAAAAAAAATAAAAAAAATTATGGCATTGTCTGGCCATCACACACACTACCTGAGACTATTTAAAGAAGACCTACCACTTACTTTGTGCTTAATTCCTTAGAGAGGCTTCTCAAAAATTACAGCTTACTTCTGAAGCAATTCTGCAAAGTGACCAAGTGCCCTCAATTTTAATGGTCTGTATCAGCCTCACAGGGATTCTTACGGGAACATTAACTTTTCCCTTTAAAGCCATAAACTGAAAAGGCACAGTATTTGCTGACTTCCTGAAAGAGGACAATCTAAAGAATGTTTTCCCATAACCCAATGCCCAGCATTCAATTCACACAAGAAAATTATATCTTGTGAAATTTATGATAAATCTTCACCCTTTTCTGGATGCTAAACCTGAAGCTGAATGAATAGCTTTTCCTTCACAATCTATGTTTGCTGAAGATGTTGAATAGGTATTTATAGCAATTAATAGTTCTTCACCAGCATCTCAGAACAATAACTCAGATGCTTGGGGTTGATCACTTTCAGCTACCCTGAAAAATCGTAAGGATCTCCTTCAGTTTAGCTTGTGAAGTATCAAATGTCTTTTGGCAGATATCAAATACTCAAACTCCATAAAGCAAACAGAAATGTCTGAAGTCATAGCATAAGTCAAAAGACTGTTTAAAGAATAACTTCTAACTTAATAAGCACAAAGAAATTTGAATTTGACCTAAAATCCTTTAAAGGAAGCAGCATGAGCTCCCCAAAAGAGTATTCTAAAAACACAAGAAAGAAGTGTGTTTTACAAATGTAGTGTAAACCAAACCTTTTATAACCTCTCACTCTAATTCTGTTTTTAAATTTACTACTTACTTAACTTAAATGAATTTCACACACACTACACCAAATGTCTCACGCTCTAGTTACTACACTGTAAAAGAAAACACGATATCACTTTACCCACAACCACAATGTGAGATTTGGCAGGAAACTTTCCAACACACTAAAAAAAGTACAACAGGGAAACAAAGTTTAAAAAGAAGATATTGGAGAGGCAGTATTGATGGGAAGAATCATTCTAGCAGCTAAAGATTACAGAAAGTAGTATTTTTTTGCTATAGATACTAAACAAAATCAAATTCAGTAAATGAAGTAAGTTTCTCTCATTTCCTACAAGATAAACCTACGAATTATGATAGAGTCATTATGTAGACTACAGTTTCCACATGAATAATCCAAAAGGTTTTTAGCCAACAAATCACATCTTAATAATGCTGTGGAATTTGGTATATATGTGTACGGTGTTTCACTATCCAATTAGAAAATCAAGATAATCTAAGCAAGGAGTAATCTCAGGCATTTCATAAGCAAGCATACTTATGAGGTTTTAGAACAATTTAGCTTTATGCACTTCAGAAAAACTGATGTTCTATGCTCATAATATGCTGAAGTTATAAAAGGACTTCATATTAAATGAGCCACAAGAAATTAAAGTCAATCAGAACATTCAGTTGTCTCATTTAGATGTGTGTTTCAGCATCAGTTAAGATGAGGATGTTAGGTAAAGTGGATAGAAAAGAAATAAAAAGACATTTTTGCAAACTGAGATTGCTTCTACAATATGCAAACAAAACACATTGCTATACCACTTCAGACTGAACTAATGTTTAGTGAAAATATACAATTAAGAGACACTTACAGTAAATGGTAGTCAGGAGTAAGTTGGGAGACTGAAAAAAAAGAAGGAAGGGGAAAGGAGGAAATTCTGCTTGTTCACAAATCTGTTGTGGAGGAAAGGATATTTCTAATATTGTTTGTTATCAGGAAAAAGGTTAAAAGGAGTATGGAGAAAGCATGAGATCATGAAGTGTCCTATGATAAACACCCTGACAAATATTCAGAAGCAATGGTCTTTCACACATTGAATAAGAAAACATCTAGAATTTTTTTAAAAAGAAAAAAGCAAAGGAGATGTTGAGAAATGCAGAGGAAAGTCTTACCTGTATGAAAACATTCTGGAAGGGCATTTCAATGGGTCCCATATCCAAGTCAGCAAATCAGACACAAGGTGATAGAGTAAGGGACTGTTGTATGGCCTAAGGTTTGATGTTAAGACTCTACCAATAAAAATCTGCCAGCATTCATCATTCGACTATCACACATAAAGAGCTCTGAGGATCTGTGACAAAAGCTGTACAATTTTGGCTCATCAACAGTATTTGAGTAGAGAGCTTATGTGGGAAATACCCTTTTCTTTTCCTGATGAAACTATCACTGACTTTTTCCATTTTGCTTTTGTCATCAACATTCATTTTCAATTTGTTAATTGCCATGCCAATACTTTCAGTTGCTCTTTAATAAATTGATTCATAAGTATGGTAACTGGAAACAATTGCTTAAAACAACCCTAAACACAATGATCTATGCCTGTATCATACATCACGAGGGAAAACTTCTAAAATGACTGCTATTAGGACAAGCAATTCTGTAAAAAATCATTTCCTTGATATCAGAGGCTAATTGCCTCTGATTGCAATATGTGGTCTGTTACCCTTTTAATAATTGTGGGATTTTAGTATCAATTTATCCTTCCTGATGATTTCAAATTAAATAAAAATCTTCACACTAATCATGCTAGAAGTATTCAGACAAGCTGTACTTTCATACAGCTAACTTAGAAAAAAATCAATGACTAAAAGCATAACATCCTATTTTCTGTGAGCACAATCTATAAATGAGCCATTAAAAAATTAATTCATCTTAATTTTCATCAGGACAAAGCCCCTGTTCTGTGTCAAGAATCACAGAGAGTTTTTAAATGCATGTTTCCATGTTTGTCTCCAGCATTAAGTTTTTTCAATGGGTTGAATTCTTGCTTTGCAATGAGAAAAAGAAAAAAAAATGCTAGGCAAAACCAAACTGTGATAAAACTGAAGGTGTTAATTTTAAGCATATATATACTTAACTAATTAACGTAAAAGATAAGCTATCTTTCTGAAACCATACAAAATATATGAATTTTGAGAAGCTGCTCAAACTAAGTACTGTCTCATGAACCTTTTTCTTTTATTAGTTCTCTTTCATGACTTCTGTAGAACTTGTAAGCAAAAATGTAGTTTGAGGGTAACATTAAAAAAGACAAATTTAAAAGTTTAATAAAATGCAGTCAGTTATTCCACTAACCCATTTCAGTTCTCCAGTTTAGTGTACAGAAATGCTGTTTATTTTACTTTCTGTGTACAGCTTCCCATTTATAAATCTCAAATCTTTCTCACTTGGCTGCAATCTCTGCTCCTTTTACCCTCTCTGGTTACTTTTTACAGCCAAGTTGTAACATTTGTTGATTCTCCAAATTGCCTCCATTCCTCCAGTTTAATCATGAGTAGCTTTCACATAGCAGCACCCAACACAGTTATAAAACACATATCCAGAGGGAGAGTTTGCCCATTGAAGTTCTGATATAGAAACTACACCACACAGCAGTGAAGTGTTTTACTTAGCACACAACCATCCTCCGTCCATGCCATTTCAGGTCTTTTACAGCCTACCACTCGAATAGAAGGAATCGATCCCCAGAGACAGTCTGTGCTCCAAAACCACAATGGCAAAAATGAGGTGGAGAAGAGAGGGATCCCCCTTATAGGCAGGATATAACTGAACTTCAGGAGACAAATTTATTCTCAAATATTTAGCTTCTGCCAAACAGTTTGAAAGTTCTAAAATAGAAATTATTTAACTAATAAAAATTGAAATTCTACTGGCTTTTTATATGTTAATATGAGTTAGAAAACCAAAATAAACCATTACAGTTACACCAGTTTATTTCTAAAATATTCATATGTTAACAAATCTGTCAGAAGAAAATTCTTGCATCTGGCGTTGACAATGCACCTTTTATGAAAAGCTGACGTCATTTATCAGCAAAAAGCAAATGGAGACCAAGGAAATTTGGTATTTGCACAGAAAAAGGGAGTGGTTCTTTGGTTGGGTATTATATTGGACACATAAAGAATATTCAAATGGATATTCCCTTTGGTAGTTTTCATAGACCTTTTTAGTGCTTCTTACCATTCAAAATTATGTGACTGCCCTCTGGCCCTACTTATTCTGCTAATATTGAAAAGTAAGATTTTCCATTAGTAAACTTAAAGTCAGGAAAAAGGACTTTTGAATATTTTTTATGAGCATTAATGTGAAATGGTTTGACTCATTTTAAAAGTGAATACATGCTGTGCCCATAGATTCTGCAAATTCAGACATATTCCCCGCTAAAGCAGCCACAGTGCCCTGATCAAAATCACTACTAAAAATATAATTAGATCATTATTCCATGTAAAAATGAGTTGTAAAAAAAGTTTTAGTCCAATTGTTTTTTCCTATTTCATGAAAGCCACAAAGCTTAATTAACCTAGCCAGACAACAGTACAAGTTAAATTGTATATTTAGCCACTGTTGATTAAAGCACGTATGATTAGGATTAACTACAGTGTTATAAAGCTTTATCCAAAAACTATGCACACAAATAAGCAGATTCTGGTCCCCAGATTCTGTATTGAACACTAGACACAGTTCCATGTGTTAATCTTCTAAGACTTATGAAAACTTTCTAAATAAATTTATCTAAAAATTGCAATAACTGGTGTAATCTATTACTGTCTTGATCACTCGGAGTGGGACACATGCTTTGATAATATACTTCATATGAATACACTTAATATTAAATATCACAACATCAAAATTAATTTTTCCTGGTAGTGAAGACTACTAGTGTCTGATCTTCCTCTATTCTAGAAATTAATTGCATAAGCTCACAGGTGAAACACATTTTTAAGTCAACTCATTTTGATCTTTTCAATCACTTTTGGTGCTAGAGGCCAAAAAATTAAAAAAAGAAAAATAACTATACCCCTTCTACTTCATACCTGACACATTTTGCACCTTGTAGGTCATTCTCTTTCATCATGGCACAGTTGTATACCAGAAAAAATCTTCATTATGAGGGATATCAGCTTTTGAATGTTTTGTGCAGAGAATCTCAGGAATCTTTATCCTTGAAAATAGTCAAAACTCAACAAGATGAGTCTCCATCAATCTGCTCTGACTGGATCTACTTTGAGAGGAGATTGAGCTACAGGACCTCCAATCCAAATTATTCTATTGTTCAACATTTACACTTTGGTTTTATTTATCTGGAGACACTTTTGTTGGCTTTGATGTCTTTAATATACAGTCTCACAAGTTCCCTGAAACTTGTATAACCCATTTGAACTTATCATTTTCTAAAAACAGATTTACTCAGATATTGCCATTAAGGACTTCATTCTCTAATAAAAGTCATAAAATGTCAATAGCATCATAAAATGAAATTATGGGCAACATCTCATTAAAGTTAGAGTTTCGGTAACAGCTCAGATCAATCATTTGGAAAGGCACTACCTTAAGAACTTCTTGCAATGGAAATAGAAACACACACTTGACTTCTATACCTTCTGTGGAAGAAACTAATCTGACATCCGACATTTTTTGCTAAAAGCTCTCCTAGAATTGGAAATGACAATGAAAATTCAGATACTTTTTTGAAGAGGATAGTGGTGTTTAAATTAGAAAAGCAAGTTATAGTCTTGAGAAAATTGAATGCAAGAGGTATTCACAGGATCTATAGTAAAAACAGAGAAAGAACAAACACAGGGAACTCAAATAATACAATACAGTCAAAATACAATTAGTCTGATATCAATTTCAGCTGTTCCAAAGGACATAATGAAAACATTTAATTTTTAAGAGATAATAGAATTATTTTTAAAATAAAAATTCCATATTGCTGACTATTGCTTCCTTGGTTTTGTCCTACGTGGTTATTCTACCTTAAATCTCCCTTTTTATAAAAAACCAAAACAAAACAAAAAAAAAGAATATTTTGTGCTGAAGCAGAAGAGAACAGAAAATAGTAATCTTCTGTAAAAATACTTTGTGTTTCCCTCACTGATACAAATTAGTCTAGTTCAGCAGGGCAGTTAGCAAACATGCCAAACTTTTCTGATACCCACTCACTGAATTGCTAAGCCAAGGTTGAGGAGAGCCCAGGTACCTCTGTGACCTGGAGTAGACATGTACATGAGGTTTGCAGTCACAATATTCAGAAAGTTATGATAAGTTAAAGGCAGTGACTTGACATATAAATCAGCATTGCATGGGTTTTAAAATAAAAAGACAGTTATTATTTATGAGAATATGTATGTTTATACCGGGGATTTTTTGACTAGCTTTGGTGAATATCCGATTATTTTGAAGATGCCTCTAAGACTGTAAAGCTGGAAAACTTAGTGCAGGTCCCTCCTTCCCAAGTTTCTCTGGCTTATTGCAGAGATGAAATGGTTGACCTCTTGTTTGATATTCTTGAAAGAGAAGTTCATTTTTCTTCTTCTTTTTTTTTTTTGTCTCAAGAATTTTGGTGGGAAAAAAAAAAAGGCACCTTCTTTATTTATATTTTTATCTATGATCTCCTTCACTAATTTCCACTTATGCTCCTCATACACCTCTTCTCATTTAAGATAACCCACAGCAAAATTTTCTTCACCATTATGCCTGCTTTACAAGGTATATATAAATCATAAAAGTACTCACTGATATTTCATAGTCTTCTCTGTTCAAAAATTCATGTGACCAGGGAGAGTAAAAAAAAATCAGATTTCTGAAATCTGTTCTGGAAAAGCACACCCTGCAACTATTTGCTCACAGGGCTTGGCTGCTGTCTAAGGGCTCTAAGACAACTAAGCACAAGATACTTACAAGGCCAGAGATACCTTTGATGAGTACTTGAGCTAAGCAGCTGTTGCCTAATGAGATGTGACTCCTTCATAATGTTGTAATTTTTATTTGATAGAAAAATAATTGAGGATTTATTTAACCTACACCTGTAATTAGCACTGTTTTGTTTCTCAGTGCATTTTTTTTTGTCAACTGAAGACTTTTTTCTACCCTACTTATCAGAAATGAAATTTCTCACAAGGGATAAAATTTGTTTTAATAAAAAACCAAATACAGTTGACTAAAAGATTGAGTTTCTCTCCAATAAAAAGAAGCATGTTGATTATTAGATAGTACTGATTTAGGGTAAACATTATTTGACAATAAAAAATTAAGAGTAAAGAAACCCGTGAAATTTTCAGTGAACTTGAAACATTCAATTACCTCATTTTAAACCATGAGTCCAAAATGAAAATGATAAAATTGCATATGAGTATTTTGTATCAAAGTATTTCCTTTCCCTGTGGAAACTTCTAACTTTATTAGGTGAAATTTGATGATGACAAGTGTTGGATTGCTTTAAACTATCTTGGCTAAGAATATTTCTCCAAGGTTCTTAGATAAAAAGAAATCCATATCTTTCAGGGTAAATAAACATGAGTTGCGTTCTTGTTACATGAATCTATACAAATATATTTTCCAGCACTTAAATATAAAAGTCAAAAAGTAAAACAGTTGATCATTTTCAACAAATAAGTTAGATAGTCCATAAATTAACGTATGAAATTAAACCAAAATGTGAACATTTTTAACTGGCACTATTTCAAAAGAGTTATTTCAGTATTTAATAGGATAACAGTGTCAAGCATGAGATTGTAGATGTGCATGATTGAACTGTATGTATTTCCTGGTGTTCAGATAAGGATATGTAACTAAAGAGTAAAACATATTTTATTTGTTGCAGGCAAGTAGGGGTTTTAGGAGGATTGAGGAGATAGTCAGCATTAACAAGCTGGAAAAGAAAGGTCATCTCAGACACACAGGAGGAGATACAAATGGATGAACAAAATCAGGCAGCAAGTGAGACAGAAAAGGTGGAAAGCAAGTGACTGGACATTAGATGTATCTTTGTGTTACAAAATCCAGGTGAAAAAGTGGCTTTCATGCATCTTTGAAACCTTCCCCTGTATTCTGCCTTGACACCAAGTAAGCCTGAGATGCCAGCAGTTTCATAAAATCATCTTTAAAATTAATGAAGGAATAAACAGATAAACAACTTAAGAACCATGTTAGCCATGAAGATGTTTTATTCTTAACTTCAGGACAGCATTTATGCACAGATCTGTGCTGGCCTTAGCTCCAGGTGAAGCCATGTTCATGTAAACTTGGAGGCCATAGGTTAAAAGAATCACAGAATGTTAAGGGTTGGAAAGGACCTTGAAAGATCATCTAGTCCAACCCTCCTGCCAGAGCAGGATCACCTAGAGCAGGTCACACAGGAATGTGTCTAGGTGGGTTTTAAATGTCTCCAGAGAAGGAGACTCCACAACCTACAGGGGCAGACTATTCCTGTGCTGTCACCCTCACTGTAAAAAAGATTTTCCTTATCATGGAATTATAGAATTGTAAGGATTGGAAGGGACCTGAAAGACTAATCTAGTTACAACCCCCCTGCCATGGGCAGGGACACCTTCCACTAGATCAGGTTACTCAGAGCCCCATCCAGCCTGGTCTTAAAAACTTCTAAGGATGGGGTTTCCACCATCTCTCTGGGCAACCTGTGCCAGTGTCTCCCCACCCTCATGGGGAAGAACTTCTTCCTAATGTCCCATCTGAATCTACCCACATCTAGTTTTGACCCATCCCCTCCAGTCCTATCATTACTTGACATCCTAAAAAGTCCCTNCTTATCATGGAATTATAGAATTGTAAGGATTGGAAGGGACCTTAAAGACTAATCTAGTTACAACCCCCCTGCCATGGGCAGGGACACCTTCCACTAGATCAGGTTACTCAGAGCCCCATCCAGCCTGGTCTTAAAAACTTCTAAGGATGGGGTTTCCACCATCTCTCTGGGCAACCTGTGCCAGTGTCTCCCCACCCTCATGGGGAAGAACTTCTTCCTAATGTCCCATCTGAATCTACCCACATCTAGTTTTGACCCATCCCCTCCAGTCCTATCATTCCTTGACATCCTAAAAAGTCCCTCCCCAGCTTTCTTCTAGCCCCCTTAAGATACTGGAAGGCTACAATAAGGTCTCCTTGAAGTCTTCTCCAGACTGAATAACCCCAACTCTCTCAGTCTATCCTCGTAGGAGAGGTGCTCCAGCTCTCTGATCATACTCGTAGCCCTTCTTTGGACACTGGTCAGCAGGTCCATGTCTTTCTTGTAATAGGGGCTCCAGAACCAGATGTAGTACTCCAGGTGGGGTCTCAGGAGAGTGGAGTAAAGGGGGAGAATCATTATATCTATGTAGAACCTCTTATGCTCTAGCTTACACCTGTTGTCCCTTGTCCTATCATCCGCCATCACTGAGAAGAGCCTGGCTCCATNTGGCAGCAAACTTGCTGACTGTGGATTCCCTTCCCTTCTCAGGTCATTGATGAATAGATTGAATAGCACTGGTCCCAGTACCAACCCTTGGGGGACTCCACTAGATACAGGTCTCCAACTAGACTCTGCCCCATTGACCACAACTCTCTGGCTTCTATCCTGCAGTCAGTTCACTGGGTGCATCCCATCAGGGCCCATGGATTTATGGATGTCCAGATTGCTCAATTGATCCCTAACCCAGTCATCACCAACCAAGGAAAACTCCTTTGTCCTGACTTCCTCTGGGGCCTCAGGGGTCTGGGGCTACTGAGGACAGTCTCCAGCAGTATATTCAGATATGAAAGGTCTGTAATGTCTTATTAACATAAGGACAGTGGTTCTGTTTCAGCAGTTCTCTAGAAGGTAAGAATTGTTTTGTGTTTATCTTCTTCCATTCTTCCCTGCACATCCATTATTGACTGTTCTGAAAGAGAAGATAGAAGATAAAAAGGTTCTTATAGCTTAAGGAGCTGTGTATCTGAAAATATAGAAACATTTGAATCCTCCAGGCAAAAAGTTGTTTCTAAGAGTGCACATTCTAAAAGCTTTTAAACTGCTTTCTCTAGTTCAAAGCTCCCCGGATTACTCTTTAACTGTCATGCTCTTACTTAGCTCCAATTGTAAAACTACATTTGTCTTCCTTATACATTTCTAAATTTTCATTACCCTGTGAAGAATAATTAAATCACAAAGTAAGCAAAGTCAGTTCAGTGGTGAATGAAAAGCCAATGCTACAAAGCAGCATTAAAAATTGAAACTGAACAGTTTAGCTTTACCAGCTAATTTACTTAGGTATCACCCTGAGGCATCAACACCATTTATCACTATTGCTGTAGTCTGGCATGTTTGCACCATCACAGAAGTGTTTATGGAAGACAAACGAGGAACTTAAGAGTAAATATTGAAATGAATCAATAAACACACAGGATATCTGCAATTAGGCACCGAGTCCTTGTTTAGAGCTAAACCAGTGCAGATACAAGGTTGTAGGTAAGCAGCCATGCTCCTTAATGAGATGACATGAGTTGTTGTAGTACCAGGAATTCTTAAACAAAACAGCTGCATTTCTAAAGGTTTCTGGAAGGCTAAGTCCATTGTATTTATGTTTACAATTATACAGATGGCTAATGAAGAGTTACTAAGGGCAGTAATAAGAGGGTGAAGATATTTTTATTAGAAGGCAGAGATTTGATGAGGTTTACTCATTCACAAGAGAATCTTTGAAGTATGTAAAGTATGTTTTTCTTGTTATTTTCCAGGAATGAGAACATTTCTGTATCATAGCCTTCTATTAGCTTGTCATCACCTTAAAAAATGGTTGAAGTTAGAATATAGATTTCATATCCTCTAAGTATTTACCATGACTACAGTTAATCTGTTGTTAATGACTCTGAAATTATTGCAAATGGTTATTTGCAATATTTAGATGGAGTTAGAAAGAGAAGAATCAAAGTTTACCCCTAAACTCTTCCATGAAACTCAAACAAATCTTCCCTCCTACCCCTTTCTGATACACAAAAGATGGATCCAGAGCTTTGGAGAGACAAATTTAACAATAATTTTCTCTCTTCATTATCCATAGAACTTTATTAAAAGAGATACTAACATTTCACTATCGTGTTTTACATCAGGAATATCAAAAGAATTCAACCACCATATTACCAGGAGGAGCTGGATTGGTCTTCACTTGAAAGCACATAGACAAAACTGTTGGCAACACAAGCTTCTTGATTTTTCAGGTGTGCAGATTGCAAGAGGAATTGCTCAAGATCAGACAGAATTAGTAAAGGTGGTTGCCAGTTTAATGTGCTACCCATCTTTGGTATTGTATACACAGACATGAAGAAATGGAAGCAAACAGTACAAACAGGGGGCAACATAAAACCTTCAGAGAGCACTTCAAAATTACTATGAATGTTCTTTTTTTGGTATTAGCTACACAAACCAAATATTTCCATACTATCTGTTGTGATTTGAGTGGTCATACCTGAGGTTTGAACATGTCAGCCAGACTCAACTCAAATACTGGGTGTTTGGAACAACTGGCTACAAGTATTTAGTGATTTTGCTACTGCTACAGTTTAATGAATATGAAATAGCATAAGGGACCCATTGCATAATTAGTGCAAAGATTTAATTGTTCTCTCCCTACAATAATTTGCAGTAAAACTAAACATATTTACTTGAATATTTTTATTCTTTGCATTTTATTTTGTTAGTATAAAAAATACATATGAAAACAATACAAAAACAATATTATGGATTTAAAGTAACAAAAGAAATCAACCTTATTTATTTGTTTTAAATTTACTTGCTTAGATTGGTTTAAGGCAACCCTATACTTCTCTTCAACAGTCTTTTTTCAGCTCCTCCAAAGCTGGACACAGTGCTCTAAATGGAGTCTCATGAGGGGCAGGATCACCTCCCTCAACCTGCTTGTCACACTTCTTCTGATGCAGCCCAGGATATGGTTTGCTTTCTTGGCAGTACTTGTGCATCTGCTGGCTCATGTTGAACTTTTCNACAAGCACTAAAGTATTCTCCATTTAAAAAAAGTAATGTCTGAATCATAAAATCAATCATAAAATCATAGAATACCAGGTTGGAAGGGACCTCAAAGATCATCTAGTCCAACCTTTCAAGACAGAAAAACATAGTTTAAATGAGATGGCTCAGCACCTTGTCAAGATTAGTCTTAAAAATGTGTAATGTAAGGGAATCCACAACTTCCCTTGGGAGACTATTCCAATGTTTAATTGTTCTCATTGTAAAGAATTTTCTTCTGGACTCCAATTGGAATCTCCCCAAGAGCAACTTGCAACCATTCCCCCTTGTTTTTTCCATGTGACTCCTTGTAAAAAGGGAGTCTCCATCCTCTTGGTAGCCACCCTTTATGTACTGGTACATGGTGATAAGGTCTCCCCTGAGCCTTCTCTTCTCAAAGCTGAACAATCACAGTTTTCCCAGCCTTTCTTCATAGGGCAGGTCTTCCAGTCCCCTGATCCTCCTTGTGGCCCTTCTCTGGACCCTTTCCAGCCTGTCTGCATCTTTTTAGTAT
>VYZX01000359.1:0-30744 GCA_013401335.1 Brachypteracias leptosomus
TTTTACTTGAAAGTTTGTAAGTCACACTAAAATAAAGATGCTGAGTAAATTCAGTGAAGGATAACAACAGAACTGCTACGAGCTCATGGACATCCTGTGAGCAAAAAAGTACAGGTAAGAAAATTATTTGGAGAATTATTCATTCTTTTCTGATTCTGATGTATATGATTTAAATTCTGTTCTGCTGTTTCTTGCTGCTCTTTCCAGACACTTTTGAGATTTTAACACCTAGTCTTCTGCAACATCCATAGCATCATTATACTTGCAGGGAATTTGATGGATGCAAAGACCAGGGTCTGTATTTCTTTGTATTTTGGAAAACAGATGGAGTTTAGAGTTATAGAAATGAGATACTATATCAATATAAGCTTTGTTTTATTTTCAAAATTTCTCATATCAACAGCTTTTTATGCCATTTTGTCACCTAGTTGTGAAACCCCCAATATTTAAAACCCCCCCATTGTCTTCTGACTTCTGATTGAGAAAAGAGCTTAGAAGCAATGAGTAAACCGAGTGCTAATGCATCAAACATGCAGATGTAACATATGGTTCTGCTCTGGAAAACAGTCTGAGTTTGCCTTTCTGTTGCACTAGCCTTTTGAGTAATACATTACCATTGCAGAACGGCAATACATAGTCAAAATTATGTATCTCCAGGGTTTTTAAATAATTCATTTCAGTGGGAAGGCCATTACTATTAATAGAACAAATGATTATTTTTTTAAATTTTATTTAAAGCAAAACCTGCTTGGAAATTCAATAAATATGCTTTTAATATAATATAACGACTTGATTATTAGAAGAAAAGCAGAGGGTTACAATTGAATTGATATTAACTATGGTTTACATGTTTACCTGTGGTCAAAGTCTTGGATATTTAAAACATGTTTTATTCAAGCCAACTGCTATGGAATTTGTAAATACTGTATGGCTGTTTTCTTTAAGATCATAAACAGTGCTTCTCCATTCCCTGCCAGTCAATGAAACGCTAGTTGAACCAGTCTTCAAATTAATCAGGAGTCTAGAAAATTTGTAGCACTGTCCAAAGGATGCTGTGGCAGCATGTTTGACCAGAAAGTGAAGGGAATAAATAAAGAAATATGCCATTTCTACATCATTTTGATGCCACAAGTGCCATTACCATGTCTAATCCTAGGGCAAAGGTTTTCAAAATGTGATTCAATGTGAGACATTTCGGAGAAGAGTTATAAAATTGTTTTATGGCTCAAAAATGATAGACTTCCGATGGCTAACTAAAATAGTTCAATTTATTTAGTATCTCACACACAAGATGAAAAGATGTTTTTATCAGCATCCCTGAGAAAGTGAGAAGGGAAATGACACCAGATATCAAAAGGTCTTTCATTTATCAGGCATAGACACAAAGATCCCAAAGGTAAATGCTGAAGTCTTCAGAATTCAAACTGTAAATTAGAAGCAAATTCTTTACAGGAATGGAACTTCACCATTTGAAGACACGGCCAAAGGATATGGTAAATTTTCTATCATTTGAAGTCTTTAAAGCTAGATAAAATGTCTTTTTAGAAAATGTATTACACTACTATCATTACTTTTTGGGTTAGCTGCAGAAAATAATTTGGTGAACTTTTATGGCCTCTGTTAAGCAAGAGCTCAAACATGATCATATTCTGTTGAGGCTTTAAAATATATGAAACACGATAGTTAGGTATGATTCTACAGCAACAATAACGACAGGAGGCAAAATTATAGTTTCATTGAAGTCTACGAGAAAGTTCCCACTCCCTTTAATGAGACCAAAATTTAATCTATAATTATAAAAATCTTTGATATATTCATTGCATTTAAGCTTGCGATTACATGCAGACTGCTTTGCTCCACTTCACCCATTCTATTTTATTGCTATTACGTTCACCATTTTATTTTGTATTTCAGTTTAGTTTTGAATTAACTTTGTATGATTTACATATTTTAAGCATCTAGGATTTGTGAATGTTCTCTCTTTTCAAGTAGCACAGAGTTCAAAATAGAAATAAAAGAATGGACTTGCAAAAATTCTGTTTCTTCTTGATTTCATTTGGGTAAGGGTCATATGTTTCATTGATTATTTTTCACAGAGGATGGGTATTTCTACTGCTTGCCTCTGGTGAAACTGGAAAATGGAGATCCGTACAAATAAATTTTTTTGGATTATTCTCATTTTCATGAACAGCAGAGTTCAGGTCAAGACTTCCATAAAGCCTCATAATTAAGTTCACTTTGAATGGAGTAATCAATTAATGTTATGTGTATAGGGTATTGTTATGTACAGTGTCTCTATCACAGTTCTCTATATTGTTCAAGTTTGGAAGAGAGAACTGTCAGCTATTCTTCCACATGGTCTTCTGAGCAGATATGCACTGGTTTCTGATAGCTGTCCTGAAAGCATATGGATGGGTATGGGACACTGGAGTTCTGAAGAAGTTGCTCAGGTCTAACCATTTTCAGGAACAAAGAATGCATTAGAACTGTGACTCATAACCCATTCCTAGAAATGGTTTTAAAGCAGGTATTAAGAACTGGAGATCTGTTAAGAATGTTCACGAATATCTTCGCATGGAAGCTGAGGGTCTCAGCTCAAGTCTGCTGGCTATGAGCCTTATTCCACGGAGAACTAAGCACATCATATGGTGTGTTTGGATTTCTTTCCCCCTTTTTTTTTTTTTTCCTTTGTAACGTGCTGATATAGCTTTGTACAACAGAACAGAGATGCCTCTGATCCAGATTCCACCCTTATTTTACTCTGAGAACATGCACAGAAGGAGGTATGAGCCTTGTACTAAGGATGCAATTCTAAGGATATTGCAGTTCTTTAAGGTACAATTGAAAGCCTGCTGTTAGGGCGCCCTCTGTTAGGGCGTTTTTATCCTTGGCTTTCTTAAAAGAAGATTTTACTGATGTGTGAATAGCATTAATCACCCATGAACATTTGGTAAAGACTGATCTGTTTTTTATGATATGGAAAATACCCTGCTGAAGCATGAAACCTTTTAATGAAGCCAAACAAAGTAAAATTTGCCCTCCATGACCTAAAGCTCAGCTCTTGAAATGTCATTTGCTGGGATAATGCATTCCCCATCTGTCAGTCTGGGTCTTTTCTTGCCACAGGTGAACTAAGGCCACCTTGGAGGTGTGCCATGGTTACTACTATTTGGTATTTTACTAGAGGCAAGAGATGGGAATTCTTATTAGCAAATGTTAATTTTGCCCACCTCATGGAAACATCAGAAAAGAAGCATATCTTTGTCCCTGAATTTATGCCATTTGGTTTTGCTGACACCTAAATCTGCTGTATATCTTAATCTTATCTTTGAAGAACTACTGGCATCACAAATGGGAGCTTCTTATTCAATGTAGAACTAATTATTGATTTGTCTACAGTCACTGAATGTAGAAAACTGAAATATAAAAACCTTTTGACAGTCTTTGCTACTACCTTTAGTCTTGGCTGTCTTGGTATGTTAGGAATAGGAATATAATTCTAATGAAAACAATTCACACTGAATAGTTGTTCTTGTGCTCATCTGTCACTTTATGGATATACAATATTGTGGACATGTTTATTTCAAAGCTTACCTCAGATTCTGATTGATTGGACGGTAACTCTGATTTTATGTAAGTAATTAGTGGTCTTCTGTCTCCCAGCATCAGGTGAGGTCTCATAGAGTTCGATAATGAGTCTTATGCTACATTTGTATGTAAGTGAAACTCTTGATAAAACTCTGGTTCACATAGTTCACATGGTAGCAATTTATTGCCTGGCTGCAGACTTTTAAAATATCTCTGGCACTAAAAGGTTATTACAGTAAGTTAGAAAGACAGATATTCAAAGTATGAACTTGCTGTTAAGATCTCAATAATACTGAGTGCTCTTGAATTGAAACTTTGATGAGAAATAAATCCTTCTGGTGACGTTTTTATGCCATGTAGAGATGTGGAAGTGTAAGCAACAGCACCTGGCAAGCAAGCTGTCTTCTTTAAAAGCAAGCAAACCAGCTGCTCATCAGGTTGGAGAAGGATTTAGCAGGACTTAAAAGTCTACTCAAATGTTCATTGCTCAGATCTGCAAGAGAAAACTCATACTTTATAATTTGTTCACTGGATACTGAGAAAAACTATTTTATATCTTCTCTATTTTCAGACAAAATGAAGAGTTTATATTTGGAAACTGGACTTATTTTCAAGTGAACAATCTACTTAACAGATCCATTTCTGTTCATATCAGTTCTCTCATTTACAGGACATAACCAGATAAGTAAAAAAATCAACTTTGTTATGGTGAATAAACAAAATTTGATAGAAATCTTCTATTTCAGGTTACAGTAGGGGTAGGATTTCTGGATTTGCTTTGTATGGGTCTCTCCCTGTTCTTGCGTGCACATCAGAAAGATCATCTCATTTAATAAGCCTCAAATGTATCTGCTTACTGTTTACATAAACCAGCTGTGTTTTAAGCACAGTGACTAGATTAAGAAAATTTTACTCCAGCAGAGCAACACTGGCCAAAATGTTTTTGGCTCTTCAAAGCCCTAGATAGGTAGCTGTTTTTCAACACTATTGAAAAAAAAAGAAATGTTGAGTCCCAAACATAGTTGAATTGATACAAGGCTGGGATACTTAACTGTGAACATATTTTTCAATCAGGCAAAGTATCTTATCTCTTCAGAAAATAATTTATTTAGTTTTACAGCTGTCTACATGAGCCAGATATGACCCCACAGGAAACATACCATACCTCCTCAAAATAGAAGCATTTACTAGCAGAAGAAACCTAACTGCAGCTTTTCTTTAGCTTCCATTTAGCAGTAAGAGAAATAAATCCAAATGCAACAGCATGCAAGAAAGTCGCATGTATCAATATATAACCATTCCAGCCTCCAAAAGCCTGAAAAGTGTTTGGACATATCACCTATATATAGTCATCACAGACTCACAGAATTATTCTGGTTGTAAGAGACCTTTCAGATCATCAGTACAACCATTAAACCAGCATTGCCAGGTCACCACTAAACCATGACCCTAAGCACCACATCTACACGCCTTTTAACTACCTTCAAGGATCATGATTCCACCACTTCCCTGGGCAGCCTATTCCAGTGTTTGATAACCCTTTTTGTGAAGAAATTTTTCCTAATATTCAATCTAAACCTCCTCTGTCTCAACCAGAGGCCATTTCCTATTGTCCCATTGCTTGTTACTTAAGAGAATAGACCAGTCTCCACCTTGCTACAACCTCCTTTCAGGTAGTTGTAGAGAGCAATAAGGTCTCCCCTCAGCATCCTTTATTCCAGGCTAAACAACCTCAGTTCCCTCAGCTGCTCCTCAGAAAAGCCTTCACTAGCTTCATTGCCCTTCTTTGGACATGCTCCAGCATCTCAACATCCATCTTGTAGTGAGGGACCCAAAACTGAATGCAATAATTGAGATGTGGCCTCATCAGGGCTGAGTACAGAGAGACAATCACTTCCCTAGTCCTGCTGGTCACACTGTTTCTGATACAAGCCAGGATGCTGGTGGCCTTTTTGGCACTC
Source organism: Brachypteracias leptosomus (assembly GCA_013401335.1). Taxonomy (NCBI): domain Eukaryota; kingdom Metazoa; phylum Chordata; class Aves; order Coraciiformes; family Brachypteraciidae; genus Brachypteracias; species Brachypteracias leptosomus. The sequence goes on from VYZX01000359.1 coordinate 5,550, forward strand.
GGGCACATGTTGGCTCATATCGAGCTGTCTGTCAACACAGATCCTTTTCCACCAGCCAGCTTTCCAGCCACGTTTAGAATCATAGAATGGTTTGGGTCGGAAGGGACCTTAGAGATCATCTAGTTCCAACCCCCCTGCCACAGGCAAGGACTCCTCCCACTAGACTAGGTTGGTCAAGTCCCCAAGGCTCTTCCCCAAGCCTGTACTGTTACACAGGGTTGTTCTGACCAAAGTCCAAGACCTGGCAATTGGCCTTGTTGAACCCTGTACCATTGTTCTTGGCCCACTGATTCAGCTTGTCCAGGTTCCTCTACAGAGCCTGACTACCCTGAAGTGAATCGACACACCCACCCAACGTGGTGCTGTTCACAAATGTACTGAGGTTGCCCTCAGTATCCTTGTCCAGGTCATTGACAAAGATGTCAAACAGGACTGGCCCCAATACTGAGCCACTGAGCCCTGGGGAACACCACTTGTGACTGGCCACCAATTGGATTTCCATTCAACACAACTCTTTAGACTCAGACATCCAGCCAATTTTTTATCCAGCAGAGCATACACCCATCCAAGCCCTGAACAGCCAGGTTCTCCAGGAAAATGCTATGGGAAGCAGCATCAGAAGCTTTACTAATGTCCAGGTAGGCAGCATCCACAGCTCTTCCTTCATTCAAGTGTCACCTTGACACAGAAGGAGATCAGGTTAGTCAAGCAGTACCTGCTTTTCTTAAACCCATGCTGACTGAGCCTGATCACCTGGCTGTCCTGTATTTGCTGTGTTGGTGAGCACTTCTGCCAGCTCCCTCAGTACTCTTGGGTGGATTTCACCCAGGCCCATAGAGTTCTGTGTGTGTAAGTGGTGTAGCAGGTCACTGACCATTTCCTCTTCGATTATAGAGGCTTCATTTTACTTCTCATCCCTGTCATACAGCTCAGGGGACTGGGCACTCAGAGAACAAGTGGTCTTATTATTAAAGACTGAGGCATTTTGCAAATAAATCATTTTATGACAATTCTACTTCAATGTATCCAGTGTTATTCCAAGTACTGAGAGTCTCAGTGAAATGACATTGTAATGCACTGAAAAGGTTTCCTTTTGATGCCTTGAAACAATAACTGTCAGGGATCTATTTTAATCTTTCAGTAGATAATACTGTGACAGCTACTATCCTTCACTTTTTGGCTTGGTTCCCAAGGAGACTTCCCCTTTTTTATATTTCATTTGTTATTGGTTTTGGTTTGCTTCTTATGAACTATCAAATCCAGATTAATCTATCCCATCCGCCTGACTCGCCTGCCAACAAAACTGTTCCTATGCTCTGCTGCAATTTCCATGTTTGCAGGTGTGACAACCAGGGATGAAAACAGAGTGCTGTAATGACCACAGAGAGAAACATTGCCTGGAAACATTGACTGCTTCTTGCAACACTCTCATCAGTTATTTTAAATAGTATTATACTATCTCAAAGGTTTGTAAACTGAGATACAGAGAGGTGAAGTTCCTGCCTGTGCTGTACCAAAAACTAGGTAAGCCCGAGCTATGTGACTTCAAGAATACACTCTGTCACAGACTCCTGTCACACAAGCACTTAAGCATCTGCTCATCTTTGCAGAACAGCTCTGTAGATTTCACTGGACTGCAGGGTAAATGTAAATTTATTGACATTCTCATTTGCAGACTCAGGACTTACAGTATGATATTTAGTTGTCTGTGCATCAGGCTCTACTGCCATTTAAGATGCTGTAGGGTATCCCTCCTGGCTTCCAGCTGCTCCTCCAGAATGGTGCAGGTTTATTCTATGTCCCATGTTATCTATCAGCCCAGATGTCTATGATGCCCTTGAGCATCTACAGTGACACCTGTATTAGCCCAGCTGTCATCACACTAGAATGAGGATTTCAGAACATGACTTGATGCCGTAGAGGGAGAGAATAGCTTTTGTTAACTCCTAGGAGTGTGATCTGCAAGCAGAACCCTGTCTACTGTGCTTTTTATTCCCTAAATTGCCCTGACATCTTCAGAGGGATGGAGATGTTCAAGATACAAAATGCTACAAGCTACAAATAATGGGACCAAACAAACTGCAACTTACCTGCAGTACTATGTCCCGTCCATTCCGCGTGATGTTAACAGTATGGGGCTGTCCATTAGCCATGTTTCTGTGGTCAACATCAATGTTATATGGCTCTTTGGTGCCTCCTAGGCTGTACCGAATTTGCAGATTCCCTAGCGAAAGAAATGTGAAAAGCACTCTCAGGTATTTTCATCTTTATTCACCAGCTATTTTCCCTTTGCATTTTCACATGCAACCATTGTTTTATACTTAAATTCCACTCAGAGCTGGTCTCTGCAGCTGGAGAAGGAGCTAGTGTTTGAGATTATAATGTCACTGGGCTGAAAACTGTTTCTGGTTTGTAACCCAGAAGTGTGACAATGACCAGCATCTCAAACCCAAAGTGTTTGTAAACACTCTGGATTCCAAAACAAACAAATCAGAGCTATGCCTCAAACAATATAGACAATTGGTACAAATTGGAGCACATCAAGTAGCACTTTGTTGTTGAGATTATTACCCTTGGTGCAGTAAAATTCTTTGAAGTTATACAAAGCATGATGTTTTCCAAAGAATAAACCATTGATATGCATTGAATAAAGGCAAAATTACAACAAATTAACACTGACACATAATCTACACGAGGGACTTTGTGGCTCTCACATTTAATTGTTGTTGATGGGTGACCGTCTGGACTTTTATGGAAATTTAATAGTATATGAGGAAATGAAAATCTCAGGTTACATTGTTAGAAAAGTATAGTCAGAAGTGGTTAATTGATGCTCATGACATACTGCCAAACAGATTTTTCTTTTCTAAACAAAAGTGAAGTGTCTGCTCTTCATAACAAATTTTAATATTTGATTAAAAGGAAGGATGTTTGAAAAAGGAAATGCAGACCTCAATATTCATCAAAACCAGAAATATTCTAGCCCAGAAGAGCAGACCTAGAACTATATAGCTATAGTTTAGATGTCTGACATGGGATTTCTCTCTTGCACCTTCTTTCTTCCCCAAGAAAGGAAAAAAAATAAATTGCATGTGGAATACTCCCATAAAATCCCATAAAAGACAATAGTAGTAAAATCATCCTAACTATGATTTTCATGGGGCACTAAGGCGCGATATGGGATCAAAGTATATTCAATTTATATACAGTTTAAATACTTTAACAGCAAATGGTCCATATCCAACCTTCAACCATCACCAAAATGTTTAGAACCTTAGAAACTATGCTACATCCATATTTTAGCCATGTCAGTGGGTATCCAGATTTTCAGAACAGTACATTACACTTCCCACTGACTACTGGTGATATTGCTGTGAGTTCAGTGATTAAGGTGCCTCATGTGGATGCTTGCTTGTTCCCTCCATAACAGTAGTTCTTGACATGGATCTGGCTGTTATAGAAGGTTTCTTTTTTTTTTTTTTCCATTTTTTGAGAGGGGGGTTGGCTAATAAAACCCCACTAAATGGAACAGTGACATCAGTACAATATCTAGTACAGTAGAATACAGGTTCAGGTCCTATATACCTTAGTTTTACATGACAAAGGTGAAGAGACTTTCTCATTAGTTTGAAGCTTCAGATGAATGTCAACCTGGTGTTATTATCAATCCTGCCTTTAATGGAGAGAGCCAGGAGCAGTTGCTTACCAGACGGCTTGACAAGCACAGCCATGAAGTCCGGGGTATAGGAGCTGATGTACAATAAGACACAAGGGGACTTAGTGGTGCTGAAGCTGAAGCTGAGCTCTTCTTTATTCAAGTTGAGGTCAGGCGCTGTGATCTCGGGATCTGTAGAACTCAAAAGTGTTCGGCTAACTAAATCCTTCATGCTAGTCCCGGGAGAGTGGAAGTTGTAACGAAGCCACATTCCCTCTTCAAAAAATGCTCCAACATCTTGGACATAAGAGAAAAAAATAGAAAGAAAAAAGAAAAGAGAAATTAAATGTGCTGACACTTTTTGGATGAAACATATTACTACTGACTTGATCAGTACTAATTGCGCACGTTTCTACTGCTCCATTATTTGTGCACTTTGCCAATATTTAAGTTAAAAGCCTCACTATCTTCTAATGAGAATCAAAAGGACAATCTACATTTTATTGATGGGTACCTGGATTCACAGAGCAAAGGAAAAGTTTCCTTTGGGTCAAATGGAAGGTCTATGCCGATATCTCATATCAATACTACCGATTGGAAGAACTATGCTTTGGGTTTATTCTCACTGAAGTCTTACAGTAGATAATGCTCCTAAAGGAGGAGATATAAGGATGAGAGATTTAAGGGACACAGTAAGCAAATACTGCCAAGGAAAAGGAAAACCAGCAATTCTGATGAGAAAATACAAGTCAACTTGGAAGGACCTCACTGAGGAATGATGGCAACTCCAGCACCTGAGGGATTTGAAGTAGGATTGGACACAGAAAGTTATCCACTGCTAGCACAATCCTTTATGAGAACTGCATAACCAGGATGCACTTATGAGAGATAAAATTAACAAGGGAGTTTGACTCAGTGGAGAGCAAGGCAAGAGACACCTGAACTGTAGCTCCCAGGAGGTGCTACTCAGACAAAGTTTTCAAACCAACCTGATATAAAATGTCATGTTTCAACATTCCCAACAGAAAACAGAATTACTTTTGGCAGAATTAATACTTTCAGCTGAAAAAACATTGCTATTACTTCTCGTAATAATGCAGTCCTGCCTGTTTCTTAACATTAAAAACATAATTCAAGGTTGAAGTGAAGGCTGACTTTGACAGCCTGATAGGAATCACAGCACAGTTGCCTACCATTGTCAGTGTATAACCTACTAAGTCTATAGAGGATTGCTGGACTGGTTTCCTATGACAGTCATTCATTTAGTGACATTGTAGTCCTGGACAGGCTTTGCTGTCTGGGATAACATCATTAAAGGAAATTTTTTAATTACAAGTGAACGTAATTAAAAAGGTATGTTTATGAACATTTTATAAGGGTTTAAAGAATGATGAATAAAGTTCATGAGCATAGCATATAAGTACTGTATTTAAAGAACAGTTATAAGCAATGCTTAAAGATGTGACCATAATTTATTAACTTTCTATATGATGCAAAGTTACCACAGATTGGTAAAAAACTGCCCATCTAAACTTCTGAAAAATCAACACACTATCTTTATTTTTAAAGTAATTTAATTTTTATGCCCCTTCAGCATTTGGAGTCTTCACACAATTCTAAACAAAGGTTTTATCTCAAAGCATATGAAGCAAGATGTCCATTTTGCAAGCTGTGCAATGGCACAGAGCAAGTCAGGAAAGAGCCTGCAGACTTCATTCAGAGTAGCTGAGCAGAGAAAAGAAGACAGGTGAAATTATAATAGACTATTGATACTCCTTTCCAGAATTTAGCAAAATCTAGTGTTGGAAAAGCTTTCTGTTTTCCTGTTACCTTAAAAAAATTCCCCAAAACTCCAAATATCATAGTCATTGTCACCGTGCGGCCGTATAAAACATGGAGTCAAGTTGTGGTCCAAAGGTGCTATAAATAATTTAATCATTCTGATAGATTTATAACCACCGTTTTATAGGAGAAACCTTAATTCATGCTGAAACAGTTATGAGAGAGGCAATTCAGTTCAATGACTATATTTTGCAGTAGACTGAAATACTCCTGGATTAAAAGTGAAGGGCTCTGTCCTAAAAATACTGCCCCAAACTGTGCTGCCTCCTGCCATCAACAGCAGTGTTGAAAATAAGCATTAGCAGTATACACTAAAATAAGCTAAAGCAGTATACACTGTAGCTCTAAGTATTTGCAAGACTGGATTAAAAATACCCAGACTGCTAATTTATTCTCCTTCAACCTCTGCTTTTTGCTCATGTAAACTGCTCTTGGGGCAGATGCTATATCAATTAGGCTGCTGTGGGGAAGGCAGAGCTGCTCACCAGAGCTGGGTCCCGGGGCACCGGGCAGCCCGACAGCTTGACACTGCCACTCTGCTGGCGGGGACTGCAGCCCACACCAAGCCCCGCGCACACCCCCAGCATACAGATGCAACGTTCTGCCTGCCTCCAGCCTGTTTGCTGCTTTTCATGCCTTTTCTTTTAGGAGCAATCTTCAGAATTGCCTGACGCCACCCTTGCCCAGGGCCTCACGCATGGGGAATATTGGGACCTTCAGCCCTGACCTCAGCACTGCTCTGGGGCTGAACTGGAAAGTGTGCAGCGCATTTTTCCAGAGCTGTAAATGTTACGAATTGCTGCTTCAAATGTTTGTCACTACAAGGAAAGCTTTAAGTAAATGGTGCTCTCTGAAACGGTAAGACTTTTTTTTCCAAAGAGGTTTCACAACAGTGCAAAGAATGTTCTGTGTGTTTAACTTGGTTTGCTCGGAGAAAATAATTTTCCATACAGCTGTGTTATTATAGGTGTGTAAGCTATTGTAATGGGCCTTGACATTCTCCTCACATGCACACCACCTCTTAAGAAGAAGGATAAGAGCAGGGTTCCCTTGGCTGTGTGAGTGTACTAGTCCCTCAATAGGGAAGATATTCAATCCCCTCATGATTATGCTCTTTACTGAATGAAACTGAAGCCCTTGCAGCAGTGCTGCTAAGTTCTCAGTAGCTCCCATGAGCAGAATGTTTAAACTATTAGGAAATACTAGAAAAAGATAAAAGATAATTTTCTCTATATTGAATGCAGCTATAAGACGACTTGTAAATGTAGAATGCTGATCAATGAAAAAAGTATCTACTTGGACGTCACAAGTATATAATCTTCCTGAAGCTCTGATAGAATGAATATCAAAGTTCTTCATTCAGGAAACCATTCAAGCTGCCTGAATAAAATGGGTAAAATGCAGCACAAACCCTTTTGCTGAAATGTGGGGGAGGTTTCCATGCATGACCCTCCACCTTCTTTTGTAATTTTTCAAATGATATCTGAAAAGATGACTCTTGGGACATCAGGTATAAGGCATAATGAGGGGTTCCTCTGCAAACTGCCCTTTCGAGGCAGAAGCCTCAGGGAAATTAGCATGGCAGTAACAGATCTTTTCTTCAGAAAGAAGTCAGTATTTCTACACCAATACACAGTGCAGTTATCCTCTGTTGACAGACTTTGTGAATATATACAATTTGGGCTTGCTTTGTAGACAAACCCAGAACAGGAATTGTGGATCGTTAGAAATTATTTTATCAAGCAAGATGCATATCCCCATTGTGAACTGCACACATTTCACAAAACTATCTGGCTTCAACTTGAAAATGTATGAAGCAAAACCTGATCCAAAACTTCCACACAAAATGCACATATACCCGGAACTGACAAACTTATTTTGATGGCTTCAATTCTTTCCTCATCTCCCCAGTCTCCCTTTCTCCACTCAACTACCTTTATTTTTCTACACTCACATTCTGTTTGGGATCAGGACTATTGAAAAAATGGAGGAAAGAGCCAAATAACAACAACAAAAAAAATAATTTCTTTTACAAAAATTCCACAATCTTGCAACATTTCTGGGCCAGTGCTGCAGACCTAAGAAAGTATAAGTAGGAACTTGATTCTCCTTTGCTGCTGGCTTAACATCAGTGAAATATCAGTGTTGGGTTTTCTCCTCTCATGTATCTACCTGAGAAGAGAATAATAATGACTCTGGTAGCCATACATTCAGTCATAGAACTTGCCTTCTTTCTCCATTATTTTTTCCTTGCCTGTGGAAAGCATTGCCAACATGGCAGAAGTGTGGTTGAACACAGCTTCAGCAACTTTTCTGTCTGAAAGTGTATACACAAAACTCATCAGGCTTTATGGCAATTGAATTGACACAGCTACAGCCATTTGAACTGATGTCTAGGACCGCAGACTCAGAAAAAGGGAATGGCAACCTGTGCTGTGTATTCTCTGCTGAATCTAAATGAAAACCCAGCTTCCTTTCTAATGGAAATACCCATAATGTTTTAAAAAAACCCACATTGAATAAATCAGGATGGATGAACTAAAAGGTAATGTCAAATATACAACAGACCAGGTTTCATGATTTCCTGCCGGGGAGACATTGGAAGTGCTCTTTAGGTAACCTCAAAGGAAAACTTGCAGCTTTGCAAGAGCCATTCGAAAAATATTAGATTGTCATCTGATGATCTCACAGTATTCAGAGTGACAACTTTGATAGGTTAGAACTGGCTTAAATTCCTTCCTCTACCACAAGTCTCCACTCTATAAGCAAGCAGTTCCTCACTTCCCTCATTAACTTGTTCGCTTTCTGAATGACCATAATAAAAACATCTTCTTGCATCAGAGAGCTATTGTAAGGATAAATACCTTGTCAGCTTGCAAGGTGTCAGTACTACTACAATAACATGCAGGTGTATAAATGGAGAGTAAGGCATGTCTGATTCTAGAACCTCAAATCTCTCAGTTGCCTTTGCACAGCCAGCAATGTTGCTGAAGCTGCTCTGCTCATCTTTCATAAACCATCTGCATTCTGTAAGCAATGACACCAGAGCAGGCCTATTATAGCTGGCTGACAAAGAAATTGAAAGTTTATCACAATTTGTGAACCTTTTAAACTTATTACCCTGATTTATTTGCTTGCTTTATATGATATAAGAAATCCTTGCATTTTATAAGTAGTTTACCATTAATGGTAAGTGGGCTGGCAAATTCTGTTTATAATCAACTTGATATCTATTTGAGACATGTAAGTACTATGGAGAAGGTTTGTTTTACCTTAAAATTACTTTTTTTCCAATAAAAGAATTCTTGCAGCTTAATTTAAATGCAATTTTCAAAGCACTAGATCACAACTGTGCATGTTTAATAAGGCAGTACTGGCAGGACAGCAGAATGGAATAGCTTTACTGAGTATACATATTTTTATGAGTGTATGTATTTATTCAATAGAGGCTAAGAGCCAAGTCCTGAAGTTTGATCTACAGGTAGAAAAAACTGACTGTAGCATTTGGACATAGCAGACTGGGAGCCTAACATTCCCAACCCAAGGAAAATTTCTGATATAACTTTCGGCTAACAGATCATGATCATGTTGTGTATAGCAGATTTCTTTTTGGGGTGGGAGGGAATGTTGCCTTGATTTTTCAGGTTCTGGGATTATCAACAATAAAACTAAGAAGTTTGTTACCTTAAGCCACTCAAACAATCACATCCTCATTACTTATAGCAAAGCAATGGAATGTATTTGCAGCCAGCAAAATAAAGATAATTTTATGTGTATAACCAAGACAGAATCTGGAGATGATCAAGTGTCAGTCTAAGAATCTGTGGAATGGTGCAGAGCTGCTTCAACCATATGCGACAGCACCGTATCTGGTATGTCTTTTTTGCATCCACTCAGCCCAGTAGAAAGCCAATTTTTCTCCTAGAGGCAGAGAAAGGCTCAAGGAAGGAAATATGACCAAGACAATACTACTGTAAGGGCTTTCAGAGTACATGCAAATACGAAAACAAAAATGAAGGAGTTCAGTTCAGGCATTAGCATAAAGATTGCAATAATTCACACTGTGAATCTGAACTTTCCTTGAAAGAAAGGAAGAAGTGTATACAATGTGCTCAAGTCTTTGGTGTTCGTTGATGCAAATTGACTAACTGCATAGAAACTAGGAAGCTTTGAATTTACCCTTCCAGCAGACCTGAAGGAACATGAATCACAGGACCAACCCTTTTATTTTATTTTTTTTTTGACCACACTCTCTTTGTGGTGGGCAATTTCTTCTCCTACTCTTGATCCACAGTACTTCAATACTCAAAGGAGGAATGCTTTCTCCCTGGGGGATCCCCCACATCATCACAGTGCTGCCATACGCTGTGCATAGACATTTCAGCATTTGACCTTTGCTCTTTTTAATTGAAGGAAGTCAAAAGGTGGTTTTTTTTCATGGAACAAAATTTAATTGTTTTCTCAGAAATACTTTTATGATGATAGGACAGATACAGGAGAAAAAAAAGGAAAATTTATGCTTAAGCAAAGGACAGAGAAAGGTCAGAAAGCAATCTGTAGGACTGCAGAAACGCTGCAGCTATTCCTCAGAACAATCTCTCTGAAAAATGAAAGGAGAAGTGAAGCCAATTGTATATGCCCCAAATACAAAACAAAAATAAAGTTAAAATAGATGTCAGGCTGCATCTCTGCACTTTTTTTGTCCTTGTAAAAGAATAGTGTAGTTTCCAGGCCACTACTACATCAATCACATTGTGATCTGCTGCTAATAAGGCTGTAGTCAATGTGATTTCTTGTCAGCCATCAGGCAGTGACTCTAAAGGTAGATTTCATCAGCAAAAGAATCTACAATATGCAAGGATAGTTTTTATTGTGAGATGTGTTTATTGATTATGAACCATTATATGATGATTTCCTTATTGTAACGATGGGTTTTTTTCTTCAATTTTTCCTATAATTTCTTCTGCTAGCAGTTTCAGTATGTAAGTAATCCCAAAAAGTTTACCATGGGGAAGTTACTTGAGTATCAATATAAATTTTTTAGATAAGAAAAGCTTCCTGTGGCAAATTAAAATCAAGAGGAAGAGAAGACTGTGGTATATTGAAAGGTATATTATTCTACCTTTCATTCCAGCTGAGTGGCATATTCGTCTGATAATATCTCATCTTGGTTTGAATGGGATGTCTTAAAAAGCTGGGCAGTATTGATTATGAAATTAACAAAGCTACTTGGTCTGCAAGATTTACTCAGAGGAGTAAAATAATGAAACCTAGTCCTCGTTTATCATGCAAAGCACTAACCTGGTTATTTTGTGGCAGCTGACACGAATTTCTAATGAAAGTAACAAAGGAAAATATTCTTGCTTGCCTCAGACTCCTGCAACATCACAGCATCCAACTGTTTACTATGGTGCAGGTTAGAAAATCACAAGTGACAGAGCAGTATTCGACTATGTCCTTGCTATAAAGAAGGGAATTGGTTGAAAACAGAGAATATAGTCTTTAAAAACATGTTCACATACATTTCAGTGCTTTTAGAGAGGGGAAGTGTCAAAGTGTTAATGAAAAATAAATTGAAATATCAGAACTGCGATGTCTTCATCCAAACAAACAAAAATGTCATTCAAGAAATATTTTTATTTTACAGGGAAAGATTCTCTGCTATTTCCCAACAAATTTTATAATCTTTATAAATTTTTAGGGGTTTTTAAAACTAAAATATATTCAGTTGTTTTGCCAGTATTTAATTTGCTGTCATTAGTACTATATGTTCATCTTTTGTATCTAGAAAATACATCCAGTCTTGTCCCATGAACCAAGAGGACCCAGTACAAGATTCCAGGCACTGCTATTGAAAAGAAAATGTAGTGTTCCTTTCTTTCACAAGTGTAGGAAGTCTAACAACATGCACAAGTTTTTCCAGTGCTTTATTTGATTTAAAAGGCTTAAATTAAATGTACAATGCAAAATCTAATTGGCTGAAAGGAACTGTTTTAAAGATTTCATTATCAGCACTGTTTTTTACACTGTTTGTTAACTGTTAATTATTTTGATCTAGCAAGTGATGTAAAAGACAACAAGGGCTTCTTCAACTACATCAGCAGGAAAAGTAAGAATAGGGGAAAATGTAGGCCTGTTGCTGAATGAGGTGGGTGACTTGGTGACAGATGATACAGAGAAGGCAGAGCTATTGAATGCCACCTTTGCTTCAGTCTTTACTACTAAGACCAGCCCTCAGGAATTTCAGATTCTGAAGGTAAAGAAGAGTCTGGACAAAGGAAGACTTTGCCTTGGTTGAGAAGGATAGGGTTAGAGTTCATTTAGGCAAACTGAACATGTTTAACCAATCTGACAGCCTTCTATGATAGTGTGACTAGGTGGGTAGATGAGGTGAGAGCAGTGGACTTGACTTCAGCAAGGCTTTTGATACTGTCTCCCATAACATTCTCATAGGCAATCTCAGGAACTGCGGGTTAGACAGTCAGGTGGATTGAGAACTTGCTGAATGACAGGGCTCAGAGTGTTGTAGTCAGTGGCGCAGAGTCTAATTGGAGGCCTGTAGCTAGTGGTGTTCCCCAGGGGTCAGTGCTGGGTCCAGGTTTGTTCAACATATACATCAGTGACCTGGATGAAGGGATGGAGTGTACCTTCAGCAAGTTTGCTGATGATACAAAACTGGGAGGAGTGGCTGACACACCCGAAGGCTGTGCTGCCATTCAGTGAGACCTGGACAGGCTGGAGAGTTGGGCAGAAGGGAACCTAATGAAGGCAAGTGTAAAGTCCTGCAGCTGGGGAGGAAAACCTCACGCATCAATACAGGTTAGGGTTGAATAGCTGGGAAGCATCTCTGTGGAGAAAGACCCTGGGGTCCTGGTGGACAAGTTAACCATGAGCNCAGATTCTGAAGGTAAAGAAGAGTCTGGACAAAGGAAGACTTTGCCTTGGTTGAGAAGGATAGGGTTAGAGTTCATTTAGGCAAACTGAACATGTTTAACCAATCTGACAGCCTTCTATGATAGTGTGACTAGGTGGGTAGATGAGGTGAGAGCAGTGGACTTGACTTCAGCAAGGCTTTTGATACTGTCTCCCATAACATTCTCATAGGCAATCTCAGGAACTGCGGGTTAGACAGTCAGGTGGATTGAGAACTTGNGGAAAGGCTGAGAGACACGGGGGTGTTTAGCTTGCAGAAGATACGACTGAGGGGGCTCTTCTCAATGCTTACAAATATCTAAAGCACAGGTTTCAAGAGGATGAGGCCAGTCTCTTTTCAGTGGTGCCCAGTGACAGGGCAAGAGGCAAAGGACACAAGCTAGAACACAGGAAGTTCCACCTAAACATAAGGAAAAACTTCTTACTGTGAGGGTGACAGAGCCCTGGAACTGGCTGTCCAGAGAGGTTGTGGGGTCTCCTTCTCTAGACACTTTCAAAACCTGCCTGGACACGTTCCTGTGCAACCTGCTCTAGGTGAACCTACTTTGGCAGGGTGGTTGACTAGATGATCTCCATAGGTCCCCTCCAACTCCATTTTCTGATTTTGTGATCGTAGGATGCCTCAAATCCAGTCTATTTTCTATTTTTTGATCAATTTATGCTCTAAATTTATCCCACTGCCACATTTTTGTTTCTACAGAGGAGTCCCATGTAATCACCCACACTAAATCATACTTAGGGGTATTCTAGGATTAGTACCTTTTGAGGAAGCTTTTAAAATGATTAGTGAAAGCAACAAATTGATTTTTTGTACCAAAGAAAGCACAGTGAAAGAGAACTGCTGAGAGATATTAGCACCTCAGGTAAACGTGATGAAACCTTTAGAGGTGTTGAGAAGTATATTTCCAGAATATGATGAGAAAATCCTATGAAATGTAAGGGAAATGAATGGCCATGAATCTGCAAACTGTGCAAACATTTTGAGAATTATATTCCCATTACTACTTACTTTGTCACAATTATTTCTGGTCAAACTAAGAAAAAATATGTGGAAATAAATTAACATCTTTATTCTCCCTTTTTTTTTGGTATGTAAGATCTCTCTTTCCCTCACTCCTTGTGTTTCTTTCTTATGCAGGCATATGGGTCCATAGTAAATCAGTCTCTTAAAATCATTGGTTTTGAAAATTCAGAACGTACTTTAGGCATTTCCAAAGGACAACACAGATATGGGAACTCTGTACCTTTCCTTACCCTAGCAAGTTCAATCTCTAACCCTGTTTGAGTTACTAAAAGACTTGATCTGGTTATGGATGGATAACATTTTTTATCCAAATGCTAGCCTCCCAATTTATAAGATACTCAACCCAAATCTCACAGCTATGTATCTCCAAATATTTTTAAATGAGACCAGGTAGGCATTTAGATCCATGTTTTTTCTAAAGAAGTAACCATGACATTGTGCCACTAAGAATTTATTGTTCAATAGCTCAAGACTATGGAATGCAGTCTGCAAGATCTACTATGACTACCGGCATTCCTGATGCATTTTGTTGTTGTGCTATTTGATTTAAATAGGTAACATATATTAGTACTAATGAGAATATGATTTTAAATCATCACGTTTAAATACTGGGTGTGTAATCTGAATTGTTTATTAAACAGGATTTACTTGTTTAATAAAAGCTGAGGCATTGACTGTATTGTGTTTTTCCTCAGGCAGATAGTTCTTGCACATTCTGCCTCCTTGCACTGAAGCATTTACCTTTAATGCAAAATGGTCCATCATAGGCAGTTTTGGAGCAGTCACAGGAGTAGCCGTTGTATTTCTCCACACATTTACCACCGTTTGCACAGTACATCCCATAGCTTGTGCAATGGCCAGAGCAGCCAGGCTTCACCCCTGGCGTGACTTTCGCTCTCTCTTCCAGGTCCAGTGTCACTCCGTTCATCCTTAACGAACGAATGCAGCCTAGGAACCCTCGCTGGCCTCCTGCAGCACCTAAGAGGGAATGTAAAACTGTGAGACAGCACTGAACAGGTTTTGTTATTACTTTACATGAAGTATCTTACTAAGTTTGTGACAACAGCTGGAAATAAGTAACTTCTTTTTAAAGGCAAGGAATTGTCTTGTCCTAATGACAATGAAATCAATGAAACATAACCTTTTGATACCATACCATAAGTAAGCACAAATAGTAGCAGTGTTTGCTTTACACTGATTAGACACAGAGACTCCAGCCCTCCACTGTAAGATTTAATTTCATTTCAACTTCAAGATTTTTAGAGATAACAGTGGAAGAAATGGGCTTGGCTCAATTTCTAAGCCTTACTCTTCATATGATTAGTGATGATGGATGCTAATAATGCCATAATACGTTATGCAGCATTATGTTTTTCAAAGCCATGATGGGGAAAGAAGGAAAACATTTAAATCTACACTCTCAGTTGCAATAGGAAATGTAGGCATAATTTACATGTAACATCAGGTATGTTGTTTAGTTGCCTGGGCATAGAGTAAAAGATGTAATACTGAGGAGCTACATTTGAAAATGTGGGTTGAGGTGGCTTTTCTTAGCAGTCAATAAGAACTGTTCCTTTATTTCCCCCTAGTAAACACTTGCTGAAAAATATGTTTTCAGCTAGGAAAGTCTTATCTGGGACTGGATTAGAAACAAAAAAAACCCTAAAAAATGCCAACAAATAACAATGACTGGCTGTCATCCTTTCTCCTCATCCTCTCATCTCTTTGATTACTACAGTGCCACAGGTGCTCAAGAGTCTCTGAGGAGATCTGAATGCTCATCACCACAGAGCACAGAGGCTGATACTTACCTGAATGGGGGCGAGGACTAAATAAAAACCAAAGAGAGAGTGCTGCTTCAAATCAGCTGCTGGTATTTGGATGATTTGGAGTAAAAAGAGGCAATGCATGTCCTCTGTTGAGTCCACATGATGGAGGGCATTCTGATGTAATTCCATTCTATGTAAACTTATATACACTGCAGTGATAAGAAAGCTCCTAATACATGTAGTTCCCTTCTTCCCCTTCCAGTGACTGTCCTAGCCCTGAGGACATGAAGTCATCATCCCTCAGGCTCTCTTGCTGGCCTAAGGAATAGATATTTATTCTCCAGAAAGTGGAACAAGAAGCACCAAAACAATTTCTGTTTGGTATTACTCTTCAGGTCCTGATGCTCAGGGTGTTCCTTTGGAACACTCCAACTCAAATCAATTCTCTGTCTGACTCCAGGTATGGCTTTAAATCTGTTCTTTGAGATACGTGCTCCAATCACCAATTATATGAAATGGATATGATTCAGAAAGAAAGAAAATCTTGTGTAGATTTGGACATGCAGTTTTTGTCAACAAAGGTACTAGATATTTCAAAACATTACTGGTGTTACAGTTAACTTAAAACTACCAGTAAAAATCATCATCATTAACAATTCCACAAGAACTCAGGCTGAGAAAAATATCCAGCTCTTCTTGTTTTCAGCAAAAGGCTTGGTATTTCTTTTAAAATGTTAAGGCACCCTCTTTTAAGCAAACTTCACATTTCAGCTTATTTTGAAACTACCTTTTATTGGGATCATAATCAGCAGTAAAGGAGAATCTGAGCTTGTAAATAATGACTGCATATCTGGCGACAGATTATACAGTTTACAGTGTCACTGTGCTGTTTACTAAGGCAGTGAAGGCTTTAAACAATTTTAACTAATTTCTTTTGTTGAATCCTGACTAACACGGGAAAAAAAGAGATAATATCTTTTTTTTCTTCCCCCTTCCCTCTTCTCCTGTTAACAGATATCTAGAGAGGGAGAAAAGTGCTTCTTTGCTCAACATTTCATGCACTTTTGATTCCAGCTAATGGCGCTTGGCATGTCTGCACTTCACAGCCTGGGGATAACAGTCAGAGAGATGCAAGCGCTACTGAAGTAGTGTGCCCAAAATGCAGCGGACACAAGCAGCTCCAGAAAGCAGCTGGGCTAACTTGGTTCCAGGGAATGTATTGGTGTAACACTGTGTAACGCTTTCCTACACTGGATGGGCAAACAGTCCATGGGATTAAAGGGAAAAGACTGCAGTGAGAGCCGAGAACGCAAAGGCACCAGCAATGATCAAACCCAAAAAGGCTGAAAGTGCTTCTGAGGCTCTGATGGGCACTGCAGGCTCATGAAGCCTTGGCAAGACTTATACATAATTTTTCACTTCTATGGTGAATAAGTGTGTGTGTGTGAGGGAGACACTTGGCAAAAAAGGAGTTTGGCACTACTGCCTGCTAGAGGCACTTCCAGCCAGGAGCTGCAGGTGGGGAAAGACAAAAATCTCAAGTTGCCAGCACAGAATATTTTTCCTCTTATTTCTGTAATTATGGACATACTTGTATTTTAAAAAAATGTTTCTTTTTTTGCCTGTCTCTGCTGTCATGCAAGTGCTTCAGGAGTGCAACTTCCCACATTAACTGCTATTGGCAAGACATGGGGCAAATCACATGAAAGCAAAACCTGGTTACCCGCTCTGCATCTTACCAACATAGAGCTGGCTGTACAATTCCAGCCGTGTGTGTCCTTCCGTTGGTGCCTTACGGACCTCCAGAGGTAACTGATCTACCTGCAGGCTGGCCTGTTTGACATTCCTCTCGGCATTGACCCGATGCCACTGGTCATCATTGAGTTGATTGGGAGATCTAACGATGATTTCCACGGGCCCATTTCCAACATCAAATGAAAAGGAAACCTCTGTAGCAGCTGAAACACCAAGCAAAAGGGAACTCATGTTGTAACAAATTCACTTCCTAAACAGAAAGGAGCCATATTTACTAGAAAAATTCACTGCTCAGCCACCTTTCAGAATTTATAACCACATTCAGTTCATTCTAACTTGAGCAGGAGTTAAAGTATTTCCGTGGAAGTCATTGCGAAAAGTTTCTATAGTGTGTGATGGAAATCAAATAAGTTTGGCTCGCAAAATTTAACCAGAACAAATTATATCCTTGAAGAGGGTTGTGGGGTTTTTTCACTAAAAATTTCAATAATATTGGAAAACCTCAATGACCAGCTTTTAGAAGAAAACATCAACAGACCCTGAAACAAAGACATTAATTTTTTATATCTGCAGCTTTCCATTTTTTTAATAGACTTTTTAGGGAAATACATATTTTGATAAAAAAGTGGTACAGAAGAATTTTAGTTTTCTTTTTCTTTTGAGGGGTAATTAATTTTTACAGTAAACTAATAATGCAGCAGCAGTGACCTATGTGAGATTTTAAGGCTGAAAAAGAAATGCATTCTTAGCAAAGAATACAGTGCTCTATTTATAGTGCATAATTCAAAACATGTTTACAAGCTTTACAAATGTCCAGGAGGCTCTATTGGGCATTCCTTTAGATCATTCTCAGCAAACTATGAAGTTGATACTTATTATTAAACAAGGAGTGTGATTAATAATACATAGATGATTTTGGAATGAAGAAATATAATTTTGACTTTCCTACTAATATTTAGTTTATATAATTAGGAGTTATAAATTATATTATGCTTATATTATATCATGCAAAACATCACATGAAAGGGCTACCAGAAAATGAATTATCAATGATAGCATTCACAAAGGACAACACCAGACAGAAGAAAACCAAGAGTTCGATTTAATTTGTTTTTCTTAAAGATAAAAAGCCACAGTGTGCTTTTAATTCTTCTGTAAAATCTTGGGTGCCCAATTATAGCCTCAGTGTTCCAGTACAGCTGTGGTTTCTTGTTTGGTTGAATTCATAAAACAGTCTCATAAAAATCTTACTCAGCAAGGCTATTAAACTGTGTTAGAAGCACCACTCCATGATCATTATCACTAACAATACCGATAAATAGTGGGAAATATTTTTGTACATGGCCTAATAAATTTTCACAAGGTTATGTCAGACTGAATTAAATGCATTTTAATGAAAACTAAAAGGATAGGAATAAACTTTTTACTGAGAATATTCTTTCAAGCCAGATTTATTATACAATTGGTACCTTTGATTTTTTTCTGAAAATTGGCCATTTCTAAAAGAAAAAATTAAAAGTATATTTTATTGCTGTTGTACTCTCTGTTCTCTGCTGAATAAAATAATTTTATTTCTTGAATGAACTTCCTTTCATAAGCCATGAATTTAGTCTGCTTGGCCTTTTGAACTTTGTAAGAAAGAAAATCTGTATAAGCCAAAGCTTGCCATTAAAGAAATAAAGATGTTTCATTTTAATGTTATTATGTCTCATAACTTCAGGAGTTCTGCCAATAAACTCAGGCAAATTAGGAATTAGAGTAAAATCTTCCCAGTACTTAAGTTGTATGTTGTGTCCAAGTCTATTTTCAAGAGTGTATGTGTAATTCTCCTTTATGTTTTGCTTTGAAGAATTGCCTCAGATCTCTCTACTGTCAGGCTTGAATTGCTCCCCCAAAGCCATCTGTCTACAAGGCTGTAAAATGAGAACTGCTTAGCAGACTTTTCATCTTATTCTGAGGGAACTGATGGTACTGTTGATATTGCCCATGGGTACCCTGAGTACAACCCCATCCAGGATTTTGAAAACCTCTGCAAGAACACTTCTTCGTTTGCAAGCTCTTGGTCTTCTGGATGGAAGAATCTCTGATTTTTTTTAAAGAAAGACTATTCTTCCTTTAAAAGAGAAAGAGAAAGCGTAAAGAATTGGCAAAAAAGAGATATTCCAAGTAGAATTTCTGTGCCTGTGTAGTCTAGTTTTATGCATGGTTTTAAAGTGAAATCTATATCACAACCTGAAAGACTTATAATGAAATTCATACTTATTTGAGAAAATTATTCACTCTGACACAAGAGTATCATTTATATAAATTCATATTATATTTTTATATTTAATCTTATAGTTAGGGAATAACAAAAATTCCAGAAAAATCTTCTCATCCAAGGTCATTTTCAGTGCATGTAGCTGATGACATGCTGGAAGTTAGAGAAGACAGTACAGAATCTATGAACTGTGCTGATCCATCCGCAGGCAACCTAAACACATGACTTTCATAAAACAAAGGGGAAACTTATTTGCTAGAGTGATGGACTGAAAAAACATGAAGTATGTAAATGAAAAGAGCTTTGAGGATGGGTAGAGGCTGCATGACAGCATGTCTCACATGCGAGTTATCTATAGATTAAATATATTCTCCAACTAAGGACATCTCTAGATAAAATGATTGGTACTTGTACCTTATAAGAAATGTTAGATATCTAATAACAAGTCTCCTAGTTAGAAAAGAAAGACAAAAGAAATTGTACCCCCCCAATAAATGAGACAGGGGATCTGGTGATAACTGACATGGAAAAGGCTGAGGTACTCAACAACTTTGAGTAGCAATCATTCATTTTTTTTCGCTAAGTACGGTTTACTTTTCAGTCTCTCTGTCTACACATACAACCCTTGCATGATGTGGCATCTTTGACTCGAATATATACTTGGTTGACATGACAGTGGTATTACTCTGTCAAGCTTTTGAAGGGGATGATTCGAAGATATCAAATGTACAAGTACATATGTGATTATTTATTCACAGTGACCAACTAAGCCAGAGCAGGATTTTTTTCAGGAATGTGTAGAAAATGAACTGTACAGCTCTCAGAGATTTCTACTGGTCAGTCACTTTGTAGCTCATGAAATGAGTTTTCCTAATTATCATGTTATTTTCTATATACAATAAAACTCAAGCCAGTTGTTCTAAGAAATGAAAATGAGGATCAGACATTACTTGGCTTAATTATGAAATAAATCGCTTAATTATGAAATAAAGAAAGAAAGTAAATGTGAGTTTTAGTTTATTCAGTCAGTACAAGGTTTCGTGACGCAAACTTCATAAAATTAAACAAGGATGAATTGTTTATGTGCTCCTGCCACATATATTCACTCAATAAACTGAGGCTTGTGGCTCTCTTTTACCCTTTCTGTGCCTTGTCCAATTATATATAATTAAATATAAACACGTTTCTTTCATTGATTTAATTTTCTAAGGTCCCAGGTCATTATCAGCCATCTGTTTAGAACACAGAAGTGCAACTTTGGCAAACAAAATGTCCTTCTCACTCTTTGTTCTGAGTTGTTTTTTAGCTCTATTCAGATCTCACCATTTCCTCATCTTAAATCTGAGGCATTTGCCCATAAAAAGGAAGGGACACAGCTGAGCCACCCTGCAAGAAGACCTGGATAGGCTGAAAGAATGGGCCAACAAGAACCTTATGAAGTTCAAAAAGGGTAAGTGTAAGGTCTTGTACCTGGGAAAATATAATCCAAGACAGCATCAAAGACTGTGATCTACCTGTCTGGGGACCAGCTCTGTGGAAAGGGACCTTAGGGTCCTGATGGACAACAAGGTCAGTACAAGTGAACAACATGCTGCTACAGTGGCAAAGAAAGCCAGTAGGATCCTCAATTGCATCAACAAGGGCATCATCATCAGAGATAAAGAATAGAATCTTTAGGTTGTTGAAGACCTTTAAGATCATTGAGTCCAACCATTAACCTAGCTCTACCAAGTCCACTGACAAACCATGTCCTTAAGCACCGTATCTACATGACTTTTAAACATGTCCAGGGATGGTGATTCAACCACTTCCCTGGACAACCTATTCCAGTGCTTGACTACCCTTTCAATGAAGAAGTTTTTCCTAATATCCAACCTAAACCTCCCCTGGTACAACTTGAGGCCATTTCCTCTTTTCATATCACTTGTTACTTGCAAGAACAGACCAGCACCCACTTCTCTATAACCTCCCTTCAGATTGTTGTAGAGAGCCTCCTTTTCTTCAGACTAAACAGCCCCAGTTCCCTCCGCTGCTTCTCGTAAGATTTGTGCTCGAGGCCTTTCACCAGCTTTGCTGCCCTTCTCTGGACTGGCTCCAGCACCTCGATGTCTTTCTTGTACTGACGTGCCCAAAACTGAACGCAGTACTCAAGGTGTGGCCTCACCAGCGCTGAGTACAGGGGCACAATTACTTCCCTACTCCTGCTGGTCACACTATTTCTTTTACAAGTCAGGATGCCACTGGCCTTCTTTGCCACCTGGGCATACTGCTAGCTCATATTTAGC
This sequence comes from Brachypteracias leptosomus, assembly GCA_013401335.1. Taxonomy (NCBI): domain Eukaryota; kingdom Metazoa; phylum Chordata; class Aves; order Coraciiformes; family Brachypteraciidae; genus Brachypteracias; species Brachypteracias leptosomus. The sequence continues at coordinate 27,073 of VYZX01000359.1, forward strand.
TGGTTGTTGATCAGCATCCCCAGGTCCCTTTCTGCCAGACACCTTTCCATACATTCTTCCCCAAACCTGTACTGTTGCATGGGGTTGTTGTGGCTCAAGTGCAGAACCTGGCACTTGTCCTTGTTGAACCTCACACCATTGGCCTTGGCCCATTGATTCATCCTATCCAGATCCCTCTGCAGAGTGTACTCTTCTCACCCACTCTAGTCACCACTTGTCAGGCTGCACCTGGAATACTGTGTTTGGTTTTGGTCCCTGCTATACAAAAAGATGCGGACAGGCTGGAGAGAAGGTCCATAAGGATGATCAAAGGACTGGGAAGACTATAATAAGAGGCAAGGCTGGGAGAATTGGGTTTGTTCAGCCTTGAGAAAAGAAGTCTTAGGTTAGACCTTATTACTATGTTCCAGTATTTAAAGGGCGGCTACAAAGAAGATGGATATTCCCTTTTTGCAAGGAATCACATGGAAAAGATCAGGGGGAATGGGTACAAGTTACTCCTGAGGAGATTATGATTAGACGCAAGAAGAAAATTTTTCACCATTAGAACAATCAGACATGGGAATAATCTTTCCAGGGTGGATTCCCCAACATTGGACGTTTTTAAGATTCAGCTAGACAGGATGCTGGGCCATCTTGTCTAGACTGTGCTTTTGCCAAGAAAGCTTGGATTAGATCCTTCAGGCCCATTCCAACTTGATATTCTAGAATTCTATGACTGCATTGCCTGTGGAATTCTCTGTTCCTTGGGCCCTTCCTTTCAAGGCTTTCTGGTAGATACGCCTTAGTTAAACACAAGTTCTGAGGCTTAACTGCATGGGAAGTGGCATGCTCTTCTATGTTCTTTGCTATGCAGAAGGTCAGGCTAAATAAGCTGATAGACTTTTCTGGCATTCAAGATCTATGAACAGCTAGGTCTCCCATTTTCCTAGAACTCCTTGTGTTTCAAGTCTCTGTTTTCTTCTATTTTCCTATTTTGTTGCTTGTTGATAAATTGCAGGCTAGGATCTCTAGCTATAATGATGTTTCCAGCAAAAAAGGAGGTGCTGACAGATGGGTACATGATCACAAAATGCTAAGTAGCAGGTGGAGGTTCTTAAGACATATCAGCTGTGAAAAAACATGGAGGGAGGATTACCACTTTCCTCACAGTCAGTTTTGTATACCTGTCTCTCTATTTCTTTCCTTCTCTCCCATTATCTCTTCTCTGAAACACATACTTTCACGTCCTCCCTTGTACTTTGTTTCTCTTACCTTCCCTGATGTATTTTTATACCCTTTAATGGGACTCACTGATGTTTTAGTTGACTTATATCAAAGGTAATAGTGTCTAACTTCTTTAGGACCCTTTTGAAATCCCATTCTTAGAACATAAATGCTTGTTATGGCTAGAATTGGAACTCACTTGCTTGGCTGTGAAACTGAATACAACAATAAGCTATAAACAACAGACTAAAACCTGCCAGACAGATATTTCCCCCCTTCACTTGTTCCATGAAAACAACAGCTTGAAAACATTCTAAGGGTGGTATCTGCCAAACTTCTTGGACAGATTTTCTTTGTAAATACACCTCTGACAAAGGGCTCACTGACTAAACCAGTAGACAGAATTCAGAGAAATGACTGAAAATTAATGCAATCTTAATCAACAGATAGAGATGCTAAATGTATCTAGAGCTAGTGGTTTATGTATCTTTATAGGGAATTCATTACCAGGGTCAAGATCAGGTCTCATATCTGTAGTCACTGGAGTCCCTCCTATTGAATTTAGTAGTCTCTGGATAGAAAAGAGGGCTTTCCAGGATTTGAAAGCAACCATCTTGTCCACTCTTCCCACTTAGACAGCTGAGTTTAAAGATAGTTTTACAAAGTTCTCTCTAAATTACCTGCCCTGCTGCCTTCATTTGCACAGGGGTGAGAGGTGGCCATGCCAATGCTGACATTGAAACAACATTGATAGGTTGTTCTTGGCTGCTGAAAATATGTAGAAAGAGCTACAGATGCTACCCTGAAGTGCCATATTGGAATACAGGACCTGCTTTGAGGAGGCCACTTCACAAGGGACACAACTAAAAATTACAGACACCAGAACATCTCAGAATGAAATTGTTGATCCAAGTTGCTTGACTGCAATGCAGGAATTGCTGTGTAGCTTGGCTGCCTGTTAATAATCAGGTAGTTGTCAAAAATCATGACCATATTTACAATAATTGGACTAAGCATCTGGAAGATTTCATCATTTATCTAATTCCCAAATGAAACAGCCATTTGAACTAATGAGCAAAAGCCTCACTCATTTGACCAAATGACAGTACACATCTATGTCCAAGACTGCAGTGATCCCTGAGCTAAGTGCCAAATGAACTAGCTCTGGAAGCTGCACAGCTGCATCAGCATGATGCTGTGCCAAGAGTAATTAGTTCTAATGAGAGACTATACTGCACCCAGGATCAAACCCAGCATAGCTGAGTGCTGATTTATGTGGACATGCTATCTTTCTTCAAATTAGCTCAGGTAGCTCTCTAACATGGAGGTTCTTTGTACAAACTAGACATACTCTACTTTTGCCTGCAGGTTAACAAGTTAAAAAAAAATCATGCAACTTCACACCCTTTTGGATCTTTCACAGTCTTTTACGTAAGTGTCAAGAAAAGCTATCACTTTGATTTAACATTACTTAACACTCACTTCTCATGGTATAAATCCATCCACAAGATATAATATCAAGTAAGACTCAGTGTCTTTCTGAACCTTTAGAACAAGATGATATTCTGTATAGAGTAAACAATCCATTGGACAATCACAGAACCATAGCATCGTCTGGGTTAAAAGGGACCTTAAATGATCATCTAGTCCAATTCCCCTGCCATGCGAATGGACATCTTTCACTATATCAAGTTGCTTAGAGCCCTATCCAACCTGACTTTGAACACTTGCAATAGTAGGGCATCAAGAACTTCTCTGGGCAACCTGGTCTTACCACCATCATCATAAAGAAAAGATCTTTTTCAACCTAAATGATTCTATGATTCTATGATATTAAATAGTATTTTCCCCAGTATGGACCCTTGAGGGACACCATTCATTATCAGTTTCCACTTGAACATTGAACAATTGACTGTAACTCTTTGGACATCTCCATCTAGCCAGTTCTTTATCCATCTTATAGTCCATCCATCAAGCCCATATCTCTCAAATTTAGCGCCAAGAAAGTTGTGAAGGACCATATCAAAGGCCTTACAGAAATCCAGATAACATCAGTAGCTCTTCCCTTTTCTACTGAAGCAGTCACTCCATCACAGAAGGCCTCTAGATCAGTCAGGCACAATTTTCCCTTGGTGAAGCCATGTCTCTAATCACCTCCCTATTATGCATATGATATGATCCAGGAAATTACAGTCCAGACAGCCTCACCTCCATCCCTGGCAAGGTGATGGAACAGCTCATTCTGGATGTCCTCTCTAAGTATTTGAAGGAAAAGAAGGTTATCAGGTGTAGTCATCATGGATTTACCAAGGGGAAATCATGCTTAACCAATCTGATGGCCTTCTATGATAGTGTGACTAGGTGGGTAGATGAGGACAGAGCAGTGGATATTTTCTAACTCAACTTCAGCAAGCCTTTTGATACTGTCTCCTATAACATCCTCATAGGCAAGCTCAGGAACTGTGG
>VYZX01000359.1:42929-54352 GCA_013401335.1 Brachypteracias leptosomus
CAGTTTGAACCCATTACCCCTCATACTATCACTACAGGCCTTCGTGAAAAGTCCCTCCCCAGCCTTCATGTAGGCCCCCTTTAGATACTGGAAGGCCACAATAAGGTCTCCCCTGAGCCTTCTCTTCTCCAGGCTGAACAAGCCCAATTCTCTCAGCCTGTCCTCACAGGAGAGCTGTTCCAGCCCTCTAATCACCTTTGTAACCCTCCTCTGGACCCTCTCTAACAGGTCCATGTTCTTCTTGTGCTGGGGGTTCCAGAGCTGAACACAGTACTCCAGGTGGGGTCTCTCAAGAGCTGAGTAGAGGGGCAGAATCACCTCCCTTGACCTATTTGTCACACTACTTTTAATACAGCCCAGGATACAGTTGTTTTTTGGGGCTGCACTGGCACATTGCTGGCTCATGTTGAGCTGGCTGACATACATAAGTCTGCTGTTTCATCTCTGTTTCATGTGTGCAAGGTCTGCTCCCAACCTCTGCAACAAGGGGGCAGAGGTCAAGGCAAAAGATGAATTAGGGCAATGGCTAGCTAAACTGGTTAGCAGTAGTAGATGGGTCTCTTACAGCAAATACATATATTTGAGGGGCCATGCAGCTTATTTCAGTTCATAGAAGTACTGCACACCATAGCCAACTCTCTATCACCTCAGAGCAAGTGTCAGCTCTAGTGCACGTACACAGCATAGTCACATGGAGAGCAGACACTAAAATTTCATTAATTTAACTAATTTTCATACCTCTCTCTAAAAACCTGCTTTAATTAAAAAAAAATAAATCTGGATTTTTTTGACCAGAGATGTATGATTTCTGCAAGCCCTGCTTTACAGAAAAATTTATACCTTGTCCAACTGCCTCTTTTCTAAGCAATCCTAGTTGTTGTCAGCTGACCAGCCAGCTATAAAAATAATGGCATTCTGTATATTTACTGATGTATGTAAAAACTGAAGCTTCAGGTAATTCTACATCTCTGCCAACTGTTCCATGAATGGTGACAAGTACGAGCCTGCTGGAGGAGCTGCTTGATAAATGAAATAACTAAAGACTTCAGCCACATTCATAGTAGCATTTTATCACTGTTTTTTTTCATGACAGTCTTCCTTGTCAGCTGTTTGGAAAAGCTATTTCTTAAATCAGAGAAACATGTTCTTCTCTTCCTTCCTGTATTCCCCTCTCCTCAGAGATGTCAATCTGGGACTTTGTGGAAGGCACATGAAGTTAGTCTTCAAGATTCTGCAAATTCTACCAAATTTTTTCATAAATTTGTTTCCCTAATGCATTCACCAACTATAGCAAGCTGATTAAAATACTAGATATTGTAGAACTTTTCAGTTTCTGGTCTGTAGAGCTAAGTTTATGCACCACTAACCATATATTACAGTTGCACACACATATTTCACATGTAAGGGAAGAAGAAAATAGAATTTGCACCGTCTGCTGGCAGGACACTGATTTCAACATTTTCCTTTTGGAGCTGTGAAAAGTAAAGATATCATGTTTTATAGGAAGTTATTCTCCTTCAATGAGAACTGTACCTTTATGAGAAGGCAATGAATAGACAAAAGCAACAGACACACTCTTTAAAGTGTAGAAGCTTGCAGTAAATACTTGATGATGGCCATCATTCAAAAACTTCAATTAAAAATAGCTGTTCTATCAGAGAATTTATGGGTTAGCTAGAAAGCAGCCTGTCAAAAGAAACATTCTTCAGGGTTTAGGGGAATTCTCTAAGTACCTTACTGACTTAACTTTGTGTTCCTGTTAAGAACCAAATTCACATATTAATTTTACAGGACTTCTGTAAAGGGAAAACAGACTTTTAAGAAACAGCAGAGCCTAGGGTAAGCCATGTAAGGAACTCCTGAAATTCTGAAACTTTACATTCCATTTGAATGAATACCAAAAACCCACATAAGTACAGACTAGAATGAAACAAATATGAAAACTGTATAAAACAAATGTTCATTAAATAAACCAAAGGAAAATGAGTTTCTTTTTGTTACTAAACCCACAACTCTTTTTGAGCTGTAACTGGTAGAACATTTAAGTCATAGAAAGGCCTACTTTCTGGGGCTCTGAAAATTTCAAGCAATAGTTTCCAGGAAAGAAAGAGTAGAGTGAATGCAACTATACTGAATTAACCGCTTTGTACTTTTTAGCAAACACAGTCAGGATAGTTTTAATCAACATCAATAGTATGTCTGACCTTACAGACTGTCTTTACAGATGATATTGCAATTTTTGCCATTGAGAATTTGTACTCTAAGGTTTATATTCAGGGATATGAGGCAGAAGTTGAATTTATGCATATGTTAGATCACAGTAAAGCTAGTGGATCTCAAGCATAGTCTGAAATTAAACTCCTGTTTAATGATATTCTGGGTACACTGCTACATGATTTCTTGAACTGGTGCCTCTATTCAGTGAGCCACTGCAGCATGATTATTATTTAAACTGTGTTGAGTCTAAAAGAATTATAGTTACTGCCAAGTCACCTTTATACACTGTTATTGTTGCCTTTTAGCTAATTGAACAGCATGGTTGGTCTGGTAACTACAGTGGCTGAGAACACCTTGCATACACTAGAAGAGCAATAAACTCTGCAGATGCCCACCTCAGCTGACTGTAAGTAGTACTTAAAGTGACATTAGAAATAGCTTCCACTTTATTATTAAAGGACTGTACACCTTGTTAATAGAAATGAGAGTATTGACTGTGAGTCAGTAGGAGCTATTTTGATTTGCACCAGCTACAAGTTACAGAAAATTGAGATTAAGCAACATCAATTAAATTCCTTGTAGAAAGAGGGAAAGAAGTTGTCACTCACTTGGAACTTGGTACTTTACTCTTATGTAGAGGGAAAATTTAGTTTCATTGTAAAGGGACCTCCTGGTGGTTTCTAAATTTCCACATTCTAATTTGTGTGTTTATATTTTGGGAAGCGTCAAAAATGGGGTTTTGTTTTAGATGTGCATGTGTAAACCACATTGAATCTGTATAAAAATAGATTATTTGTGATATGCAAACCATTTATTCTTTCGTGCATCAAGTTTAGAGCCGGGTCCTTGGTGCTCATGAGTAACTCCTGCAGTGGATGGAAGCACAAATACTTTTCCTGGTGCTGGAGCATAGGGAGGCAGGTTGCTGCACTCATGTAATCCTGCTGCTGTAATGTGCTGCTAGAGGCTGTAATAACAGTCACATGTACAGCAGGCCTGTCACTGCTCCCATTTATGGCAGGGTAAACTGGGTCAGGGGAGAACAAAGGAGACACAAAGCATTTCTCCTGACTAATTCAACAGCTTCAATTTCACTAAGTAGAATTCAGGTACAGCTGAGGATTTCAGCACCTTTCTTGGAAAGTTTGCCCCAGGCCATTAAAAATGGTTTAAATAATAAAATTAACTTGCCTCTTGATATCATTATGCCCTCTTTTTCAGATCAGTGATTTCATTAACAGATAATGCTGATAGATATTCGCTTTTATGAGATTTTTTAGGGCTTTTAAATATCATATACAAATTTTCAGTTCTTTGGCTCCTTACAGTGCTGATCAGGATGGTCTTTTTTCTTTCCCCTATTTTCAGAACAACTGTGAGATAAAATAGAAAAGCACACAGAGCTAAAGACACACCCTTAAAGGAATAAGTCTGGGATGCAATTTTGAAAAATCTTTTCAGGTCAGTGTCATTCTATAACCGGTGCTACCAGTTCCATCCCTCTTTGTATTTCTCCACTCAATAAACAATCCAAATATACTTCAAGCACTCCTCCCATGTAATGCAATTCGAAAATATGTCGAGCAGCTTGATTTGAAAATTTTTCCAGAGTTTAGTGTGCTAACACATTTTACTGAATGATACACCCTGAAACCTACTATGTATCTGACACAAACCCACTTCAGGAGAAGAGTGGTGGGAAGCACATACTTACACTTCAGCTCCAGTTTGATGAAGTCAGTGTTCCCCAGATTCTCAAGAAACACCCCATCAGAGGCTGATGTTTTGAAATAAAAAGAGATGTCTGCGCTGGTTTCCCCTTGGAAGGTGGAAAAGTGAAGGTAGGATGATGAAGTAACGAAAGAGGCTGCGTTCCAGTAATTCCCTGCATGGGATAGACAAGAAAGACACATTTCAGTGTTCCCTTGAAGCTGTGTGAAAAGTTGAAGCTTTTAATGCCAATATGTGCTACAGTGTTGTCTATACTGAAAAAAAACCCCAAACACCTTGTTTCTACTACATCCTTTTTTTTTTTCTGGATATGGTGTGCCAGGTTTCAGAAGGTTGAGCAAGTTAACGATACATTTATTTTCAAGTTCCTAGTTTATCATATTCAGTCATACAGAAATGTGTTGCTACACGTTTAGTATAATAACACTGAATTCATAGGAGATCAGACAGATGGGCAAAACACTAATTTGGTGGCTGCCTCACCTCAGGCATATGTTTTGCTTTCATACATTGCTTCATGTGTAACTTACCTGTCTTCAAATTTACTCTACACAGCTACATCCACTTCTTCTTAAAATGTAGCCATGTCCATTAAAAGTCTATTAATACATATCACAGGAAAAATCCAATGAATGAAGCTAAGCAATACAGACACAATTAACATATGACCCTAATATATTTCCCCTGGAGAAATATTGTAATTAATAATATTCAAGAATGATGACAGTACTTTAGCTAGCATGCCAGCCAATATTCTGTGCAAGGTAGCATTACATTGCAAAGACAAACAAATTCTTAAGATATAGGTGATATGGTAAGCCAATGAGAAATCTAAGCAGGTAATTTTAGTTTCATCAGGATACTTATGTATGCAGATTCAGAAATTTATTTAAAAATCACTTATTAACTCACCACAGCTGAGTCCTTAGTATTCCAGCTAATAAACACAAAAAGAAACTACTTTCCATTCCAGTCAAAGCTCTCAGAGGTCAGTTTCCCATTATTTGATTACTGAACTAGGTGATAATGCTATTATTTTTCTGGTTAGCACTGGAAGAATATGAATAAGCATGCTGAAGCTCCAGAAGCTCAACACTGCTTATATATAACACCACTGGCCTACACCCAAGTCCGAAGTGTTATAATTTGTGTAATTTATTAATCTCTATTCAAATTTAAATTGAACATCTGAATTAACAGAAGATGGCTTTAGGTTTAAATGCCTGCTTAGTATTGCCTTCCATATTTCTATCCCATCCCCTCCATTTAATTCTACCTCTCTCAAGAATGCACAATGAGAGGTTTTGGGAAAAGAAGCAGCTTTCTGTTAACTTTAATGCATCTCAGGAGGAAAGTTGTAACTGAGATTTTGTGTGTATGTGTGTACATGCATGTGTGAGCAGTGAAAAGGGGATGAATTGGGCATTCATAACACAAATATATAGCTTTGTGAATTATCTAGTTAGGCAAGGTAATCTGGTTTTGAACATGTATTACTATTTACCCTTTTTAGACAAACTGGTAATTTCCAGATTGAATATTATTATTTTTTTTCTATAGAAATGTCAATAATCTCCATATCATAAACAAGCTTGGGCAAGAAAAGTCTGCTAATTAATTACAAGGTCTTCCTCTGGAAACATATCTAGTGATAAAATAACACAGATAAAAAAGGTCTAGACTTTTATTTTCATTCATGGTCTCAGGTCTCTTCCATATCTCACTTTTAAGTGTGCTCCCTCAGTATTTGAGTTTCTTATTGTCTAAGTGCATGAGTGCTTTGTCAATAACCTGTTAGTAGAGAATCCAGGTAGACTTCTGTAAATGTTTTTCCATTTGCAGATGTACCTGGACATCTACATTCCTTTCTCCTGCAAGCTACATATATGCTATATGCTGGTAGACTCTCAAGACAGGTTTTACTCCACTTGCTGAATAAAGTCACATGAAAAAAGCAGGACTTAGACAAAAAGTCAGGAATATATTAACACAATCCTTGTTAAGGAGATAATTTATCTGCCCTGAATAACCTTGTAGACATGCTTGCATGTCTTCATAAATTAAGTAGGTATTTTAGTCCCCTAGCTTTACATTGTCTGAAAATTACCCAAGTTATAAACCTAAAACACAAAGGACACACGACAAGAAAAAAAGCTGTGAGAACTACAGGGAACTTACTACAAAATTCAAGTATGAATAGAGACAAATATCTCTTCAGTGCGAAAGGCTCCCTAGCCACCTCACTACCCAAAATGAGACCAGGGTGAGTACACAGCTGTGTCACCATCCAGCCAAATAACATGGCTGCAATGGGCTCTCCTGTCAGCCCTCCTCCTCTGGCCAGGGATACTGGTTACAGACCAACCTTCCTGCCAGCATCACCCAGCCATCAGTCACTGCATGCAAGTCCTGCGTTGGCAGCATGCATACATCTTCTGTGAGCCTCACACAGATCAAGAACTACGAGTTAGACATCTAGCTTAACTAATTTTTTCCACTGATGCATTAAGAATTGTCTTGCAAAGTTGAAAGCATTAAATGTAATTTAACATAGACTCAGTTTGCAATGCTGTGACACTCTGAGTTAAATCCTTACCCATGACAATGCATAACTAAAGTACAGGTTTGCCTTTACAGGGAAATAATTTTCAGTTGAATGTGACTATTCCTTTGTAGAGTCAGAGGAGATGATTTCTTTTTCTTGGTTTCTAAGGTAAAATATGGATTTCAGAGTTTTTAGGGCCAGTATTGGTTATAGGTTTCTCCAATAGGGTCCAGTCATATGGCTAAGATTTTAAACCATCACCACATCACAATTACAAGTAGGACTACCACTACTGAGTACAACAGAGTTATATAGGCAGATGGGTTGATGTTGAAATGCATGTCACCATTGTTGAAGCAAAATCAAACAATTTTTATTGAGTGCTACATCTAGTCCATTGAAGAGGTCCATCACTAAGGATTTTACATTTCATTTGAAATGCTGTGATTTGACTCTGCAGAAAGCCTTGGCTGCAGGTGCTACTGGCGAAAGGATAAATATGAACAGTGCTGATTGAATGGGAAAACCTGCAGCTTGGGAGAGAAATTTTCAAAGACTATTCATAGCAAATTCCTATAAAGATAAAATCATGTTTTTGCACATCACTATACATGCATCTCAAAACACTTTCAGGGGAAAAAGACATTTTATTAAGAGTACAATGGAAATGTTTTGCTAAACATAAATAATGATTTTTATCATAAAATGGCATCTTTTGGTAAGAAAGGGGCTGCCTAAGGAAATATTGAATAAAAATCCACTTTACACACATTATTATCATTGCTTGCTAGGAACCTTTGTCAGTCATGATACACATTGTCACACTCCTTTTCTCAAATGGTTTGAACCTACAGGCATTTTTCTCCCACTTCACGCTGAGCAAGTAGTAGATGGAGGAAACTGGGACTGGGATTTAAAACACAGGGTAGATGTTATGGCAGCAGGGATACCAAACTAATAGGAGGTGGGAAAGGAAGTTCATCTAAAAAGAACACTTTAAATGCTACGTTTGTAATCCATCCTGTGTCATGATTATTGCCTAGGAGTAACCGGTCCTTACAAAATGATATGCTTATGGGACATGATTGAGAAAGTTCTGCAAGAAATGTTCTACTTTGTAAAAAAGTCTCTCAAGCTAGGAGGGATACAGTACACTTGGAAACATTAAGATGGGGAAAGCAGAAAAGCTTCTATTTTGAAGATGGGAAGAAAGAGGTGCCTTTCTTTGCCATTGCTCCCTCCTGATAGCTAAAATAACATAAAAGGTAAGGAGGGTTTTTAATGTGAAGTATAGTCTGAAATATAACATTATCATTTTATTTTCTTCTTTGTAACCACATCTATAATTCTGTAATCAAGACCACAGCTCTTTTGTACAGCTTTTGTTTTAAGCTTGCTTAATGTTTAAATTTGATTTAAATCAATTAAACAGGTACAGAACATGCTGATGTCCTGAAAGCAGAAATACAAATAAATCAAGACAAGCCTTTTCAGTTGTTTACAGCTGAAAACAAACCTGGGGATCTCCAAAATACAGCGTTATTTCCCACAAAGTTGCTTGTTTCTTAGTGGTGGGATGAAGCCTTAGCACACTGGACATGCAGAGGCAGGCAAGGGAAGAACAGAGCACAGCCCCACAGGAGACTTGGTCATGGATTTTTGCCCGGATTCAAGTAGAACTCAGAGCAATAGTTGTGCCAGAGGTGCTTCAATGGACCACGTAACATTTCATGATTCTGTTTTCCATTTGTGTCAATGTGGCTCACAGCCCTGGTTATCTGGTGTGGAAATTAAAATCCAACTCATTAAGCTCCTGCAAAAACAGCCTCACCTCTTTCTCATTAGTTTTGCTAACCCTGAGTTACTGTGCTCTCTATAATCTGTATAGTACAAAGTGTCCCTTCTACAGCTGCATAAAGACTCAGTCTCAGACAGAACGCTGCACTGTAATTACAAAGCTATGATTTTCACAAGAAGCACGATGGTCACAAGAAATCACCTAGACTACAAAGATTAATGAGAAGAAACATCTTAAATCTCAGATAAAAAGCTGAATAAAGACTTCAAGATTTTTCCCACAAAGTCTCACCTCAAGGAGAAGGAAGGAGACAGTTGCCATAATATTGTCAAGGACAAATTCACCTTGTGCTGAGTTATGCAACAAGGACTGACATCTTCTGAAGTGTGGTAGCTCTGTAACTTGGTAACAGAGAGTCATTGGGCTTATAGCAATCAGCCTTTCAAATTCTTCCTTGCAATATTTTTGTCCAGAACTCCCTTGCTAGCTCCTATCAATATCTTCTTTCTTAGTATGATTGAAATTCATGCTTTAACACCATCAATTTCACTTTTACATTTAAACCCCATTGAAACAGATAATGGCAATAGCAGAACTGTAAAAGATGCCCGTACTTTTAGCCCTGCAAGGCAATAGCACTAGAGAACGAATGCTGCAATGTCAGGCAGCTCTCATGTATTACAATAGACCAAAAACCTCCAGGGTCCTCATCTGCAGCAAAACAGATTTTCTATCAAAACCATTATGTGAATAAAATGTAAGAATAGTCTCCTATTTCAGAGAAGATGGATGTGTGAATGGAAAACTGTTCTGTGCCACAAAGTAATGGACTGAGATTATCCATACAATTATGCTCAACAAATCAAGGCTTTCTTTTCCTTTCTTCTTTTTCCATTCTGGGAGAATGGAAAAAACGCATGCACACTCAGAGCAGTTTGGGTATCAGTACAGCAACAATCACAGCTTTGATTCAAGTCTTCTGATGTGCATCATGAGTGGAATTGGCCCTAATGAAATCCAAATTCACTGTTGGAATTTATCCAATGTCATTGTCAATGAAACAAGGGGAGAGAAGGACAAAAAATATTCCAATCAAAAAAGAATGCCACAAGTTATTCAGAAAACAATAGAAAAGTTGAGGAAAATTTGCAGTGTTTTCTCTGAGTTGTACCTTATTTTGAAAGGTGAAACTGCAACCTCAAAGCAAGAAAGGTCTGCTTTTGTCAATGGCACTAATCTGAGTAGGGCTGAGAGTACAGCTTCAGTCAGAGCAGGAGGTGTGTGTGTTGAGGAGAGAGAAGAGCAAGGAAGGCAAATCATCAGGATCCTAAGTCTTTTCCTGGGAGAACTACAATGCTCATAGCTTCTTCTTCATCACTGAAGGATCTGCTTGGTGTAATTTTTGGTTGCGCTAACACACATTTACACCTTTGATCTTCACTTGTCTGCAACTCTAAACATTTACTATATGTTTTACATATAGTTTACTATATAAGTTTTTGCATAAATAATCATAGAATTATTTAGGTTGGAAAAGACATTTAAGAGCATCAAGTCCAACTGTTAACCCAGCACCACCAAGTCACCACTAAACCATGTCATGCCTACCTGTCTTTTCAATGCCTCTAGGGATGGTGACTCGACCATTTCCCTGGGCAGCCTGTTCCAGTGCTTTACAACCCTTTCTGTGAAGAAATTTTTCTTAATATCCATCCTAAATCTCCCTTGGTGCAACTTGAGGCCCTTTCCTGTTGTTCTATTGCTTGCTATATGGGAGAACAGACCATTCAGGTAGTTGTAGAGAGAATAAGGTCTCTCCTCAGCCTCCTTTTCTCCAGGCTAAACAATCACAGTTCCCTCAGCTGCTCCTCATAACACTTGTTCTCAATACTCTTCACCAGCTTCCTTGCCTTTCTTTGGACACTCTCCAGCACCTCAATGTCCTTCTTTTAGTGAAGGGCCCAAAATAGAAGACAGTACTTGAGGTGTGGCCTTGCCAGTGCTGAGTCCAGATCATTGGTAAAGATAATAAACAGAACTGGCCCAAATACTGAGCCCTGGGGAACATCACTTGGGACCAGCTGTTAACTGGATTTAACTCCATTCACCACCACTCTTTAAACCAGGCCACCCAGCCAACTTTTTATCCAGCAAAATGAGTATGAAATCAGTTTCACCCAACTCCAGTTCTGAATTTATTTGATCGTTAGGGAGTTGTTTATAGCACTGGGGTCCACTGTATCAGTCTTGTATCTTCCTATGCCTGTACTCCTCTGCCCTGAATCCCATGTTCCCACTTTTCAAGGCTGCTACTATCACAGCAGGTGTGTATTCCTCTGGATTGTATAATTATGTTAGTCATCAGTATCTCATCCTGCACAAAGTAACTATTTTTTATAGGCATATAAAAATATGGTTATACCATAAGAAGATAAGCAAAAGTCGAACAAACTAGGCATAATCTCCCTGGCATTAGATTAAAATGGTACTTCAGCTAAACTAAGTAAAACAAAGCTTGAGGCAGGGGCTGGAAGAGCCTATGGCCTTGTATCCTCACTACAATATCCACAGACTGCAGAGATGCAATTAGGAAAGTGAAAGCTCAAATGGAACTGAAACTGTCCAGAGAAGTCAGAAACTTCAAGAAAGGGTTCTTCAGATACATTACCAAAAAGCAGAAGCAGAAGGAGCGTATTGGCCCACTATTAAACAGGAGAGGTGAACTAGTCACCAACAGCGCTGAAAAGGCAGAGGTCTTCAATACCTTCTTCATCTCTGCCTTTACCAGCGCTGTCAGGTCCCAGCCACAGGAACAAAAATCCCAACTGATGAAGACACAGACCCACCATCAGTGAAGGAAGAGGTGGTGTGTCAACTGCTTCAGGAGCTTGACCCGTACAAATCAATGGGCTCAGATGCCATCCACCCAAGGGTGCTAAAAGAGCTGGCTAACGTTGTGAGGCCACTTTCCATAATCTTGGAGAAGTTGTGGAGATTGGGAGACGTGCCTGAAGACTGGAAGAGGGCTAATATCACCCCCATCCATAAGAAGGGTCCCAAGGAGGACCAGGTAATTATAGACCCATTAGCCTTATGTCAATCCCTGGGAAAATTATGGAGCAAATCCTCCTG
>VYZX01000359.1:57734-77767 GCA_013401335.1 Brachypteracias leptosomus
AAAAGCCCTTTCTGTTATCTGACACAACACTGGCCAGTTTCAACTCTAATTGAGCTTTAGCCTTTCATATCTTCTCCTTGCATAAACTAACCACAGCTCTGTAACCTTCCTGCAAAGCCTGACCTCACTTCCAGAAATCATACAATTTCTTTTTCCTCTTAAGCTCCATGAGGAGTTCCCTGTTCAGCCAAGCTGGTCTCTGCCCCACTTGCTTGACTTCTGACCCAACAGGATTGCCTGCTCTTGTGCTTCTAAAAGATGGTTCTTAAAGACTGACCAGCACTCATGGATTTCTAAGCCCTCAAAAGCAGATCCCCAGGGCACTCTGCTAGCTAGCTCCCTAAACAGCTTAAACTTTAATCTCCTGAAGACCAGGGTAGCAACTCTGCTGTGCTTTTTTCTCAATACTCTGAAAATTTTAAACTCAACCATTTCATGATCCCTGTGGCCAGAACAGACACTTACCATTCACATCCTCCAGAAAGTCCTTCTCTATTCATAAATAGCAAGTCTAGGAGGGCATCTTTCCTAGTTGCCTCACTGAGTACCTGTCATAAGAAGTTATCTTACAAACTTCAAGAACTTCCAAGACCTGCTTGTCATGGCCTGTTTTGGCTGACTTAGTTAAAACCGATTCCTTCTAAAGAACAGGAGTGTTAAAAACCCTGTTAAAGATTAAGGGAATCTGCAGAATTGGGCTGAGAGTCTGTTTTTATTAGGATTTGCAGGAAGCTTGCAGGGGTCTAGAGTTTGAAAGGCAGGAAGAGATCAATATGTTCAGATGCAGGCAAACAAGAAAGTACATTTGAATGGAAAAGTTTTGCTTATATTTTTTAATCTCTTTGATTTCTATATAACATCTCAAAATAATTAGTTGAGGTTTCTCTTCTGGAATTTCATTGTAGGCATCTTTTCTGAAAGTGAGATCCTGAAAAGGTTAACTGTCTCTGAACAACTGAGTGGTGATCTTCCACTGATGTCCTTGTCTCTTGCAGTTATGGAAAGGTTGGTTGGTCTCCACTTATAGTCCTTTGCCACCTCTTTTACTGCAAATGCCAAAAGTCTTGCCTGGCTGCCATTGCTGTGACCATGGTTGTCTCATCACAGAATTTGTCACCTTTTCACTAAAGGCTAATGGACCAAACTCCTTTATGCAGAGCAAGATACTGAGGAGAAGGTAACTGTCTTTCAGGAACTACAAATGCAGGTTAATCTTAAATTGCTTATTTAGAAATGAAAGAGTCTGCTCTGTTATCTGGGATCAATGTGGGTACTATGGTCAGTAATGAAAGACATAAAACAGCTTACATTAAGATTGCAGTAAGATAGATAGCAGTTTATCTCCTTGCTGTTATAAATTATCTGTTTTCATAAAGATTTTCAAGTGACACAACACTTACAAGACATAGATCAATGGATATAAACACAGATGCTAAAGTTTGCTTTACTCTGCCAGTCACTATATTTGCTGAGTGAGGGAAAAGTGCAATCAAATTTATCAGTGAAATGCTGGAGTCAATGAAGCAGGTTAAGTGATGCAGAAAAGTTTCCAGAACCTGCTGTGTTACCTGCAATCATCTTTGGAAAATCATTTTTCAAAAGTCTTGCCTCCTGGTCACAATGCCTAATCACGATGCATACCCTGTCACTGCTGGCATCATTACTTTCATCTATCTAAAGAATGAAAGGTCCTGATCTGGCATGGTTTACAACCTGGAGTTGTGTAATGTGCTGATGGAGCTTTAATGATGCATGTAAACTGGTGTCCTTTCAAGGGAATTTTTTAAACAATAACTGACCTGTAAACATCAGCTTGATCACCCCTGTGCCACCCTCTGCCGCATGATGGCAGAATGGTAAACATTAAACACAGTAACCTACTGTTGTCCATAAACTGTTACTAACTATGAAGATCTGATTCTCTATTGCCTCGTATTGCTTAGACTTGGGTGTTTATAGCTGTGCAATGCAATCGTGATACTTACCCTCTGGTAACACTGCATAACCACTGTATGCTCAGCATGTGGCTGTGCAAGATGTAAGGCAAAGACACAAGGAGAGTAACGTAAGAAAACAATGATCTTTCTTAATGGCTCTGCTCCTCTGTGATATAAATTCACTCCTTGTGCTGTGGAGGTGAACTACAAAAAAGTGTATTTCTCAGATGCCTTCTTTCTGCTTTCTAGATTCTTGGCTAAATATGTGGACAATGAGATGTAGCTCTAGAGTCCAGTAGAGGCATAGAGCATTGCGCTGGCCCAACACCATGTGGACAACATGATCCAATAATCATTCCTATTTCTGCCATTCTTATTTGCTATCCTTGGCACGACTTTTTATAAAAAGGATGCGGTAGGTAATCTCTACGCAGCTCTCCCCTTCTACCTTTACTCATTTCTGGAGGAAAGTTTCTCTGCTTAGGGTGAATTTCTGTTCTTGCGTGTGGCTTCAAAGTCACTGATGTTTGGCTATGAATCTGGCCTCAGTGTTCTGTCTCTTTGACCATCTAATTTGTGTTCTCCTTGAGCAGCTCCACTTTTACAATGGAAAATGTTCTTCAGAATTAAAATGCAAGATGCAATTTAGTCTTTATGAAGCACATTAACTATTCTTCATGTCATTGATTCCAGAATTACCAATTACCTGTTATTCACAGATATCATCAAATCATTTTGCTTGATCTTCTATTAATGGATGGATTTCAGAGTCTGCTGAACTAAAACTGAGAATGTTTAACTCACAAGATATGACTAGTCCTTTGATGAATCATAGTCTTCAGAGCTTTGATGAAACCTATGGCTCAAACCATTTGCTCAAGTATTAATTTAATTCAGTAGGTGCACTAATACAAAGCTATGCTGCCCTACTGCTTACATGCAGAAATACATTTTCAATCACTTCTTTGTTCAAATCCTGATCCCAGTTCCACAGAAATTAAGGAATACTTAAACTCTACATCAAACCTATAGTTAAGGATTAAAACTATAATCTTCATTCTCATTGTGCCAACTCCAGTTTTATGTCACTGGAACATTATTCCAGGTCCAGCTTCCCATAATATATTTTCTAGCCATGTGGTTTTTACTGATGGTTGCTATTTATACTATCTAGACCATCAATTAAGAGCTTTGTGCAGAATTTTGAATTCTAGAGATCGACATCCTGTGCTGAATCCAAAGAGCCAAGGGCTTAACACCTCGGTGGCTTCCCAGTCCTAGACTGCTCTAGGAACTGAGAAGGATCAGTGGAGTCTATGTTACGGTACCATTCCACCATAAACTGAAGCTTTGGCTAGAACATCTGCTATATTACGTGCTCTGGCCCTGGACATACTCCTTGATATGCCTATGCTGACCTAGCCTTTTCCCCTTCAGTCACTAATATCAGACTTTGCAAAAGGGTCTTTGAAAAGCAATTTTATGATTCAGTTGGATATCGTCTATAGCAGAGAAACTTCTCACTTGGCTGCATTTGAGCTTTTCTTCCCTTTGCTGCCTCTTCCTTACCTTTAAAACAACTCATTAAGACTACCACTGTGCCCAAAGATCTGACTGTGATCTTACTAGATATTACACTATCTCAGCAGTGTTCTAAAATAAAGAATGCAAAGAAAAAGTGGTTGGAAAATTTCAGTTTAAAAAGAAGTTTCCTGCATTAAGTGGTCCCTTAGAGCCTTGTGCCTGGCTATACTCCCTTTATCCACCAGTTTATAGTCTTAACATTACCACAAGTGACATTGCTAATATTGCTATCACAGAGTAAATTTACGTGGGCAAAGTTACACAGGTGAGCTCACTGTAGAATTGCAGCTCTCACTCTTTGTGCAGTCATTGGCTAATCACTCTTCAAATAGAAATTCAAGGTTATGCAAGTAAACATATGTAGTGTAATAGCAAATCTAAACCAGAACCCCAACTAAAATTTTTTAGACTAAAAAACTGCAGCTAGTCATACAATTCTTATGGACTTGAGTGGTAGCAGCACTGAGACTGAGAATCTTAAATGTAAATATATATTAAAAATGCCCTTATGAATTGAATTAGGATTAAACCAACCAGTTTACAGATATATAAAAAAGACTTATACATAGCATGCCCCAATAGAAAATTATTACCTTTAGCATTCAAAAAAAATCTAGTACCAATAACTTGTGTTAAAGGTTTAACTCCTCCAGAGACCCCTTCCAACCTCAACTATTCTGTGAAAGTATGAACAATGACCAGGAAAAAAAAAAATAATCTGACTCTAGCTTGAATAAAAATGGCAAAGAAAGCCATCTCACTCAAAAACTTCAAATGAAATTAGTATTTCAGAGGTGAAATGGTTTGTGAAAGTAAAACACTTCTCCACTTCTACAGGACATCTGATTCTGACCTCTTTCACATTATTCTGGCATAGTTCTACTGCTTATGGCATTACACTCAATTAATACAAACCTGAGAGAATTTACTGAACACTTACCTACCAATTCTTTTCCATCTCAGTCAAAATAATATGCAATGAAAGAGAAAATGAAGTGTGAAAGATGTCTCAAAAAGAAACCTTCTTCCCTCGCTCCCTCCCTCTTTCCTTTCTTTCTCTCTTTTTCTTTCTCTCTCTTTCTTTCCCTTTTTCTTTCTTTCCTTCTCTCTTTTCTTTCTTTCTTTCTTTTCTTCTTTCTTTCTTTCTCTCTCTCTCTCTGTTTTCCTGTGCTAAATGTCCCTCTACTAAACAGTCATCCATAGCTTTGGACTTGTAAGGAACGTTTCCACCAGCATATAACAAAAAAAAAAAAAATACAGAGAAAAACTGCCTTTTAGAAAGCATGGCACAAAGTAGGAAATGCATGCACATCTAAAACTAGATTTCCAGAACACAAAAGAAATCCTTTGCAATGAAGATTTTTATCTAAAATGGAAGGATGACTTGGGGAAAAGGCACTGTGCCATAATTCAGTCATTCAAAATTCAGTTTCTTGGCTCTGACATTCTTATCATGTATGACCCTGGCCAAGATGTTTATGCCTTATGACTCCAGACTCCATGATCTCTGAGGTGAAGAAAAGATCTCTTCTTTCTTTTCCTTTGTAATGTCTTTTTGAATCTTGATCTTATAGGACTGTCAACATACACATTGAACTGTAGTTACAATCTTAGCCTGCAAGAAACAGCTTTTTTTTCCTGAAGCAAAGCACTGAACTTGGCTGGAATTTGAACACAAGTGATACAAGTGTTCACAATAATTTCCATAAATTTACTTCTTGCCTTTCACATTATCCAAACGCACTGCTGTTGTGTGAAGCCATTAAATGAGTATCGAAACATATCAAAAATAGAGAACACGATTCCTAACACAATTCTGCCTGCTCAAATAGCAAGGCACCAATGTGGCAATATCATCTATGGATAAAAATATATACATGCGCAAATAAAACATATATCAACACTTAAAAAGCAAAGATGGCAGATATTTCACTATGTGTTAAGAAGTAAATGATTCTTCACAGTGTTTTGTAACCCTGCATGAGTGTAATTATCTCATGATTACCAAGATACCCGTCATGTCGCACTACTTGTTATGACATTTCTTTCCAATATAAATATAAATAAATTTAATAAATTACTTTGGTTATTGAAGATTGCTGGTGAATTTTACTCAGGCTCTGCTTGAGCCTCGAAGGCTACTCTATTACTTGTGATATCATGCAGCCCAAAGCAGAAGGCTCCTCAGGACTCCATTTATCAGAGAAATAAATAAATACATGTTGTGGCAGATCTAAACTTTTTGAAAGGGAACATCATAGTTACCATCATGGCTACTAGATCAGGCATTTTGTGTTGAGGAAAAGTTCAGGCTATACTAAAGAATAGGAGCTTTGATTTGTATTTGGTCTAAATAAGAAAATACTCAAAAGCTGTGAAGAGGATGGTCTGCTTGACACCAGAGGTATACTTCACTTTGATCTATGAAGTCTTTCTTCTGCCAGAAGGAAGCACTCTACTCTGACACTGGATGTGACAATTTTCTTCATCAGGAAAACATAGTCTTTGTGAATGGCAATCTTAAGTCATATAAGGGCACAAATGGAACAAAATTTGCTTGTATTGGATCAACTGAGACTTTAAACATACAGTTAAAAGGCAATCTTGAAGGAAAAACTGGGAGGTGCAGAAACTGATATGAATCAGGATCTGATTTAGGGAAACCACCTAATTTCATAGGAATTTGTTCCTGTATGGCTGTTTCTGTTCTTGAAGGAAATAATCCAAAGGACAGAAATGAATGCAATGTTTCTCTAAGGTAAATATTCACATGAAACAAAACCAGAGCTAACCCGAGAGATGGAAGCACTCGAGCTGTGCAGATGCACCCAGGCCACCGGAGCATGTACATCTATCCAGGCACTGAGATGGAGGGCTAGCCAGTTGAGAGCAGAAAGCTGGTCAGCACAGCCCTCCCATACCCACTGCTAAGACAGGTTTTCTGCCTTGTGCTGAGTTCTCGTCATTTAGCTGTAGCAGCTTGGCAGAAGTTTGTTAGCGTATATACTGCTGCACTGTGCCTTGTAAACTTAACGTATGCCTGTATCAATTACCTCGACTGCAGTTTGACCCTCTAAGTGGGGCTGGTCTGGCTCAGATTCAGCCTTCAAATTAGTCACTATAATGAAAACTAATCTTGCTCCTCACTTTTCAGACTATAAATAGGCAGCCTGTAACCAGCATTGCATGTTTCCTGTGTAGTCATCGCTAACAGACAGAACAGCTGGTAAACTAGACTCTGGATGGTGAATTTTGGCGATATCAAGTCTGTGCATGTGATGGTGGGGCACCTTCTCAGTCATCTTACACGGTCTGCTTAAGAACACAGCATTTGGCTTCAACCACTGGCTCTGATTTGGGTATACTTCACCTGGTCTGCTGTTGTACTGTGTCTATAGCCATTTGTTTCTGAATTCACTATGTGCTCTTTGGGAGCTCAAAATACAAATACAGGTTAAAATAGGTAATTTGAGGAGGAGGAACTCTGTCTTTGCAATGAAGGAAAAACTAGCACCCGTGTTGTACTGTCTCAGTGTAAGTGAACAGTTTTAACATATATTATTATGTACACATGTTAGTATTTGTCAACAACACAGGGTCTTCTTGTTTTTCTATAGTTATAATACTTACTCTCATATCTCTTCAGTGACAGCACACTCAAAGGCAAATAATGTAGTATCGCATAAAGACAGCCATTCTTCCCTCAATTACCCTCTTCTCCCTCCCTCCTTCCTTCTCCTTCCCTGAAAAAACCCACCCTAAACAAAAAAAAAAGGAAGAATAAAGAGTATCAATTAATGACAGATTCAAATTTGATTTTTCTGGGAATGTGAATAAAAGGGTTAGCTAGCAAAGGGTTAGCAAAAAATAATCTCAGAGCTCAGTCTCTGCTGAGCTCACCTTGTCATTTCTGATCTCATTACTGAGTTTCCAGCAGAACAGTTGAACCTGCAAAATGTCCTTTCTCTTCCAGTTGCTGAGCACAGTGAGGCAGCTGCTGCAACTGCTGAGGCAATGGGGGCTGGGGAATTGGGTGGCAGCAAAGACCAGCTGCATCTAAAAATGTATGAATTCTGCTGAGAGAGAGCAACAGGTCCTGCTTCAGAATAGGGCTGATGGGCTTTTCAAAGAAAAGAAGGTCATGACTCAGTGAAAAGCTCAAACTCTCACAGGAAGGAAAGAAACTTGTTTAGAGTCTTCATATGAGTAGCCTAAGAACAATTTTATCCTTAAATATTTATTGAGAAAAGTATATGAGTAGCAGAGATTGAAAGCTTATTTTGCGGATTAAACTTGTCCTGCCAGGTTTTGGTGGGGTTTTTTCTCCATATAATGAGCAGTTATTCAATCTCTTTGGCTTTCACTTATTATGATAGTACTGGTTATATACTTTTATTGAGCAAAATCAATCTTCTTTTATAAGTGCATATCTAAACTATTTCCTTTAAGAGACACCACGTTGCAAAGGCAAGTTCTTCAGTTTTCTCCCAGTTTCAAGGAGTTCATGCTCAATATATAAAGTGGGGGGAGTTGGGAGATGTGTGGATCGCTGCCTGGACATGAGTCAGCAGGTGCTGAGCAATTGCATTGTGCATCACTTGTCTTTTCTTGGCTTTTATTTGTCTGTTATATTCCTTTTTGTTACATTACAATTATTATTATATATTATTATTATTATATTTCATTTTACTTTACTTATTCAACTACTCTTAACCCATGAGCTTTAGGACTTTTTTTTGACTCTCCGAGGAATGAGTGAGCAGCTGCACAGTGCTTAGTTGCTGGCTGGGGTTAAACCATGACAAGTTTCAAGGACAGTTGATGTTATTTGCCCCATCAGAGGACAGAGGGCATAGAAGCATGATATGTATGTTTTCACTAACTATGCAACAGTATTAATAGCCTCTCCCTTTTGGGAAAGAAAAGCTGCAGGTTACCAAATCTAGTTTTTGTATTGCATTGTATTGTATTGTATTGTATTGTACTCTATTCTATTCCATTCCATTTGTACCTATTCTATTAATTCCTCAGATAATTGAAAAAGCAAACACCCCCTAAGGCAACAGATAAATTTATTGTTAAAAGATGATTATTTGCTAAGTCATTTGGCTTTTTCACTGCCAAAAGCAAGACGGTAAGCCAAAGTCTAGCCACCTTCTTCATAAGCTCCTAGCTTTGTATTTTCCTCTTTTGTGACAATTTTTATTAGATTTGAAAATGAATATCAGTGGAAATTTTTGTGTCGCATCCTCTCCCACCCCCTGCCTCATCCACACATCTATACATTTTTGGCTTGAAAAAGAATTAAACACATTTTTTAACCAGCTTACTATTTATCTGCCAAATTCATCTTACTCCTGTGTCATCACCTAAAAAGACATAGAATAGAATTTTCAAAAATAAACAAAATAGGAGAATTGTGTGCCAAATTTTACTTTAAGATAAGATGGATTTCTTTCTTTAACGAGATGAACCAGTATTTCATCACATAAATAAGATCACTCTTTAAAATGGATAGGACATATTCAACTCCTAATTATAGATGCAAATCAGGAAATGGTATATTGACCTTAATAGATTTTAGTCCTTCTACAACGTGAATATGCCACTGCTATAAAATCTCTTCAGCTTATCCAACCTACTTAATGTTATAAGGGATTTTATTTGGCAGTACCACGCTGAAGAGATACAGTCAGAATTAAAAGCCTGGGAAAAAAAAATCTGTATATACCCCAAACTTTGAATGACTTTTTAAAGCTCTGTGCAGACATCCTGTTTTACAACAACATGGCAAGCATGGCTTTTCTTCCTGGATGCACGGCCTGATGCCCAGCTTTCTGTTTGCCTTAACTCCTGTGAGTATTCCTATGAGCAGCTTTAGCAGACCAGCCTCTCAAAGTAAAAGAATAAACCTTTTCTCCTGTTCCCATGAGCTTTAATCTTGAGGGAAACAGAAAACAAAATGACTGAAAAGGCAATATGAAGAGTCGTATCTAGCCATGGAGGGTAATAACCAAGTATAGAAAGGTTTAGATATTGACATGATCTGATGTTACTTCTGTTTGAAGGTGGCTTAATCACAGTTTTCTACACGAAAAGGATCCAGACTTTGAACAATTGTGCTGGGCTGGCTGCCAACAAATATCATAACTGAGTGCTGTTATCAGCCCTTCAGAAAGGAAAAGCAGAAAAAAAGTAAAAAGGGAAAGTTCTTGTCCATCTACTAAGCCTGGCATGTGAACATGCTTGTCAGAGAGATACCCATTCCAAATCCTAAATTTTATCTTAACTAACAGAAGGACGCTGATCTTGGTTCCACATGGGGCTTAAACATATGCCTGTTTGAAGGTAAACACTACTAATCAAATATGTCAGTATTTTGATAGGGTGTGCCTTCTGTAAAAAGGCTGAGGAAGAGAAACTGGGACTTGCCTTAATGGATTCTATTCATTTGAGCCTCAAGTAGTGCCTGTCACCTACTAAGGAAAGGGCCGGAAAAAGAGAAAAGCTCAGGAATAGTTATCCCAGAGCAGTAAAAAGAAATAGCCAAACAAAAAACTCAGGCAGAAAACCTTAGCTTTTGTGGAGAGAATAATTCACACAAAAGCTTGTTCTGAAGCAAAGCTGATGGCCCTCGGTATTGCTGTTTTTTGTTTCTTTCCTCCTTGTTCCAAAGTACATCTCATTATGAAACTTTCTCTCATCCAAGCTTCTTCATCATGTGCACTAACTCAATGTCTTGCCTATTCATTGGCCACTGCATCAGTTACCTCAGTATGGACATCCCAGGGAACGTGCCAACAGCATTTCCTCAGAAATTTATATGAGAAATAGTATTTGTGTCAGAAACAGCATGGCCAGCGGGACTAGAGAAGTGATTGTACCTTTGTACTTGGCACTGGTGAGGCTGCACTTTGAATACTGTGTTCAGTTTTGGGCTCCCTACTAGAAGAAGGACATTGAAGTGATGGAGCATGTCCAAAGAAGGGCAACCAAGCTAACGAAGGGTCTAGAGAGCAAGTTCTATGATGAGTGGCCAAGGGAACAGGGGCTGGTTTGCTTGGAGAAAAGCAGGCTGAAGGGAGACCTTATTACTCTCTACAACTACCTGAAAGTAGTGAGGTCGATGTTGGTCTCTCCTCCCAAGCAATAAGAGGTTTAGATCAGATATTAAGAAAAAATTCTTCACTGAAAGGGATGTCATGCATTGGAATGGGCTTCCCAGGGAAGTGGTTGAGTCACCATCCCTGGAGGTATTTAAAAGATGTGTAGACATGGCACTTGGAACTTAGAGGTAGACTTGTTAGTCTTAGGTTAACAGTTAGACTTGATAATCTTATGGGTTTTTCCTAACTTGAACGAGTCTATGATTCTATGATTCTTGTACAACCACAGAAGTGAAAAACGGAACTCGTGTCTCTTCTTTCTGTCCAGGAGCAATGATTGCTGTTTCGCCTTATCAATCCCTTTTCTTCAGCCTCGACAATTATAATTTCCTGCTTCAAGAGCTGTCAGATGACGAACACTAGAAACACTCTATTTTTTCTTGGAGTCTAAAATTAAATTTCAGGCAGTAGCTGAAAATTAGGAAGCTGTTATGTAGCTAAGGAAAAGCCAACATGTGGCCTTACTGGTTGCTCAGACAGGTTCCTAAAAGTTGGCTGGTTGTCCCTCTTCCCAGAAATTTCTGGACACTACTGATTTCTCCAACTTGTCAGAGGATACAAAAATAGTAGTTAGATGATGAACAGCAAAGTGTTGGAAACCAATGCTTTTGCAGCAGCATTTATCTGGTATTTGTGCTGTCTGCAGGGTTTTTGCTACAGGCCTGAATTTGTGTCTGATCAGCCCAGGCTTCAGATGCAACTCAGGTAAAAGTGCTTCTTTCTGTATCATCTACATTACTGAGTCTGTACCTATTTCTCTGCTCCACCACACAAGAAGTTTGAACACTGATGCACGGAGCAGGTGAATGGACCATGCCTTCTATGCACCACTGCCAATTTGTTTCCTTGTTTGCTTTTGTTTTTTACAGCCTTGTTAATATTTCTCATGTTACTGCTGGATTGCTGCACATCTGGAGATGTGTTGTCTTATTTTCTTGGACCATACAACTGCAACCACATTATTTCTTTGAGCAATCTGAACCCTCTTTCTGGCTGTCAGCAGTGGTTCAAGCAGAGCTGTGACTGCGGCATTTGGCAGGGGAAGTTAGTGCAGATTACTCAGGGTTAGGGTGAGCAGAGCTGAGTCCAGCCCTCATGGCTGCTGTCTGAGATGGGGGAAGTAGTTCTTCCTGGTGTCAGGATGAGAGTGAATGCTTTGAGTGTTACAGCAATGAAAGGAAAGTGATGTGGGAGGAGAGACAGTGAGGGCATTGGCTCATCTGCACTACACTTGGAAGACATTAAAAGTTAATCCAGCCCTTTACCCCATGCTCCACTATATTTGGTGTCATGGCTGTGAGACCTCAAAAGTCCGCTCAGAGTTTCCAGGAATGTTTCCTCATCAAGTGTCTCCTTTCTGTGCCACATCCATGACAATTTCACCATGAAGGGGATAAACATGGACAAACACAACTATAGTAACCACAGCGACATGGAAGATAGGCTACAATTTCATCCTGATTTGGTTTCACAATAGACTCGAGGAGACAGCGCTTGGCACTTCCGAGGCCAAATTCGGTATGTGCAGCCACAGCTCTGTAGCTAGTTCTCCGTAAATGTTTGCAATAAATAATGCAATTTTAATTAACATGGGATATAATAACTCCTATTAAATCTGAATTGAATGCATGTTAGGGAACTTAAATTTGTAGTATTGTCCAATACAAACTGCCAGAAGTGGCAGCTTCAATCCCATTACTCCAAGTTTTATCACTATGCTAAAACTGACCTGCTAAATGACTCCCCTGGGTAATGCGTAATGTCATAAAATTAAACACTGATTTATTACTTAAATAAACGACATCAGAGATCGTCAGGGTGTTAAACATCAGGGCTGGCTTGTTTTGCAAACCATATTTAATAGCAGACCCAGCTGGTACTCCTTAAACAGGACTCAGTTAAATAACCTTTTTTTCTAAATGAAGGCAGACAAAAGTAAAGGTGGGCTACTGGCTCTTTAGAGTATGGGGTTTCAAATTTTTTTCACAACAAGGATCATGTGGTAATAGAACGACTATATCCACCACTGTCACTGGTGACTGAAAGTATCATATCTTCACTAAACAAAACCATTATTTATACAGACCATCTCCTGGGACCAGTGGTTTAAGAAAACACCTTGTCTGCAGCATTATTGCTTTCAGTTCACTGGCTGCTATTCTTTATCACTGCTGCTTTGTGCCAGCTTTACTAGCCAGATGTAGGACTGATAATACCCTTTCTAAATATTCAATTGCAACTCTTCCATTGACATCAAATGAAGCACAAGCAGGAAAGACAACACTTTCTCTTTTATGCCTGTTTCATTTTTATTTCCTCCTCCTGGAGTTCATGTAGGACTGTTGCAGATCAAGCATCAATCCTCCATCAACTCTGTATTTGAGAAGGAAGAATAATGCATGCAACACATGGCATTGCTGAAATATAATTAATTTTTCTCCAAGTGCTGGAAGTTAATGATGATAATAATTAATCATGCCAGGTTTTCAGAGGGATTACAAGGGTGACCTCAGAAATGTCTCAATGCTGAACTTTTATTTTCTTGTATGATTACTGAACTTCAGCATCTTGCAGAATCCAAGTTTCTTTGCTCTGACAGCATCTAGGTACCTGACCTATTCTGCCTCTTAAAAAAATTCTCCATCAGATGGCAGCAGGGCACAAGCTTTTGTAAGAGGCAAAGCAGGAGGACTGGAGTTTTGCCTTTGTATTGAAGGAAGTGTCCACAAATACTTTAGCTTTTTAGATCAGCTTTTTTCTCCTGTCTTTTCAAATAGCAAAAGTATGGATAATTTACTGCCCTGTTATATCAGATCTCCAACCTGTGTATGCTGTTCCCAGTGAACATGTTTCAAGCATCCTGTAACTCTGGTTACTCAGGGGCTGCAGGCGTCCTTGCCAGGTTTGTAGCCCCCGTGTTTGTCTTGCATAAGTAGAGCAGTAAGGAATGGCCAGGTGGCTTCCCAAGGAGGTTCAGCCTCGGCCTCCTCGCTGCTTTCTTTGGAGCAGCTCTCCCTGTGGCTGCGTGACACTGCCTGCAGTGCGGATCCCGCTGCGGCATGTTTACATCTCCCCCAAGTCCCTCTGGGGAGCTGCTTATCAGCTTGCAGTCAAGCTTGCAGTACCTGCCTTCTAGTCTTACAAGAGGTAAGAAATATTCCTGAAAGCTGGTAGCTGTGGGCTGCAGGGCTGAGGAATCAGACACAGAGAGTTCAAAGCATGCTGAGATGTCACTTGTGACTGTCCAAACACTGATTACTGGAAAGCTGCACTCTTCACCCACGAAAGATCAGTGGGTAATTGGTGTGGCACTGTATCTGACAGGTTGCACTGAATAAAGGCAGAGGGTCTGACCTACAGCACAGGGTGATGGTTGCTCTGGTGTCATCTCCTGACATGTTCTGCCAGTAATGCATCTTAACTGTCCACCTCTCATCCTCTGCCACACTGCCCCATATCAGAGCTGGGACTCAGTACTCATTCCTCAGCCTTCCTGTACTCATTCCTCAGTCTTCATTTAACATTTTTCCTTCACTCTGCTTTCCTTCTGGCTATCAACTGCTGCGTCTCAAATGACACTGTAAGTTCTTCTACAATAAATACTGTGTGCAGCCCCTGAGAAGCTCTTATGCTTGCTGCCCTGCAATAACCACAAAATCCAGTAAAAATAGAGAGTTTTTGTTTCCTTTGTAAAATGCACAGATTTTTTTCATAAACAAGGACAAAATGATCACCTGGTGCTGTGCAAAAGAAGAGAAGGGTCTGTGGCAGGTGGGTAGGAGACAACTGGAGGGGAAGAAGGCTGGCTGAGGCAGCAGGCACTGTTCTCTGATAGCCTGCTCCTTTCCCAGAGCAGAAGGATGAGCTTCAGGCACATTTCAACTCTCAGATTTGTAATCTGCTTCCTAGGCTTCTCCAGCGGTAGCACGAAAATACCCTGTCTTGGTGATTTCTCTGCATGAGACAGCATAAAGGGCAGGGAATTCTGTCTCCAGGCACATGGTGTATGCACGTGGGTTTGTGTGCCAGTCTGATGTAGGAGCAAGAGCCATACTCTGATAATTTATACCTGATGTAGCATTTTCTCAGATAACATGAACTGGAAGACTGAAGCTCAAGAGGTCTGTGCAGACCACAAGAAGCATCCAAAAGTAAAACACAGCCTTATGGCTGTATGAGAGGTATTTTTTTCTTTTAGCTTGAATTCTTAATACCAGTCACAAATGAATAAAAATCAGCCCCTACATTTTTATCACAACAACAGGTCTACATGACTTTTCTGTAACCCAATCATTAATTTTCATGTTTATTTAGTGGTCTCCATGTTATGTAATTTTTTTTTTTTTCCAGTTTTCCCCAAGAGACAAAAATACTACACAGCAACCACTGCCAGGAGAAGAGCTCCAATCTTTGGAAGTCACTCAGCTGTACAACTTCTTAGTTGGACTGGGCACAGGACACCAAATTGTCCCTTTGGTACCAGAAAGGCTGAGAGACATGGAAAAGGACAGTTTACTGCACTCTTGCTGCTGCTCCCTAGGCAACCTGCTTTCTTTTGCAACTCTGAAAATACATACAATGAACACCAAAAAAGCAGGCACAAGAAAGGGATAAATCAAATACCTGATACTTTCACCATTGCTCTTATTCACAATTTAAAATTGATGGTGCCTGCTTGGAAAGTTTTCTATAAATAGAAAAGATGTTTGCTATAAATAAGCAAAAATAGTTTATTAGCCATGCTAAATAGTATTTTCTCATGCATGCTTTCTAACACACCTAGCATATTCATCATCTTCAAAGATGTGTTACTACACATTGGCTCTCTATGAACAGAGAGATCAAGAAAAAATTCCTTAAACTCACAAGCTCACAATATAGTTTCCTAATTCCTATTGTTTGATATTTATGGAAGTTCATTTGGTCAAAATGATCTAAGTGGTAGAAAATACTTCTGAAATATGGGTCTAGCAGTCTGGTTTTCCTGGATTTTAACTCCATTAAACTTGGTTGGTTTTCTTTTTAACATGTTGAATTCAGATAAGAATTATATTCACAAATACAAAGAAAGAATATTTTTCCACCTTGGAGAGAGATATAAGAAAACATCTTAAAGACCCACAAACAAGCATCATACAACTTTGAGGGTACCTGATGTGTGTTTTTTTAAGATGCTGGGTTGATAAACTTCAAGCTCCAGTCTGACTTAGAACCTTGGCCACAGAATTCTTCTTTCTTTTAGAAGAACTTATCATTCCTTTTGAAAATTCTACCTTCCCAAACACGCAACGTGTCTTGCAATGGTAGGATAAGTTTGTTTTTATTACTAGCTTTTTCATACACAATAGTCTCAGTGTACAGAAGGATATTTCTTTTCTTCTGCATTTCAACACCACTGAGACAAGGATTAGCAGTTTCCCAACAGAAACATAGTTCCACTAATTCTAATCAAATACTCATAATGATCAAAAATGGCAGAGATAGCACTTTGGATTAGTACATGAAAGCCATTATTAATACCTACAACCTGTAGAGTGCATTTCCTGACCATCCCTAATGTGAGAAGAGCAGCCCTGCTGCGCATTACTTATTATGAGCAAAATCATCACACGTTTACAGTCTTGTAAGTACCATAGAAAGCATCTGTATCATTCAAATAATGCTTAAATTAGGGAATTAGCAAGCCAACTAGGGAATTAGCAAGCCAACTCATTTCATTATAATGAAAGGGCAAAAGAAAAAATCTGGATAGATGTTTTGAGAGCTTTCAGGGTGAAAGGAATCCACAGTCTGCAGAAATAAATATTCATGTGAATTTATAAGCACAAGTCAAAAATATCCCTCTACATTGTAAATTGAATAAGAGATTCTATGCTGTCTGTATTTTTCCGATAGGGTTATAGTAAATGTTTCTCATTCATATTTCATTATTTATCTCCAACAAATCATTGTGATGCTGTCCACTGGGGACTGATGACATTTGAATATATGGAGACAAAACCAGTACAGAAAAAGAGCATGTAGAGAAAAATACTGCCCTGTAATATGCATATCACAGCAGCGGAAACATATTGTCCTATGTAATACTTCAGACTGTCTGGGTAAATTAAGCATTTTATCCAATGGCTACTATAATTTTGCTGTTATTTCTTTATTCAGGACTGTCAGTGTGAAATGTCAGTTACAGGAAACCCTATATCTATTTTGAGAATACCTGTTACATTCCCAATCTCTGATTTTTAAAGAATAAAATCTCCCTCATAATTATTTTGCCTCTTATTCAAATGTCTAAGTCTTTTGCTTAGATCAGCAGCAATCTAGGTGACACAGAAGGCAGAATTCTTTCTCAGACCAGAAAAGTACTTAGAGAGATTGAGGCACTAAATTCCCATGTAAGCACTTCAGAACTTTTTCATTTCAGTGAAATACTCCAAATCAGAGGTCTGCCCACTGCTCAAGAGATAACAACCCATGAATTTGGATTAGTAAATTCTTAAACAGGAAGAAATTACTCAAACACCTCTGCAGATATGAGCCATGGAGCCAGGCATAGGCCTGTTTTAGAAACTCGGTGCAGTCCCAGGAAAACATGCAGATCCTGGTGGATGCAGGGTATCAATATAGAAGCCATATGCCTGTTTAGGTGCTCTCATGTTGCATTCATTCCCTCACAAAAGCAAGCTTCCAGCTCCTCAAAACCTCTCCTGGCCTGTCTATCTCACCACCTCCATAACCATGTCCTCCCTTGATTGATTTCCTATCATTTACATATAGCTTTCAAGCTCATTTCCAGCACCTGATCTTTGCTTTAAAAAAAAAAGGAAAGTCTTGTTCACAGGCCATATGCTGCCTGTAATCATTGGCAGGTTCCAGGAGTGCAGCCAGGAAGGTGACAGCAGGACAAGGAGTGATGGACTCACAGGAAATGCCGCCTTCTCCTGCCCTGGTAGGGGCCTTGGAAAAAGTGGGCGCATCAACATCTGAGGTGGAGGAAGGAAGTGAGAAGGAGAGGGGGAGGGAGGTTGAACAGCTTACATAAGGACTTACAAGCCGGTAGAAAAGGAATTTGTTTTATATCAGCCTTTTCAGGTACTGACCATCATCTTCATGGTGGATTTTACCATGCTGGATGGAGTAATTTCCAGCTCACATTGTTGATTTTTCCCCAGCCACCTATTTTCCTAATGTTCTTTTCCAGACTATATTGAATTCTGAGCCTATTTTCACTTCTTCATTTCCTTCTACTCTCAACTTTATGCTCCTTACAGTCTATCTGCCTAATCTCTTCACAAAGTCAGGGAGCACAGAGTCTCCCATCTTTCCAAGGACTGTCCCTAGACAGTTGGTTATCAAAAATGAGCACACCAAACATGAACATTTACAAGATTGATACATTTACAATAAAGGTAAAAATGAATAATAGGTGAAAGTAATTTGAGTGAGAGATAGTTAAAAGGAAGGCAGTTAAAGACATTTAATTACTTCTTTATTGTCTGAATTAACATGGTGGCAACGGTTTCAGCCTATTTGTCTTGAGCTGAGAGACAGTTTGTTATGTGCTGTCTCTCCATGAATATCTCCAGCATGCAAATAGAATGCCTTGCAACTGCAAAAGGCAATTATTCTTATAACATATGCATAATGAAATCTGACTGCATTATCTTTTTGCCCTTAATAAGACCAGTTTACATTTTTGTAATTTGTGATGTATTTTTTTCCTCACAGACATTTATTTGCATGGTGTTATTTTTCAAAAAAGATTGAGAAAAAAAGAGGAGTAACACAAGTCAAGCAGCCAAAAAAATATATATTCAGGATGGAATTCTGGCATTGCTAATTAAGCTGAAGACAAAAAGGAAGAAAGCATTTATATGAGAACATGCCTTCCTCTCTAAATCACAGCGGAGACAGCTCAAGAAGTGGTCAGGTCCTGATGCTTCGGGCCAGTGCCAGCTGCCTCTGGAGAATGGAGCTGGACATGCTGAAGCAACACCAAGCACTTGTGCTTATTGTCTAACTGATGGGACTGCCCACCAGAAACATGGTCTGAGCCTAACAGCCTTGCTGTGCTGATACCCTGGGGAATTAAAAAGTATCAGTACAGTTCCCAATAAAGTCAATGACATGTAGAAATATATACTAAAATTTAAATGTACATGGTCATGTCTCTCTCTTTCTCTGAGCCTTTAATGAATCCCCTTTTCCACCATGCCATATTGTAATTTTACTGAAATCTTTTATTGAATATTGTAAATAAGGATGATTGTGATATTGAACCTGGTTCAGAAACTCTTGTCTACTGCAGTCCAATAGTATGAACTTGCACAACAAATTTTTAGTGAGTTTAATGGGAGTGCTGAATATTCATACAGGGTTGTTGATTCAATTCAATGTGAATGATTTTTGGACATCTCTCACCAGATGTGTACCTGTTAGTTGAAATAATGCATTTCTGTTTGGTCATAAGGTATTACATGTACTCAGATAACCCATTTAACATCAGTAATTAGCAAACTGTCTTTATATGCTTAGTTTTTAATAGATTGATAGGTGATGGTTTAGCAAAAACTTCAATCCTAGCATTGTTCCACTGAGTCACGTTGAGGTCTGTTTCAGTATGTCAGAATGATGGAACATGCAGCCTTTCAACCTGTCAAAAACCTGAAGTGTGGAATATAAATAGATGTTTTTAGTATCACAAGTGCTGCTGAATTGTCTGGAGACATATTATTCAAATTTGCAGATAATACTCCATCCATACTATCCAGAGATTATGTTCTCCCTTATTTCTAGAAAGCACTGTCCTGGAAATCATTGATAAGAGTGGTTTCTCATGGGAACAGGAAAAGTTGTGCAATCTGAGATTGGTCTCTTTCAAGATGGCTTATGTAACCCATGTATAACCAAAAAGAAGAGCTTAATGCTATTAGATTTTATTTAGAATCATAGAATCATAGAATGTTTTAAGCTGGAAGGGACCTCTAGAGGTCATCTCGTCCAACTTCCCTACACAAGCAGGGACATCTCTACCTAGGTCAGGCTGCTCAGAGCTCCATCAAGCCTGACCTTGAAGGACTCCAGGGATGGGGCCCCTACCACCTCCCTGGGCAGCCCATTCCAGTGATCTATCACCCTCATGTTAAAGAATTTTTTTCTAATATCCAGTCTAAATCTATCCTTTCCTAGCTTAAAACCATTACTCCTGGCCCTATCGTTAAAAACCCTTTTGAATAGACCTTCCCCCTGCCTTTACATAGGCCCCCTTCAGGTACTGGGAGGTCATTATAAGGTCCCCTTGGAGCCTTCTCTTCTCCAGGCTGAACAGCCCCAACTCTCTCAGCCTGTC
>VYZX01000359.1:78479-90902 GCA_013401335.1 Brachypteracias leptosomus
AGTGTCCTTGTATTCCTCCCAGGATACCTGTCCCTGTTTCAACTGTTTGTGCAATTTTATCTTGTTCCTAAGTTCAACCAGCAGATCATGACTCAGCCATGCTGGTCTCTTTCCTGTCTTGCTTGATTTCCTGCACATGGGTATTGAGAGTTCTTGTGCTCTATGGAAAGCCTCCTTAAAGATCTGCCAGCTCTGCTCTGCTCCTTTATCTCTGAGGACTGCCTCCCAAGGGATCCTGTTGAGCAACTCCTTGAAGGGCTGGAGGTTTGCTTTCCTAAAGTTTGGTACATTGTAGGCTTTTACTTCTCCTAATGTTGAGCCCTCTCAGGCAGAAGAGATTATTTACTCTGGATCGTATACATATTTATGCCATCATGGTGCCTCACTTCTTTTTCAAGTGTGATACAAAACCATGGGCTGGGATGCTGCAAGTCAAAAAATAAGTTGTGATAATAGCAACAAAAAATATTGCTACTAAGATATTATTATACTCTACATTTCTTTAGTTTTCAGGTCCTGAAGTATCTCCTACAAACCATGTTGGACATATGAAAAGGTTTAAAGTAGTCACAGTCATTCATGGAAGAATTCATAGAACAGAATATTAATAGAGATCTTAAGTCTAATGCCTCCCATTTAAGTTGATTAAATATTGTAATCCTAATTCCACCTTGCAAGTAGGAGGAAACTGACTCAGAAAATCAGAACCATTTGCTTTGACATTTAAGTCTAAGTTTGTGACAAAGCTGGGTCCCCCAGAACCTTATCATCAGTCTTCCTGACAAAACCTCCTTTCCACCTGGCATAGCAAATAAACACTTGCCAGTAAAAAAATAATATTACTTTAAGAAACATGATAAACCTTGCCATAACCTCAGAATAATAACAAATATCACTAAGCCATGCTGACATATTAGTCCTGAGTTTTGAAATTTCAGCTTTCATCCTAGCAATTCTTTAATGGAATTGTAAGTAAAACAAAGAAAAGCAACTAACATCCTCAACAGTCTTATCAGCAGACACTGTGCGAGAAGTGGAGGGATCAGACATAGATTATATGAAAAAAGTAAGAACTTGCTTACTATTTTTCTTTTCAAACTGTGTAAGAGCATACAGTCTTCTCATTACATTGCAATTATTGAAATGATAATCTTTCAAAAAGTACTGCAGTAGCATCTGAAGTCTGAAAGTAGAGCTACCAGTAATGAGAGATGCCTGTCTATTACTCACAGAGAGTGAAATCAAAGAGTAAATAAATGATGGATGGTGGAAAATAGATTTCATTTTTAAAACTGATGTTGTTGTAATAAGTGTTATTAGTAACAGAGAAAATCATCTTCTAAATAATGACCGTGGCTAAAAGTCCAGCTAGCACAAGCAAATGGTTACACCCACATGGAAGCTGGCTACAGTTTGGATCTTCCAGGGGAAATCCAACAGCAGGGCTGGGATATAATTTTCAAAGGACACAATTCAAGCTATGGCAGTTCACCATGTTAACATATTTCATTCATATTTTGTTTGTGCCTTTGGGTCCTAACACTTTTGTATCATTCTTTCAGTGCATGTGGTGGCAATCACTGTTGAAATCTTTGAGTGCTACTGCAGTATCAACAATTGCTCCTATTAAATAACTTTAAATCATGTTTATATTGCAACTCTGACACATTTCTGTATGTTTAAGTAACTTTACACCAGTAATTTTGAAGAGTCTAATATTGCATAAACTTCTTTTGCAGTAACACTAGCTTGCTGCTACACAGTCCAAAAGCCCCAAAATGTTATATTAATAAATATAGGATTTTATGACATTCTTTTTCAAAGATAGATCCTTCCAAATGAAGTGTTGGCTCAGTGTTTTAGCTCTTTGAACCCTTAATTCCTGGGGGTCTGACTTTAACCTTCCTCTCACAAATTGTAAAGGTAACTTGAGTGACATTGCTGAAATACACAGCTCCTCTGTGATTCCTCTGGATTAGGTATGATTTAGGCAGCTGCAGTTTGGCCTTTAGTAACCTGGAATGGTTTTCACTCCAAGTGAAAACATATTTTACAATTCCCCTGGGAGAGTGAACACTATGTATTTTGCACGTGTTCTCAATTAAATGACAATTAAGACTCTAGATTAAATGATCATACAAGGGTTCAAGAGTTTCAGTTCCCCAGGACATTTAGTTAAAAGGACACACAAGGAAAGAAAACAGCGTGGAAATCCTAGATGTTATTCTGACACCTATATGCCATCAGTCTTTCAATTTCTCAAAATAATTTCATACATTATATCTAAAATATTTTTTAGGGATTTAATTTACCCTATGACCATACATACCTGTTCATTTACTTTTCCATAGTTTTCTTTGGAGTGTGATTCCATTCTCAACACTGACTTTAAAAAGTAGTGCTTTATTTTTAGTGAAGAAAAAAAAAGCCCTTTTCTTCTTCTCCTTACCAGTCCAATACAAATGGCCCAGGGAAACACAGGTACCTTTTCTCTCTGGCTCAAACTCCATAACCAGCTGTGAAGCCTATGGATGGTTGAACGTTTCTCAAAGTTTGATCTCTGCGTCCATATATCTGTTCACAAAGTTGCTCAGGTATAATTAAGGGCCTATCCATAATTACAGAGTGGCTCTTCGTCCCTGCAGAACGGGGCGCACAGATGGACACTATAATGGAAATTAGTTAGCAGCCAGTCCGTGATTGATGAGTCGGTACAGAGCCCAGCCCTCACCCTCACTGGAGTATAGGTGCTCCTGGACCAAGCCAGCAGAAAAGAGAGCAGAGAGCAGTTTGATGCTCACATTAGCAGGTGGTTCTGGGCAAGCAAACCTCCTGAGTGTAAGATGACATCCCTATATAATCAGTTTTGAGATCAGAATTGTTTTTAGAGTTAGAAAACTCTTTTTGAGAGAAAGATACAGCAAAAAGCACTTAAGTGCTGCTTTTTGCTCTTCTTTTTGCCTCAGTAGCATAGACAAATTCCAGACAAATGAGCCTTCTTAAATGCAGAGACAGCAGTCCTGTATTACTTGACTCACATTACTAAAGATAATTTAAACACAGGGTCTGGCCATGTTCATGGTTCATGATCAGACTCAGCACACAGTGCTGAAACTCCTATTAATTCTCTGAGAAAGCCGTCTGGCTCCATTTTGATCGCATGCCTAATGAGAAAGGTTTGTCATGCCCTCTGAAAAATACCAGGCAAGCTTTACAGGTTTCTCAAATCTCATTTTCATTCCCTCCCTTTCTGACTCTCTGCTGCAAGGAGCTTGGTGCTACTGCTCAGAAATGGATGAAGGGGAGAAGAGGTGATGCAAGCGTGAGCTGGCTCAAGTCAGCGCCTGCTTCACTACAGCCAGGAGATCAGCATGCAGGAGCCACGCTTCAGCCCGGGAAGTGCACACTAAGGCACAGTGCCCAGGGATGCCAGGACAGCTGTATTAATGAACCTGTATGGGAAACATCACAAGGAGATCCATTTTCTTTAAACAGAGAAAGAAACAGAATGGATGAAAATGAGTGGTATAAAGATGAGGAGAGGAGACAAATAATTTGCATCAGCCTCCTGAGAGCAAGTATGAGAAAAGGAACTTACATGCTTAACAAATGAGTGAATTTAAAGGCTTTTTTTCCCCTGTCAATCTCTTGCCCTTCGATAGGTATAAAATGGTAATATTGAGTCTAATAAGTATGGGCTGGAACTCTATTGTCTAAAATGATGTGTATATAGTCCTGCTGCATAACTAGGGAATAAAGCTTCTGACAAATGTGTGATCATTTCTGTCTCATTTGAGTGAGACCATGACTAATTCTCACTAAGTTTTAGTTTTCTCATGCAGAAAGACTAAACTTTTACTGTTTCTAGCTCTTGGGATCTTATCATTAGTCATTTGACTGTGTAAATGATTCAGATCGTGGAGGTACAGAAATATGTAGAAATCCTAGCTTCCCTCTGGCCCCTACCCAGCCCAATGGAAAAAAAAAACAAACCAAAAAACGAAAAAAAAATTGAAGATGGTCTTACCTTCAATGATTGCACTGGAAAATTTCTGAAAACATAAGGTGTATACTCAGAAACTAGAAGGCAGTGAAAAGAACCTACCTTAAAAAAACCTCAATCCCATGATACATTATAAATACTTGTAGTTGAAATATTGCAATTTTCTAATTGAACAACAGATTAAAAGTGTTTGTGCTACGTGTATGTAGAAACAAATGCAGAGAGCACACTTTCACTAAGCAGCTGTAGGTACTGTATTGCTACGCAACATCAGGTCTTTGCCCTGTGGGAACTTTGAGAAGGTTTTCCTAAAGTTGATGACTATTCCAGATGGAATTTAATTCTTCTAATTCATTGAAACTGTAATAATACACATTTGTACTTGTGGCTGTGAAACTGTCACTAGCAAACACTGCACCCAAAAATATTCCAAACCTATAGCTAATATGCTGCTTAATGCCTAGGACTAATTAGAATGTCATTATTATGGCTGCCGCTCCATGTACTTAGGATAAATTAATAACTGGCATTAAATACATATAGTCACAAATTTGGAAACTGCCTACATGGCTCAGAGTTTGCCATTACCATCCAAAAATAATTGAAAAAGAAAACCCACAAAGGCTGTAGAGTTCACTAAATGAACATTTCCTACTTAGTCCCCAAAAGAATGTTTAAATCCCTTTGTGCTGCCCAAAACTTTTCAAAAGAATACATGATAAAAAGATAAAATTGTAAAAGAAATGCAATGCAACATGTGATGAACTATGGCTAGTCATTGTTTTAGAAAACTAATCCTATCAAAATAGATTTCCTAGCATCCTCAGTATAGTGGGTCTGGCTGAGCTGATTTGCTGATTTTCCCCATAGCAGCCCTCAAGGTACAGTACTGGGAGCCAGAGATGTTGATAACACACCTTTGTTGTGACTGGCAGTGCTCACACAGCACCAAGGCCCTTTCCAATGTTCCCCGCAGTGGGATGGGGGGTGTGGGGGGGGAAGATCTGGGAGGGGATACAACCCGGACAGCTGACCTGAACTGACCAAAGGGATATTCCATATGATGTCTGCTGAACTATAAAGAGAGAGGGCAGGAGGAGGACAGGGGACCATTTGTCGGGAAAACATTTGTCCTCCGAGCAACCACTCCGCGTTCTGGAGCCCTGCTTCCCGGGACAGACCTGACACCGCCTGCGGATGGGAAGTAGAGAGTAACAGTTCTGTTTGCTTTGCTTCAGGCACGCAGCCTTGCTTTTTTTCTGCTGTTTTTCTGCTTTTATCATAGCCCACAGGTTCTTTCCATCTCATTCTCTCCCCACTTGCCTTGCTGACAAAGGTGGGGGAAGGGAGTGATAGAAGGGCTTGGTGGGCACCTGGCACCCAGTCAAGGTAAACCCACCACACTCAGTTATTATTTACTTATATTTATAAACACATGCAAAATTAAAAGCAGAAATAATTTTTTGCATTATCTCAGCAAAGAACAAGTAAATTCGTTGTGATTCTGATTTGTGCTCTCTGATGAGCAGGACAGGTATGGCAAACGGGTCTGACCATCCTCTCATGACTACTGAACTGGTAGATGGGTTTGTGCATGCAGTATCATAAATTAAAGCAGCTCCAGGGACTGCTGCTCATCTCTCTCTGTGAAGCTCTTCCAAAGCTCCACTTAAATCTCCTTCAATTCTGCTCCTGCTAGGCTCATTTGCAGGCTTCAGAGAGAGCAGCAGGGAAGCAATACAGACCTCCTAAGATCTTCCTTCCAATACTTCTGTTCTATGGCCTTTCCCTCCAAGCATGGCCCAAAACTAAGATCCTATTATGAGAAGAAAATGTGAGTTCCCTATACTGAGAAAAGCTAACAAAATAATAATCTAACTAGAAGGCTAGAATTTATCTGAGCTAGGTCTGAAATGCAGAGCTTGTCCAGTTTTATATTGTCCAAATATTTGCTTCACATTTTAGAGTAGTATATATCAAAAATCCATTCCATTTGTATTCCACTTTACAGAAACACCATATGAAATGTAGAATGTTTTGGAATTATATACATAATTTTGTTATTTTTTGCTCTTGCCCTGCTTTAGCTGCATAATGTTCACAGGCACTTACTCCTTGTAAGTGATGCAGGGTATGTGACTTACAAGTTGCATAAGAATATGATTGTGACTTGCCTCATTTGATTAATGCCTGAGTAAAAATTCAAAGTGCTCCCCTTCTGCTCCCCTGAAAAATTACTCTATAAAATGGCAATATGGAGTCTGTTTTCTTGAGTATTTCCATATCAAATGTGTTCAGCTGAAGTACATAAGAGTCAAAGAGAAACATGGGTTTCTCTCCTAAACAGTCAGCTCAAATCCAAACTTGAGAAATAAAGTCTCTTTCCTTATTTGCATCGAAGGAGTGAAGAAGAATGCAGAAATTCAGCTCATACTTAACATCGGTGCATTTCTACTGTTTTCCATTTATACTTCCACTGTCACCACCATAAAAAAAAGATTAACAAGCTTCTAATTGATTTAGCTGGCATTTTAGTTTACTTGTTTGCAATTGTACCCATTCTTAGTGCTTTGTCAGGACACGAATGCTTTGGTTTCTATGCAGCAAGCATTACTCATGCTAGTGCAATTTAGAAATGAAAACTGCTGCTGCCAGCAAGGGAAAGAAAAGAAAGAAGATTAAGATGGGGCATCCCTAAAACGCAAAAGATTTGCAATGAACATGGTCAAAAATGAAATCTGTACTAGATATACTGTATAATTCTAGGAAACTACTTGTGTTCATGAGCGAAAAAACCTGAAATCTAGGGTAAATCTTTTAAACTCTCTTCCTGGAAGAGATAAC
Organism: Brachypteracias leptosomus; assembly: GCA_013401335.1. Lineage (NCBI taxonomy): Eukaryota > Metazoa > Chordata > Aves > Coraciiformes > Brachypteraciidae > Brachypteracias > Brachypteracias leptosomus. Next base: position 85,327 of record VYZX01000359.1, read on the forward strand.
TCTAAAATGCTCTGAAAATGATCAATTTTCATGGCAGTCAGTGAGGGAAGGCATGTCAGTAGTCTGAAACACATTCCCATTTACATCCAAGAATATTTTAGAGGCAGAGTTGATGGGCACAGCTTTGACTATACTACGTATTGATCAATCAGTGGATCACAACTCTGCTCTATTTATGTTGGTAAGGGTATTGTAGATAGCAGTGGACTACCTATTAGGTTGTTCCACAAGAGAAACAAACTTTCTGTCTTTGCTTGTTACCCTTCTCAGTCCAAACAAACACCTTTAATTTTGCTAGAGAGCAAAAAAATTTGCTTATGAAATTAAATGTACTGGATTCTGAATATGCTGAATAACTATCTGTTTGTAGGCCTTTATAATCAGTTCACTGTAAAACTCAACTCAAAATTGAATTTATGGTATTAATAGTTATGCAATTTTAAATATCCTCCAAAATAATCAGAAAAGCTATAACTGTTAAAATATATCATTCTCTAATGTCTTGCCAATAAAGCTTTGAGTTGCATGCAAAACTAAATTACGCATTCCATCTTGTAAATCTGAGTCCCAGTGGTATGCAGTGGTATGATCTGATGCTGAGAAAGCCCAGCAAATGAAAGCTAGCTCAAAATCTGGGAGGGAAGAAGTGCTTCTATCCGAAACATTTGTTGCTAAAAACTGTGGATTTGGTATTTATTTGGTATTTGGCATTGTGATAGATTAGGGTCTAGAACACAAGTCTCATCAGAAGCAGCTAAGGGAAGTGGGGTTGTTTAACCTGGAGAAAAGCACATTCATGGGAGACCTTATCGCTTTCTACAACTATCTGAAAGGAGGTGGCAGCGAGGTGAGGGTCAGTCTGTTCTCCCATGTAGCAAGCAATAGGACAAGAGGAAATGGCCTCAAGTTGCACCAGGGGAGGTTTAGATTGGATAATAGGAAAAATTTATTCACTGGAACAGGCTGCCAGGGGCAGTGGTGGAGTCACCATCCCTGGGGGTATTTAAAAGATGTGTAGATGTGGTGCTGAGGGACATGGTTTAGTGGTGACCTGTCTGTGCTAGGTTAATGGCTGGATTTGATAATCTTAAATAGGCCTCTTCCAACCAGAACAATTCTATGATTCTATGATACTCCTATCAGCAGTGAACAAATGCTTTAGGACAATATTAGAAGGTACAGTTTGAGTTATTGCCTTTTAAGCAAGATTTAATACCAAGGACTTGGTCCGTTCTGAAATCATATCAAGATTTTAGAAAAAAATGGTCATCACATAAGCCTCTAATTAGGCCTAATTAATTTTGGATAAGGACGGGCCCATCACACAGTTTTGTGCTTTGATCAGCTAACATCTAAAACTCCTACAGTATCTTTTAAGGAAAGGGTGCTAGTTCACATATCTAAGTAAAATGTTAGAAGGAGGAAGCCTGTGTTCTGCCTTCTCTTCTTTCCCTCTGTTCATTTTCTAACTAACCTTTTGTGTGGCCCTCTTAGAGCTGAGAGTTAAACCACTGGCAGTGGTTTTTCAAACTACCATTGAATTCAACAGTGACTTTTCTCCTTGCCTTTTTCCTGCTCTTCTTGTATGTAAACTAAGTGAGAGTTTCTTAGGCTTTTCACAGCAAAGAGTAAAAAGAAGTCTTGCTGGTGAGCATTCTCCTTCCCACATCTATTTGCAGAGATTACACCTTCCATGATAGCTACATCCATGTGCCTTCCCATCTGTGACCACCTTACATCCCTTTCGGTGCTGCTGGTGATTAGCAATAAAAATATTTGATTGAAGAAATAATCAGAAAGCTTTTAGCCCAGTAACAATCAGTTTCTGAAAGTGAAGAAAGGAGCCAGTACCATGCCATTACTCTGTCTTCTCTGGGCTGTAAGTATTTGGAGACCTCACCTTCACTAACAGAACAAATTAGAGGTTAACAATCTTGGAAAGGCTGAAAAGTTACATTCAGTGTTATCAAGTCTCATGGCATTCATGGTTTATCAGGGGATACTCAGGGACTATATTTAGTATATTTAGTTTTGAAGTCTCCATTCTGGCCCTTGTGAAATAATAAAAAAAAAATAATTCTGCCATTGTAACTGTACTCACTTCCTTGCACTTTTTAGGAAATATCATTTCCTAATTTTGTTTGCAGTATTATGTAGCAGTGACAGATACATTCTTAGGATATAGTGGCTCTTGGCAAGAGATGAAAGCTTTTATTTTGAACTCTCCATTTGACAGTCTTTAGATACTTTAGATACTCTCTGACAACCAGCAAGGTTTCCATGGATTTTTAGTTCTGTCTTTCAAAACCATAAGCAAGCAATACTCGGGTGAAATGAGAAATGAGCAGTGGGGATGCTCAAAGAAATTATAAAGCTTTCTTTCTGCAGGTGGCCCAAACAATAGTCTATTTCTTCTCCACATGTGTGAGCCTGCAACAAGTATACCATTTTCTACCTATGAAGTTGTTTGCAATATATTAAATGTGTTCCCCATCATATTTGATATTCATAAACTCACATAAACATCTTACTGTCCCAAACCGTTTTTTCTTTCTCAGAATCTTTTGATAGGGAGGGTGCTGCTATTTCCTTTCTTTATGAGGAGTAATAAACTTTCACAAATTAGAATTAAAATTAGAGTTTGTGGACATTCTTTGCAATGCATGCATTTAAATTACAATGACAACAATATCAAATTGTTTACTGCTGAGGGTGGTAATTAAGAATACGCACAAAACCAATAACATTTAAGCATGTTAACAGCTTTAATAACAGCAGCTTCACAACCTGTTTTGATCTATTAAGATTGAAATTGTATTCCAAGTTCCAATTTTAAATTTCATTACCTGATTATGTCTAGTTTATTATTAACATGAGCAAAACAGAAGTGCAAATTGCCCAAAGCTCAGTATCTAGGAGGTTTTGATTTAACTCATTCAAGTGCTAATGCAATTTCTTAACCCAAAGACTTTGGTGAGGAAGTGCTGGGGCAGCATGAAAAAGGACTAGAGTTGGATGCTGTGGACAGGAACCCCATGTGCTTTGCCAGGGCACGTCCTTAAGCAGATCCCAGAAAAACTCATCAGACATCAGTCTTCCACCCAAGAAAACATGAAATGGTACGTTGTATTTCCATTCTCTGAAAAAGAGCATTCATTCATTCTTACCTTTCCAATTAACAATTTTTGTAACCAGGACGTATTCTACAGTGTCAGTGTCCAGTCAGTTCAGTGCCTATTGCACAGGCATGTCCTGGCTACTTTGGGAGTGGGCTCAACCAACAGGTTTTGTTGGCTGTTTAGTAATGACCCTTGCCTCACCCCTTTCTATGGATGAAAATCCTTGAACTCCCCAGGTATGCAGTAGGAACATCACAGCAATAATTGTTGACTGCGTATGAACAAAGTTCCCTCTTCAGCTATGCCAGCTCCTTACAAGTGAGTTAAACACAGGCGACATATGTTTGACATATATTGATTTCCTTGAAGGTTATCAAATTTTCCTTACTGAAAGTGAATAGTTAAATATTGTTATGCATCATCAGATCACCTTTACATATATGGCATATTTTCTTCTGATGTTTAAAAATATACATTTTTTAAACTACAGTAATAAAAAGTGTACTTTTCCTTGTTTAGGAGCAATGCAGCTGTCACTGCACCTGAACTGAAAAAGGCAAGTAGTGTTGTCAGCAGGAACAGTAGAGAAAGATAGCCTAGTGCTTAATTTAGATCAAATATTCATAGTGAGATTACTAATTAAATTACTTATTTAAAGCTATCGCACTATTTCTGATACGTCTCTAAAAACAACAGAGAGATTGATTTGTTTTCTTTTCCCAAATTAAAATAACAGTGAGCATTAAGAGCTAGCTCATGTCACAGAACTAATATGAACTGAATATAAAATTTCCTTTGGAGCAAGTTAAAAAGATACTCCTTCTTTGCAAAGTTTCTACTTTTATATCTATTAGGAATATCACTAAAGGAGCCAAAGAATATTTATGGGCACACAGGACACGGACTACGTTTTTATTATTTATATGGTACGGGTACTTTAATAAAAATAATTAGAATAATATTAATACTATCACTTCATTAAATCATGACATTCTGTTTTAGATTATGGCATTTAAACATTTGCTTAATGTTAAAAATGGCCATTAAATGCTCTGCTGTACTGATTCCAATATAGTTATCTGTGAGACACTTAATCTGGGATGACCTCTCCTGTAAGAATTTAGATGTAAAAGTTAATAATAACTGCAACATGTCACACTAAAGATCCCTCCAGCTTTGCATCTTCTGCTCAGGACAATAGTGGATACTTAGGAAGGAGGAAAATTCCCTGTGAATAGTTTCTGCACACTCAGAGACCTATACCTCAAGTACTTTGTGATCCAGAAGTGTCAATATATTTAATAAGCAGGTATATGGTTTTCCTCCTTGAATTTGTCAATCTCTTTGTGGATCGTGTAAAATCCTAGTGTCTGTAGTGTCCTGTGGCAAGGAGTTCTCATGCCCACTTATTATCATGTGAGGAAATATTACTGCAATTACCTCTGGTAAGGGTGACTGAAAATGAAAAGATGCTTTCAGAGAGAGTAGTGCTCATCTGTAGTAAAATTATAGTTTGGGCAATTACAACTTATCTTCCTAAATTTTCATAATAACTTCATGAAACTCATCTGGCTTTAAGTTCTCTGTATGTTGCTGAAATCTGTATCCTACAGCCCTGTAAGTCAGCAGCAAGCAAGTTTGTTTGTATTAAAAAAAATAGCTTCAGAATACTTTGGGATCAAAAGTACAGCTTAAAAATACAAAACTACAGGTATTATATTGCTAACAGTCTAGAAATCTCATGGGCTGCATTATGGTGAATACACTTTACATTCCTATTTTATAATTCATATTGAACTTGAGAATCTGGTATACTTCAGGGAGCTTTTTGTGCGAAAAAAATAAAACCACTTATTAATCTACTCTTTGCACACTGTACGATTAAGTTCATATACCACTCTGGTAACACTTTCACAGTAGAAACAGTATTTTTTTAGCTTTTAATTTTTTTTCCACATTAAAATAAAAACTGATGATTTACATTCTTCTACTCTGAAAGCCTGCCAATGAAGTTTTTTCATGTATTCACCGATCCCAAACAGAAGCAAAATAACAGCATGGCACTGAGTGATTTCTATTTCCACTCAAAATTTGAATTCCAATGAGTCTTAGTATAAATTTATATTTAAAATACATTATTGAGCATCAGCAATTGAAGAAAGCCATTTGATTCCAAAAGTTTTGTGCACAGCAGGGCTAATAGAGCCATCTCCAGACAGCTTGTCGCTGATGCCTGACGAACCGAAAGTCAATTTGATGAGGAAATGGTATGACTCGATTTTGTCTCTCTTGCTGAAAACATGACAGTCCTAAAGGCAACTTCTAGCCCTATGGGTGATGTGGAGAACAGAACAAGTTCTAGCACAATTATATGAACTGTACACACTTTTCCAGCTCTGTATGAGTATCCTTCTTCTTTTTTTTTTTTTTTTTTCACAGAGGTCTGGTCTTGCTCAG
>VYZX01000361.1:10591-33989 GCA_013401335.1 Brachypteracias leptosomus
TTTTTTTTTTTTTTAAAGTCACACTTTCAGCTGCCCTAAGATAAAGATATTGATTTATATTAATCAGGAATCTTAATAGACATATCGACATTTCATTTTCATGGCTATACATTTCTCTATTTTGGCACAATCTTGCCGTCTATCATATAAATATGCTTTATACCATATATCATACTATTTCAGTGTTTATATTCATTCCAACATTCAGCTGGAAGATTCAGCTTCTCAGAGATTATTCCTTTGACAAGTTTTGTACACTAAGATTATGGAATTCCCCTCATAATGAAAATAAAGAGGAAAAAAAGCATTTCAAATAGCAGACATGCAATCTTAATTTCATCTTTTTACTAATTATTAGCAACTCCGTAATATACTTCTGCAAATTAAAATGGACCCTGTTCACTAAGTTAACTGCAAATTTTCACTTAGATTTTATAATGTAGGATTTTAAACCATCAGAACCAGTCATGTAGTACATTGCACATACTCTAGAAGAAAAAATTTCTTAGTATTTTCAAATTCATAAAAATACAAACTTAGTTGCCTTGGGTGTAACATGATTTTATCTGAGTTTATTTTTAAAATCAAAAGGCATAAGTAATGATTTCTTCAGACTCCATGTCAATATCTAAGATTTATTCTGTCCACTAGAACATATTGCCTTCTGAGAGTTGTCTTCATCATATAAGTCATCTCAGTGACTGAGGAGACAGAACTAAACCAAACATTTTCAAATCTAAACATTTTCAAGGACTCTCACTCAAAAAAGAAACCTGAGAGAGCAGATACAAAATTTCCAGGCAGCTCACACAAGCTGAAAAACTTCAGAAACTTTTCCATATCTGAAAAGCTCAGGTCTAAACATGATAACATTGAGGAAGGTTTTCAAACATCGGTAAGGGAAGAATAATAAATGCTTTAACTTCTGTTAATGGTTCATAATATTCTGATTTCTGTGAGAATTTTTAGCATCCTATTAGTCATACTGAGATCAGTCTTACTATAGATTTGATATCAAAATGTTAAAAAATTTAATTAAAAGTTGAATGGAGAAGTTTAAAATAAGATTTTAGTTTATGATATATTTGACTTTTGGAAAGGGTAAAAAAGCAAAACAAAACTATGTTATCTTTGATTTATTTATTGACTAAGAAATTAGTCCTGTTCATTACAACTTTTCTGCAGGTACAATCTTAGAGGAATTTAGTAAAGCTAATGAGTTGCTTAGTGTTGAACAAGTGATATTGTTACTTACAAAAAGAATGAAAATTACAAAAAGATTAAAGTCATCCTTTACATGTATGTCTTAGCTTTATATTGTAAGGACCAATTGGAAACTCTATGAAACCCAAATGCATGAGGTCCACAAGTGAGTACAAAAGCATTCATTTTTATCCAGTTGTATTGTGAAACAGAGGTAGAAGTGGTATTTATAGCATTAAAAAAAAAAATCTTGAAATATACATGCAGACTTTTCCTTGTAAAATAGAAGAAGACAGGATAAACATTTTTTTTTTTCTGCCAGTAATAAAAGTGTAGACCTATGAACTTCAAACTAAGTGCGGAAAGGACATTTTACATGTATGACAATATGTGATTTGAAATCAAAGTCAGTTTGAGCAACTGCATTGGCAGATGAACTTTTCTTGTGAGAAATTGAAATAATTAGGCTATAAAAATAACTTCTGAAGAGGCAGTACTTTTATAAATAGTATTCAACAGGATGAGAGTTACAGGAATTATGACTTTGAGTCTATGCATACACACAGTGAGAATTAATAAACAACCATTGCCTGAGATTTGTTATTGCTAGATTCTTGAAGAAAACCTAGAATAATGATATTCAGAATGTGAAGAAATAAAAGGAAAAAAAATCATAAAGCTCATTCAACTTTATTAATATCAGATTCAAAGTACGTATATAGGATTACAGTAAGCAAAAAAAATATATAAAATATATTTGGATTGTTTAATATGCATTATCTATCATTTTCCATGAAAAACAAATAAAAGATATAAAAATGAGAAGTATATTAACAAAAAGAAGTTTAATACTTCTTTTCATACAAATATAGCATTGTTATTCTGTCGGTATTTAAGACAGACAAGTATTTCAAAACCTGCCATTGTCACTCTGGAATGAAATGGAATTTCAATAGGATTTCTTCCAATAGAATTTCAACAACAATTTCTTGTCTTTGCAGTTCATTTATGGACACTCTTGGACTTCAACTATGAATATTTAAACACATGCACTGCTTTTCTGGTAGTTTTGGGTTTTTTTTTTTCCCCAAATGACATTGAAATATCATCATCTGTCAAGTAAGTGAAGTGAATGATACTTTAGTTGAGATTGACATCTTTGATAATATACATATACATAATCTATTCAATAAAAGTAGGAAAAAATGGATTACATTTAAAATAATTATCTATTATTTAGAAGATTCTTAATTTTATTTTCTGGGGATATTTTTGTTTATGTCTTTCAGTTGTTTTTTTTATCTATGTCTTCCTACAAAAATAATCTGAAGCAGCAATAACTTTTATGTTACATCTCTTCCATATTTCACTAGCTAAATATTAATTATTATTGCTTCAGAGATGCTATACAATGAGAAAGATCTTCAGCTAACTCAGATCAAAGTAACTGTGCCAGATAGAGTAAAGCACATCAAAAATAACATTTCAGGTCTAACTCATTAAGGATAAACTATAATTATGTTTCCAGCTAAATAAATAATTAAAGCATATAATTTAATGCTAATAACTGAGCTTCTCTTAAGCAAACTTGTAAAATTCCCTAAACCCCAGAACATTTAGACCATCACATCTCTGCTGTCATATAGCAGCTGCAAGTGCTGTGGTTTAACCCCAGCCAGCATCTAAGCACCACAGAGTCGCTCACTCATTTCCCACTGGTGGGATGGGGTAGAGAATCAGAGGAGTAAAAATGAGAAAAACTCATGGGTTGACATAAAGCCCATTTAATAGGTAATTCAAAAGCAGTACGGACAAGGAAAACAAAACAAAGAATTAATTCACTACTTCATGTGAACAGGTAGTTGTCCAGTGATGTCCAGGACAGCAGGGCTCTATCATGCTTAACAGTCACTTGGGAAGACAAACACCATTATTCTAAATGTCCAACCTTTCTTTCTTCACCCAACCTTATATGCTGAGCATGACATTATATGGTATAGAATATCCCTTTCATCAGTTGGGATCAGCCATCACAGCTGTGTCCCCTCCCAGCTTCTTGTGTTTTTTCTGAATGGTAGATATGATCAACAATTTGATTCCCAGATTAAAAAAAAAAAAATCTCATCAATTTATTGACTATGATTTGAATTTTAGAACTGTACATTGAAAATTACATTTATAGTAGATCTAGATGTTTTATGGCATTGGCTCAATATTTCAAAAAGCACTTGGTGATTTGTGTTCACAGATACATATCAAACATAGTCAATTTTCTCCTAAGATTGGAACTAAATTGGAACTAGAGTTATAAAGACATGCACAGACAACACAAAAAATGTACTAGTACTGTATAAGCCACTTCAGTATATTAATAAAACATTTAAATTCTGACTCATTCTTACAAAATTTTAAATGTTTCAGAACTGAGATTCTTTGATCCTGTGTATATATATTACAAATCCTACTTGTAATCCACATTGCCTATTGTTCTGAAAAGGAACAGAATTTTATGAGTGAAATACTTGCACTTACAGAAGAATCTCATGGGACTGTGGTTCATGATGCAATCAGACAATGCCCTAGACCATATGCTTGCTTAGTATCATTATTCCAAGATTTATTGAGTTGGTAATTTTTGAATTAAGACAAACAGATTAGTGATCTCAACAACGGTTTGGTTTGAACTGAAACAACATTATAAAAAAATTATATGAAACCAAAACCTCACTTTCTCTATTTTCCTCAGCTCTGATTAAAATCTTAGTAATATAACACTAATTTTTAAATGCAAGTTGACAATGTTATAAAAAGAAATTAAAAGTTATCTACTTCTTCGTTCTCTTGCCACAAAATGCAGGGTGCATCAGGCTCAACTTTCAGCCTTACCTTAGAAGCCATATTTATGAGAACCAGGAATATATTTTGAAATCTTTCTAAGGACTGGGATGGGGACAATTCTGAGTGGCAGGAGAGTGCTAATGAGCAGAGTTTGGGGTTTTTTTGTGTTGGGAAGTGGTACTTAGTTCTGAATGTAGAGAAACTGTGGAACTGGGATGAAAACCCATGAAAAATCATGGATGATTACCAGTCAGCCTCACCTCTGTGTCAGGTAAAATCATGGAAAAGATCCTCCTGGCATCAGTCCTAGAGCACGTACAAAATAATGAGGTGATTGGTGACAGCCAACACAGCTTCACTAAGCAAATCATGCCTGACTAATTTGATGGCCTACTATGACAGAGTTACAGTTCTTGTAGATGTGGGAAGAGCAACTGCCGTCATCTACCTGGACTTGTGCAAGGCATTTGACACCATCCCACATGATATCCTTGTCTCTAACATGTAGAGACTATCACTTGATGGATGAACCACCCGGTGGATAAAGAACTGGCTGGAGGGTAACACTCAAAGTGTTGTGATCAATGGCTCTAGGTCTGGGTAGAGACCAGTGACAAGTGGAGTTCCTCAGGGGTCTGTTCTGGGTCCGGTGCTGTTTAACATCTTTGTCAGTGACATGGACAGTGGCATTGAGTGCACCCTCAGCAAGTTTGATGATGACACTAAACTGTGTGGCACAGTGGACTCACTTGAGGGAAGGGATGCCATCCAGAGGGACCTTGACAGGCTTGAGAAATGGGCCAATGCCAACTGCATGAAGTTCAATAAGTCGAAGTGCAAGGTCCTGCATTTGGGTTGGGCCAATCCCAGGCATAACTGCAAACTGGGTACAGAGTGGGTTGCGAGTAGTCCAGAGGAGAAGGACTTGGGGGTGTTGATCAATGAGAAGCTCAACATGAGCCAGCGGTGTGTTCACGCAGCCCAGAAGGCCAACCATATTCTAGGATGCATTAGGAGGGGTGATTCTTCCCCTTTACTCTGCTCTTGTGAGACCCCACCTGGAATACTACATCCAGTTCTGGTGTCCCCACCATAAAAGGGATATAGATCTGTTGGTGTGAGTCCAGAGGAGAGTCACAAAGGTGATCCAGGGGTTGGAGCATCTCTGTTATGAAGATAGGTTGAGGACACTGGGAAGGGCTGTGAATGTTGTCTACCTAGACTTCAGTAAAGCTTTTGGCACTCTTTCCCACAGCATTCTCATAAAAAATTGCTGCTTATGGTTTGGACAGGCATACAGTGTGCTGGGAGACCATACCTATGGAGACACTTTGACTACTGTAATCTAAATATCTACTAAGTGAAAATATGCCAAATAAATCACATTTAAGGAGTGTGGCAATAAGATAAAATACAAAGAAAACAACCCATTTTTATTACAGAAAAGAAAAAAATCTCAATTAATAGTTAAATGAATGGGTAAATCCTATTGGTTACTATACAAGCAGGGATATCTATTGCAAGTGAAAACTGAAGGTTGTAACCTGGAGAAATCCAACATGTCAAGCAATTCTAATGTCTAATTCACCATTCAGTTGGCATTCAGCTAACTGCAAAGAATGATTTCTCAGCTTGAAGTTCATGAAGAAAAACTTCATATTCCCTACAGAACACATATTTAGGTTATCAAGCATATGGACAATTAAGATGTCTTGGATGCATAGGCCCACATCAAAACAAAATATAGAAATTAGTGGAGAAAAAAGTAGGACTCAAAGCACGAAATGAAAAACTAATGATGTTCGTGCTGAATTAGTTGAATGATACTTATAAATAAGGAATTTTTGTCAGGAAAAATCTTCCTGCTCATTTATAGATGTACAGGTTGGCTCGAGATATAAACTCAGTATTCAGCACTTGGTGCTACTATTTATGCCTACACAGTGGAAATGAACAGAAAAGATAGTTCTGCAGATGTTGACATGAATATTACGCATGAATGAATATATCTTCTTCTTGAAATTACATACAGTTACACAGTGTGAGTTTAGATGTTTGGGGTTTTTTCCAAAAAAGAAAAGAAAATTAAGAAAAGGCACTTGTGGTAAACATATATTCAATTATCCCCAAACAATCTAATGTAGTAATTCAAGCTGTATCGAGATATTTTCCTGCTTTTGTGTGACTTACAGTGTTCTATGTGTTGTTTTAAAATCTTTTCTAGCATTACTACATTTACAAAAAACCCTAGTATCTAGTGGTATAAATTCAAATTCCCTCCATTCTGTGATCAATCCTTAAGATTCTATGTCAAGTGACTTTTTTCCTGCTAAAGGGTGTAAAAAGTGCTATAAGAATGCTTTTACTCCTGATTAATTGTTTTGAAAGTTCAGTAACTTATGTCAAGCATTTTTGATAATTCTAGCCTCTGTTGGTGAATTTTTGTACTGCTGTCTGACTTTGCACTGTAATATGCATTCATGTGACTTTTTTCCATTTCTGAGCCTGAGAATGAAGTCCAGCTGATCCTCAGGAAAAAAACCAAAAAAACAACTTACAACTCACAACTCTACAGTATCATAGAACTCTAAAATAACATATTTACTGGCAAGAGGAGAAGGAGAAAATGTGAGAAATAAGGGCTTTATCTCAAGAGTCTTATTTGCATATAGGTCACCATAAACTAACTCTCTACTATCTATCTAACCCATATTTTTGCCATGTCCTCCTGAGATCTTTCAGCTGCCTAGTATGGAATCAGACATACCATGCACTATGGTGATTAATTTCCCTTAGTGTGAAAGGATGAATTAGTAGACATGACATTAGCAAAAGCTGTTATATTACTTTGCTATCATGTATCATTGCTTCCTAATCCTGCAAAACCCCATAATGCCATTTTCCAGTCTCATACTGTAAAAGAACTATCTAGTTAATACATACAAAGGATGGCATCAGTCAATGTTATTTGTATGTCTGTTGAGTGTTTGGGTCATCATCCAAATAAAATGTTCAGGATTTTTTTTTTTTTTCTGTTTAGATGAGAGCTGTGATATGGTCTGAACAGAAACCAATTTGAATAATTGATGAGAACTCCAGAAAGCACCATAATGCATATCAGCTTGTAAGGGCTGTCGTAGTGTTAAATGTTTTTGTACTCAGTAAACAGTATTTTCAAGATCTCCAGAAAAAACCACATTGTTTGTTCTGTTAGAAGTATTTCAGAGGCATCAAGCTCTATTCACTGACTGTGAAATGTATTTAGGAATTTAGGAATATTGTTTCACTTGATACCTATAATTCAGATGCCAGAAAGCAAGAAGTCTGAATCTCTTCCCAGGTGACTCAGTGTGACCACTTCTGCACTGTGAAGGACATTAAGACCCTTGTCGCAGAAAAGTAGAAGAGAACTGGTAATTAAAAAAAAAAAANAAAAAAAAAAAAAAAAAAAAGATACTGTAAGTAACGCAACTAGATAAAAGATCTGCAATTATCTCTCAGATATCGAGGTGCTGGAGCGAGTGCAGAGGAGGGCAACGAAGCTGGTGAAGGGCCTGGAGAATAAATCTTATAAAGAACGATTGAAGTATCTGGGACTGCTTAGTTTGAGGAAGAGAAGGCTAAGGGGAGACATCATCACTCTCTACAACTACCTGAAAGGACATTGTAGAGAGGGTGATGCTGGTCTATTCTCATAGGTAACTAACAATAGAACAGGAGGGAATGGCTTCATGCTGCAACAGGGTAGGTTTTGGTTGAACATTAGGAAAAAATTTTTCTCAGAAAGAGTAGTCAGACACTGAAACAGGCTGCCCAGGGAGGGGGTTGAGTCACCATCCCTGGATGTATTTAAGGGTTGTTTAGATGTGGTGTTGGAGGATATGGTTTAGGGGAGAGCTTTGTAGAGTAGGGTCGATGTTTGGACTCAATGATACCAAGAGTCTTTTCCAACCTGAATGATTCTATGATTCTATATGGGTGTTCTGATGTTGCCATTACATTATTAATTAAACTCTTGTCAATTTTTAAAGTAAATACTATGGGTAGCTATACTTAAGGAGAAGGATGAGATTTTATATGCTTTTCCCTTAAAATTTTGCATTAGTTCAAAGCATAGAGAATTACAATGTCCTGTGCATACTTTACTTATACGCTAAATAATGTTTTTTCAATCTTATAAATTTGCTGTATTACTTCTACCAAAACTCTATGTAGTTTTGGTAGAAGTAATACAGGATGAATGTCAGATCCAGGATGAATGGCAGATCCAGGATGAACAGCAGATCTAGGAACGATTACTGGTGTAGCTAGTCATGTACCACTAAGATATATAGTTTTAATTTATCTTCAAGACCATATGCTTGATGTTATATTGACAGTTCTCAACAGTTTGATTTTTTGTTAGTACACAAAAATTTACCACAGAGAAGCTATTGTAACCATTTTGTCCTAGTACATTAAGCTTTGTATGAAGTTACTGTGATAGAACAGTAAATAGAAATCACAATAATTTGATTTCCTTTATATCAGGTGTACAAGTAAAGGATGATGCCTCTTGGGATGTGCTGATGGAAATTTATCTAAAGCAAAGCTTTAATATATTCTTCAAAATTTTAAGAGTGAAACAAAAAGTTCTGTTTCTAGAATATTGTGGTTACAATTCTTGTATCAGAATGTTTTGAAAAACAATTTTAAAGTTTTCCTTGTAGATAAGCAGAAAATATTATTCAATTCTAATTAAGAAGAAAATATTATGAATTAACTAACCTGATATTTTATCATATATATACATGCTATTTTTTATAACAACATTATATTATTTAATTGTAGTATTTTTCTTTTTAAATTTAATTTATTTTAATTTATAATATTATTTAGTTATTAGAGCTCTTATGCTCCAAGAAAAATGATCTTAAAGAACTGCCAGCTCTGTTCAACTCCTATATCCCTGAGGGTAGTTTCCCAGAGAGTCCCAAGCACTGATTTCTTAAAGAAATGAAAGTTCACTCTTCTAAAATTCAGGGTCTATAGTTATGACAATAGTTGGTCTACCTATTAGGAGATATGTCCAGCTGCCCCTAGCTCCTCTAATCTCTGAGGACCGGCTAGTATGCAAGGGGATTTATCTCTTACCAAATTTATCCACCACTACATGCAACAGTTGGTGAGCAACCAGACAAGAACTAGGCAAGTAAGTTAGGACAAGTGGAACATTAAAGGAAAACATTTTCAATTAATATCCTATCTAATGCTTGGCATACAAGGCATATGCACATACAGGTTCATAATCCCTAAGGGAGAGCTGCAACTAATTTCTATGCTAGTTTAAATGGATCTGATTTTATTCAAAATGGATTGAAGTACTAACATGGTCAATCATCAGTCTCAGCTGAAAGCTGTGACTAGCAGCTGGAAGTGCAGAAGAGCAGCTTTCTGAGCTGACTGCTAACGAACATTTTCTAGACAACAGTTATGAAGTAGACCCTTTAGTCACAAATAAACAATGGTACAGCCAGTCTTATGGTCTGTTTGCACATGAGACCTTTTTAGCTTATTCTCTTGAGTTTTCCCGTGTTAACCAGTGTATTCTGTGCACGCTCGGGGAGTTAGACCTCATGCATGACATCAATATTGAACTAAGGTGACTACAAGTAAGCTCTACTTCCTCTTGTGTAAATGATATTATCTACATAATGTTTAATTTCTTTTTAAGAAGAATTATCTGAATAAGATAAATATTTTTTTAAAATATGCCTGATTAGATTGATTAGGGACCAAAATTTAATATTATCTCACAACAGTTTGATTATACCATTTTTCTTCAACATGCTTCATGTAATTGTATAAGTATTGACAAGCCTCCTAAATACGGTTTGCATTTTTGCTGCCTTTAGAAAGACTTCTTCAACCTTTCTTTAGCATTCTTTTTTTTTTTTTTTTCCTAAGAAAAAGAAGCTCTCAGGTTTAAGCAGCTTCCTTCAATAAGTAGGTAAGTATTATGTCATAGGCAGAAGCAAACCTCTGGTTGCTAGACATGTAGTATGGGATGGATTTGTTTCATGTGTAGTTATTTTATAAACAGAGAAGAACAGAGTGTAAGTTCAAATCTGTTCATCATAATAACTTCTAATGTGTGTCTCATTAATCAAACACTAAAAAAATAGTGTTTTCTGTTCATGAACATAAAATATGATGATCCCAGCTTTTCTTCTAACTCAATTTTTCTATTGACATCTTTACTTTCTTAAATGTGACTTGATAAAATATTATTGATATTGTAGGTTTGAAAAATGTGTCAGTTAAAAGCTGCTGTTTAACATCCACCTCTGATGCAATTATCTTCCAATGAACTCACCAAGCCAGAACTACAGGCATTCTTCATCCATCAGATCAATCTGTGTCAACCCAAATATTTCCTACTAAGTTTTTAATCTCTGTTGATTTGTTTAAGATTATATTAATTTTACCATTTTAGAAATACGAGCAGAAGTCCTGAAATTGAATCCATGAAGGTTCTACTACAGATATTTATCTTGGAAATTTGCTTTCAGTTATATTTTAGTGCTTCACAGGAGACTGAGGGTGTTTAAGCTCATCTTTTGAGTTGTAAGACACTCAACCTTTCTCACTTTCATCTGTGTGACTCTAATTGAAATAAGCTTTTATATATATATTTTTCCACAGCTGCTATCTACACTGACTTTTATTTGATATGATTAATTTCTCCCAGCCCTTGAGGCTTCTAAGAATGTTTGAGTCATGCTTCAGACTTTTAAAAGTGGTGGTATACTGTCTACTAATTACTGTCTGCTGCCATTTACTTCAGTGCCCAAAGGAATCTTCAGTATAAATTTAGCTTCTGTATAATATCCTAAAATAATCATTTCTACCCAGATCTGGTCAAAAGACAGAGATTTTGTAGAATAATTTTTCTGGTTTTTTTAATTTAAAGTGAAACTGAAAGCTTATTTTTCTAGAAACATATTTGTTAGATTATCTGATTTAAAAATCTTGCCTCCACACCCACAAAGGAACACAGAAAGACCATGGCTTGATGAGGAGCCCCAAAAATTCTCTGTCTGGCTATTCCCAGGCTCATGACAGGGGTCATCAGCTCATCAAAGGCCCATCTTCACAAGCCCAGAGGAGCATGAGGAGGCACAATGGCAAGCAGGATCCCAAATTGAGGACTCAGAGGAAGGGATACCCTAACTAGATCCCTCCCAGGTTTGTCCCCAGAGATTCTCAACCCCAGTGCCAAAGCATGAAACCTGTCAGGAAGAGTTAAGAGGAGAGGCTCTCTATAACACCTTTTGGACTAATGGGGGTAGCTGCCTAGGAGTGGGGGACCCATTATAAGATGTAGAGCAAGAGGTTTTGGGGATTGCAAAGGACTCATTATGCAATTTTAAGGGGAGGTACCAAAGGCAGGAACAGGCAGGAGTTTAGATTATTTGAGGAATAACAATTGTGGGAAATAGAAGGATAAGGGAATTAAAAGGTTCATATATGTGTAAGCAGGAGCTGGTCAGTGTCCTTGTCTGTCTATACCCTGTGCCTGATCAGTGTTATCTGTCCTATCTTCATGTTAAATTCCTTTCTAACTCTTCCCTGGGCAAGGGATCCCTGTTCTGGATGGGGATGGTGTGTATCACACTAGGGGATGGAGGTGTTTTAACTTTTTTGAACTCTGTGTTCAGCTATTTTCTATTCAGGGGCTCTAAACCATATGCATGTGTGTATGGGAGTCTGTGTTGCCAGAGTGTAAGTGCAGGTGTGAAAGCAAGTGTGGGATTGCAAGTGAAGAGGAAGATCTGGTTGAACCAGCCAGTGAGCAGGTGAATTGACCTGGGAATGTATGTGTTCTTAAAGGCCAGATCTGGCTGTGAGGGCACCTGTTTATCTCTAAGGCTGAGAGAACAGAAGGGCTGTCTGTCAGAGTGGGGGACTCCTAGACAACTTGGGGTGGTGGGAGGGAGAAGGGGTGTATATGAATGAGGTGGTCTGTACTCATCTGGAGTGGAGCTGTGGCTCTGGGGACTCGTGTGCTCAGGTGGCAACAACTGGGCAGACTGAATGAGCCCAGCTGCTTGAGGGGTCCACTTTATACATACATATATACATAGAAATGTATTTTCTCACTGTTCTCACTAGATCACCATCTTGCTCAGCAAAAAGGGAGCAGGATGAGACCATGGGTGCTATTTGTGTTCATGTGGGTGCTCTGAATGTCTGTCTGTGATTTGAAGCTGTTGCCCATAGTTAGTTAGGTGGGTGGGTAGATGGATGGATGTGGAGGGTGTGTGTGTGCTCTGTGCACTTGTGTCTGCTGGGAATTTTCAGCCTTGCTACGGGTTGCATTTAGGGGTATGAAGGTGCAGCAGCCTTATTTTTATTAGGTTATTGGATCCTGAAAAATATATTTTCCTCTAACAATATTATTAAATAATAGCCAGGCAGAGTATTAAGTCTTAAATGTATTATTATAACTTTTTGTCATTTTAATACAGTATTTTAGTTATCTGTATTTCATCATCTAAGAAATTTTTCATCTGTTCTACTACTGATATTTTATTTTATTATCTAATTCTAAACATTAAGGATTGCTGTAATTTAAACATTTGATTCTCCATTTTTATAGAACACTGACTGCTGTCTATTCAAAATGTTTTAATACTTAAACTTTATGAAACACAGTGTGAAAGCACTTAATTATACTTTGATATTGACAAAT
This sequence comes from Brachypteracias leptosomus, assembly GCA_013401335.1. NCBI lineage: Eukaryota > Metazoa > Chordata > Aves > Coraciiformes > Brachypteraciidae > Brachypteracias > Brachypteracias leptosomus. The sequence goes on from VYZX01000361.1 coordinate 23,367, forward strand.
AGCAAAATTGCAGAATGTAATAGTAATATTGAAGTTTTGTGAAATATTGTGTAATGACATTAAAATAAAAATTATTCAAAAAATATTTTAAAAATTAAAATATAGGAAAAAAATCCCTGAATAGTTTTTCATAAAACAGTGTTAATCGCATTTATGCCCTTAATTTTGTTTCATTCCTTGCCACTATTTCAATCTGTAAGGGTTATGTTAGCATCGGTTTCTAATATTTTTAGGGGCTTTTTAATGTAAAAAAAAAAATATTTAGAAATTTAGTCTCAACCAGTTTTTCAGATTTAATCCTGAATTTATATGAGAACTCTTATCAATCACAAAGGATCAATATACTTATGTTATGTAACATGAAGTGAAAAACTTGAGATGAATCCTTTTTAGTCTTCTACTAGAAGAAGATAAGAGAGGCTAGATTTCTTTAAGAAAATACTATGCTAAAGTAATAATGTAAAAATATACAGGCATTTTTTAAAAGAAAATTGTTCTAAGAGAAGTGAAAACACAACCAGTCTAAAGTCAAGAAACAAAAAAGTTCTACAGAGAATCTAAATCTTACAGCTAAGACCAGCCCTCGGTAATCCCAGTCCCTTGAGGTAAAAGAGAAAGTCTGGAGGAAGGAAGACTGTCCCTTGGTTGATGAGGATTGGGTTAGGCATCATTTAGGCAAACTGGACATCCACAGATCCATGGGCTCTGATGGAATGCACACATAAGTGCTGAGGGAGCTAGCTAAGCTTCTTGCTATGCCACTTTTTGAAGGATCATGGAGAATGGGAGAAGTGACTGAGAGCTGGAGGAAAGCCAATGTCACTCCAGTCTTCAAAAAGGACAAGAAGGAGGACCCAGGCAATTACAGGCCAGTCAGCCTCACTTCCATCCCTGGAAAGGTGATGGACCAACTTATTCTGAAGGTCATCGCCAAGCACATGGAGGAAGAGAAAGTTATCAGGAGTAGTCAGCATGGATTCACCAAGGGGAAAACATGCTTAATTAACCTGTTAGCCGTTTATGATGGTGTGACTGGCTGGGTAGATGGAGAGCAATGGATGTTGTCTAACTTGACTTCAGCAAGGCTTTTGACAGTGTTCCCCATAGCACCCTCATAAGGAAGCTCATGAAGTTTGGGTTAGATGACTGGACTGTGAGATGGATTGAGAACTGGCTGATCAATAGAGCTCAGAGGGTTGTGATTGGTGGCAGAGTTTAGTTAGAGGCCTGGGAGACCTGGTGGACTATAAGTTAACCATAAGACAGCAGTGTGCCCTTGTGGCCAAGAAGGCCAATGATATCCTGGGGTGCATTAAGAAGAGTGTGACCAACAAGTCAAAGTAGGTTCTCCTCCCCCTCTACTAATATCTGGAGGGTGGATGTCAAGAGGATAGGGCCAGTCTCTTTACAGTGGCGCCCATGATAAGATGAGGAGCAACAGGAACAAGCTGGAACACAGGAATTTCTACCACAGAATCACAAAAAAATTATTTACTATGAGATTGATGGATCAGTAGAACAAGCTGCCCAGAGAGGTTGTAGAGTCTCCTTCTCTGGAGACTTTCAAGAACCGCTTGGATGCATTCCTGTGTAACCTGCCCTAGGTGAATCAGCTTTGGCAGGGGGTTTGGGCTAGATGATCTGCAGAAGTCCCTGCCAACCTCTAAGATTCTTTGATTCTGTAAGAACATTATTTCAAACTATTTCAAAGCATATAAGAAAAAAAGAAAAAGAAAAAATGCTAAACTGCAAGCTGAAATATTGAAAAGGCCTCTCTTGCAACAGAGTGCTAGTCATAGATACGTTTTGTCATCCTACTGATGTTCTGACTTATATTTGCAAAATATATTCTCACTTGTTTGAACAATTTCTAAGACATTTCCCGTAGAATTCTGGTAAGTAGCTTTATTGGAGATGTAACACAGAATAATATTGTAAATTTTTGAAAATGAATAACTGCAGGTTGCTTTTTCTTGGTGCAATACTTCTTCATTCATTTTGATTTTGCTTTTCTCCTTAATGTGCTTGGAAGTGTCAGTGTTATTTTAACAGAATTTGATTGTAACATTGATGTTATATCTTTCAATAAAAGATAGAGTCTTAATACATCTTGAAAAGCATTTGAGAATCATAATTTATCTGCAAATTTATCTGTAATAATTTTCCATTTCCATGTCATGTTATCACTTTGTAGAACCATCATTTAAGATTTAAATATGTTAGTATCATCTTATATGGGGAGAGAAACACAAAGAATTCCAAAAAAGAAGAGCAGAAGTGAGCAATCTGTATGTTCTTAAATCTGCCATGAAACATTCAGGATTCACAATGATGTAGTTAAAAAACAGGAGCTTGTCCATTTTCTATCCAAGTTTTTATACATAGAATATAATTTAGAAAATATTATAGATTTTAAATTACAAAATAAAAATATCAAAAATTGGTTCTAATTATGCCTTTGAATTTTTTTTGTGCACAATTAGTAACTTTTCAGTAGAAATGTGAGACAACAAAGATAAAATCTCATACTGAAAAACAACTTTTTTTCTAAACTCCTAATTTTGAAAATATCTTAAGAAGGTCAACTGCTGCTGAAAGATGTTTCTAAAACATAGAAGGTCTTGAAACTTTTCAATGAGGAGATGAATTAAAGACTACGTGACATTATACCCAGCAGATGGACAGAGCCCCTACTACAGAGAACTCCCTGTGCTCTCTCTGCCTGACTGAATGTGGTGACTTGGAGGACAGGGGTCGATGGCGAGAAGTTCCTGTCCAGCACAATAGGCACTACAGGTACATCTTCCCAACACCCACCCCACCTTCCCAGGTGTCTTGGTATAATAGGTATGATATTCCGCAAGGGGAACCAAATAAAAAAGGTGGCAGCTCACCTAGCTTGGAGGTGTTACCAAGGCTAAGACATACTACATCTCTTGTGAAAAACTAGATTTGAAGGGGAATGGGAAAAAAACTGGACTTGCTAGAGAGGAGCCTGGGAGCAACATGCCAGTACCTGCAGGACAGTGTGGTAGTAAGGTCTTACAGTTGGCTGTCTCAGTGGAGGTGGGGAATGATGATCTATGTAGCAGCAAAGACACAAGAGTTGATAGGCCCGTATCAATGGAGGCATCTGAGAATGGTCTGGTGTGAATTATGGCTTCTCCCTCCAAAAAGATGGCAGGACCACTAGCCCAGCTGGATTGTGTCTATACCAATGCACACAGCATGGACAACAAGCAGGAGGAACTGGAGGCCAATGTGCAGTGAGAAAACTACAATAAAGTTGCCATCACAGAAACGTGGTGGGACAACTCATGCAACTGGAGTGTTGCAATTAATGGCTATCAACTTTTCATAAGGGATAGGTAAGGAAGGCAAGGTGGTGGGGTGGCCCTCTATGTCAGGGAAGGATATGAATGTCTTGAACTCAATGATGGTGATGATAGGGTTGAGTGCTTATGGGTAAGAATCAAGGGGCAGGCCAACAAGGCAGATACAGTGGTGGGAGTTTGTCACAGACAGCCCCATGAGGACAATGAGACTGATGAAATACACTATAGGCAGTTGGGAGAGGTTTCACGTTTGCTATTTCTTGTTCTCCTGGGTGATTTCAACTTCCTAGATGACACAGTGGGGATATGAAGGGAGAAAATTAGAAAGGCCAAAGCCCAACTAGAGCTCAATCTGGCTATTGCCATAAAGGACAACAAAAAATGTTTCTATAAATATATTAACAACAAAAGGAGTATTAGGGAGAATCTTCATTCTTTACTGGATGCAGGGGGAAACATAGTGACTGAGGCCAAGGAAAAGACTGAGGTACTGAATGTCGTCTTTTCCTCAGTCTTTAGTAGCAAGACTAGTTTTCTGGGTAACCAGCCCTTTGAGCTGGAAGACAGGGATAGGGAGGAGGAGGAGGTCTCCATAATCCACTGTCTGCACCACCTAGATGAACACAAGTCTAGGGGGCCAGAATGGAAGATGGGTTACGCTCAAGAGTGGTGAAGGAGTTGGCACATGTGCTCACCAAGCCACTCTTCATGATTTATCGTCAGTCCTGGCTAACTGGGCAGGTCCTAAAAAATGAGATTAGCAAATGTGACACCCATCCACAAGAAGGAGTGATTCAGGGAACTACAGACCTGTCAGTGTGACCTTAATGCCAGGGAAGATCATGAAGCAGATCATCTTGAGTGTCATTATGCACCATTTACAGAACAACGAGGTGATCAGGCCCAGTCAGCACAGATTCATGAAGGGCAGGTCCTGCTTAATGAACCTCATCTCCTTTCATGGCAGGATGACCTGCTTGGTGGACAAGGGAAAGGCTGTGGATATTGTTTACCTGGACTTCAGTAAAGCTTTTGATACTCTTTCTGATAGCATTCTCATGAAAAAACTGGCTGCCCTAGGCCTGGACAGGTGTACACTCTGATGGATCAAACATTGGCTAGACAGCTGGGCCCAGAAAGTGGTAGTGAATGAAGTTAAATCCAGTTGGCAGTCTGTCACAACTGGTGTTTTCCAGGCCTCAGTGCTGGGGCCACTCTTGTTTAATATTTTTATCAATGATCTTTACAAGGAGCTTAAGAGCACCCCTAGTAATTTTGCAGATGACACCAAATTAGATGGGAGTGTTTATCTACTTCAGGGTAGGAAGGCTCTTCAGAGGGACCTGAATAGGCTGGATCGATGGGCTGAGGCCAATCGTATGGGCTTCAACAAGGCCAGGTGCTGAGTCCTGCACGTGGGTTGCAACAGCCCCATGCAACACTACAGGCTTGGGGAAGAGTGGCTGGAAGGCAGCTCAGCAGAAAGGAACTTGGGGTGTTGGTCAACAGCCAGCTGAACATGAGCCAACAGCATCTTGGCTTGTATCAAAAATTGTTTAGCTAGCAGGACTAGGGAAGTGATTGTCCCACTGTACTTGACACTGATGAGGCCACACCTTGAGTACTGTGTTCAGTTTTGGGCACCACAGTATCAGAAAGACATCGATGTGCTGGAGCAGGTCCAAAGAAGGACAACAAAGATGGTGAAGGGTCTTGAGAATAAGTCTTATGAACAGCAGCTGAGGGACTTGGGGTTGTTTAGCCTGGAGAAAAAGAGGCTCAGGGGAGACCTTATCATTCTCTACAAAAGGAGGTTGTAGCAAGGTGGGTGCTGTTGTCTTCTTGCAAGTCACAGCTGATAGAACAAGAGGAACTGATGCTAAGTTACATCAGGAGATGTTCAGCTTAGACATCAGAAAAAACTTGTACACTGAAAGGTTACAGTATCACAGAATCACAGAACATTAGGGGTTGGAAGGGACCTCGAAAGATCATCTAGTCCAACCCCCTTGCCAGAGCAGGATCTTCTAGAGCAGGTCACACAGGAACACGTCCAGGTGGGTTTTGAATGTCTCCAGAGAAGGAGACTACACAACCTCTCTGAGCAGTCTGTTCCAATGCTCTGTCACCCTCACTGTGAAGTTTTTCCTTATGTTTACCCAAAGCCTCCTATGCGCCATCTTGTACCCATTGCCCCTTGTTCTATCACAGGATGTCACTGGGAAGAGCCTGACTCCATCCTCCTGACATTTGCCCTTTACATATGTATAGACATTAATGAGGTCACCCCTCAGTCTCCTTTTCTCCAGGCTANCATCTAGTTGTGCCATTATAAAAGGTTATCAGATTAGTCAAACATGACTTCTCTTTGTTGAATCAATGTTGACTACTTGTGTTAAGCCTCCTTTCCTCAACATGCTTTGAGATGGTGTCAAGAACAAGTTGTTCCATCACCTTTCCAGGAATGGAGGTGAGGCTGACTGGCCTGGCCAGTTATTGAAGATTGGAACAGGCTTCCCAGGGAAGTGATTGAATCGCCATCCCTGGATGTATTTAAAATCTGTCTAGATAGGGTGTTCAAGGATATGGTGTAGAAATGGGTCTGGTAGAGACAGACAATGGTTGGACTTGACCTTAAAGGTCTTTTCTAACCATAGTGATTCTGTGATTTTGTGATTATAATGAGAAATAAGCATGGATTTGAATTAAAATTATTTCAATCTATTTTTTGTATGAAGATGCTATGTTCCTTTATTACATACATAAAGTAATACAGCATTTGACATAATTTCATAGAGTATTCTCCTGGAGAAACTGGCTGTTCATGGCTTGGAAGTGTTTATGCTTTGCTCTATAAAATATTAGCTAGATGACCAGGTCCAAAGTGTGGTTGTGAATGGAGTCAAATCCAATCGGAGGCTGGTCACAAGTGATGTTCCCCAGGCCTCAGTATTGAGGCCAGTTTTCTTTAATGTATTTATCAATTTATCAATCTGGACAAGTGGAACAAGGGCACCCTCAGCAAGTTTGCAGACAACACCAAGTTAGGTGGGTGTGGTTTTTTGCTTAAAGGTAGGGAGGCTTTACAGAGAGATCTGGACAGGCTTAATCAATGGACCAAGGCCAATGGTATGACTGGATGGTTATACTCAAAGAGCTGTGGTGAACATCTCAATGTCCACTTGGAGACCACTGACAAGTGGTGTTTCTTAGGGATCAGTACTGGGACCAGTGCTATTTAACATCTTTATTGGCGATACGGACAGTGGTATTGAGTACTCCCTCAGCAAGTTTGCAGATGACACCAAGCTGTGGTGCATTTGACATGCTGGAGGGAAGGGATGTCATCCAAAGAGACCTTGATAAGCTTAAAAGGTGGGCCCATGTCAACCTCATGAAGTTCAAGCAAGGTCCTGCACTTGAGTTGGGGCAATCTCAAGCACAAAAAAGGATGGGCAACGAGTGGATTGAGAGCAGTCCTGCATAGAAAGACTTGGAGGTGCTGGTTGATGAAAAGCTCAACATGAGCCAGCAATGCCTCAGTGCAGAGCAGAAAGCCAATCACATCCTGGGCTGCATCAAAAGAATTGTGACCCTGGGAACTGGTGGAGCCACTATCCCTGGAGACATTTAAAAGTCATGGAGGTGTGGTGCTTAGGTACATGGTTTAGTGGTGACCTGATAGTGCTAGGTTAGTGATTACCTTGATGGTCTTTGAAGCGTCTTCCAACCAGAATTATTCTATGATCCTATGATTCTATGATTAACACAGCTATGTGGTTTCCCGTTCCTAAGCAAGTATTTGCTATGTGTATTTTATTTGTAATTAAAATGATTCATATAAGTGTCTGTCTGCATGAGTATTATATTCCTGAAAACATGGAAAACAAGCATTTTTCACTGGCAATACCTGGAATACTGAAAAAGATAATTATTAAATTATTACTATCATGTCACAACCTTGGGCAATTAGCAGCTTAAAGGATAGCAACTGAACTCATGAGAGTTCCATTTCTTGAACTAGAGTAATTTAGAACATGTATAGCATTGAAAATAAATGTATGTTACATTCAGGTGTCATCCTTTAGGAAAAAGAAAGCAATACCATGAATATCTATTTATTGCTGGATTCCAGACATCCTAAGGGAGAATACTTTCATACATACACATGTATTAATGAATTCAAATTATTCTTAAGGGATATAATTTAGAAGAACCACCTTTTTTAAAAAAATAAAAATAAACTAAATACTAAGCATAGAATTCAGCTCCAGAATTTTTCAAACAAAATGTCTAAATGTAATCTAGTTTTCCAGCCCAGACAGAGATCCCCTATAGCCCAGGACATCTTAAATGGCACATGACCATGCAAGTCAAGGAAAATAAATTCAGCTGAATATAAAATAGCGAGCTAGCCTTATAACTGCATTTACTATTATAGGACCTTAGGTACTTTATTGACAAATGGGAACATATTACAAAGTAAAAGAGCAAATCTATACCAGCCTGAGTGACAATGACATGACAGTGACTCAGGTGTACAAAAATAGATGGAGGAGAGAATAGTAGGGGTAAATGTAAGGCAACTTGTGCCTTGAGATAGAGACAGTTTAATAGGGAAAGCAAAAGCTGTGAGAGCAAGCAAATCAAAAATGGAATTCATTCACTACTTCCCATCTGCAAGCAGGTGTTCAGTCATCTCCAGGAAAGCCAGACTCCATCACATTTAATGGTTACTTGGGAAGACAAACACCATCACTCTGAATGTCCCTCTTTTCCTCCTTATTTCCCCAGTTTTCATTGCTGAACATGGAGGGTTGTTAGGACTAGAGGAAATGGCCTCAAGTTGCGTCAGAGGAGGTTTAGATTGGATATTAGGAAGAAATTCTTTACTGAGAGAGTGGTCAGGCACTGGAATGGGCTGCCCATGGAGGTGGTGGAGTCATCATCCCTGGAGGTGTTTAAAAAACGAGTAGAGGTAGCACTTGAGGCTGTGGTCTAGTGGTTAGGGAGATGTTGGGATGAAGGCTGGCCTTGATCCTAGAGGTCGTTTCCAACCCTAATGATTCTATGATTTTATGATTCTGTGTCCCTTTTGTCAGTTGGGGTCAGCTGTCCCAGCTGTGTCTCCTCCCAACTTCTTGTGCACCCCCAGCCTACTCACTGCCTGGGCTGTGTGAGAAGTATAAAAGACCTTCATGCTATGCAAGTGCTTCTTAGCAGTAATGAAAATATCAGTGTGCTGCCAACACTGCTTTTGCCACAAATCCAAACCATAGTGCCATGTGAGCTACTAAGAGGAAAAGTAACTATATCTCTGCCAATACTAGGACACATTGCTGTTTTGGTTTTTTTTTTCCCTACATTTCAAAAGAAAACACGATATAAAGATAAAAAGCAAACAAAAAAATCACATTACAAGGGCATACATCATTATCATTCAAACCCCTTCATATTTCTCCTTGTAGCACAAACTCTGTTTTATCAGAGGCAAGCTATTACCTCAAAAAATAAATGACCTCCACTGCTGCTCTTATATAACATCAAATATTGTTGAGGAAGAAATGAAAATATTTTCTTCCTTTTCCTCTCAGTTCTTTTATTATTGTACCTCTTTTTAGGGAAGAAAATTCCATGAGATCAGACGTGATAGGTACTGTTCTGGTTTGAAAACATATTGCATTGGAAACAAAGTAGCTGTGTAAATGCATTTGTGAGTCAAGTCCTGTCATGCAGAAATGATTTAGTTACATGGAAAATATCAATGGTTTTTCTGTAGAAGATAACTCTTTCAAGAAAAACCTTGCATAATGAGGGATGGAAAAATATATTGGAATAATTTATTTCTTAACTTTTTCCTAAGGGGATTTTGTTGATTTGTACATAAAAGTAGCAACAGCCTCTGTTACTGAAAAGCTGCATCAATCCTCATAAGATATGCAAGTTGAGCTGTCTTAAACAATGACAATAGCAAGAATCAGTATTGTTTGATATAAGATCTTGAATTTAGAAATACTTACCCTAATAATTGCATTTTCAAGGTTAAATTTGTTCTCGGTTTGTTTTGTTTTGTTTCACTTTAATTTGTTTTAAAAAAGAAAGGAGATTTTAATATTGCTCATATTTTTAAAAAATCTTTTGAATTATAATGTTAAAAAAGGAACGTGTTCATCTGATAAAATATAAAGTATATATATTATAGACGACTAAATCATCCTATGTTGCTTCTCATGGCCAGTAGAGAGAAATAGAAAGCTTGAGTTTCATCTCACCTTTAGACAATGTAGTGGATTGGCTTTGAACTCAGCAGGACAGGTGCAGAAAATAAGATTAAAAACTCATCAGCTTAGATAAAGACAGTTTAATGAAGAGAAGGAAAAACTATGTGCAGAAGTAAGGCAAAAAAAAAGGGGTTATTCTCCACTTCTTATCAGCTCACAGTGTCCAGCCACTTCCTGGGAAGCAGGGCCTCAGTACACATAGCAGTTGCTTTGAAAGACAAACCCCTTAATAGCAAATTCCTCACTCCTCATCTTCCTCATTTCTCTTAGCTTTTACTGCTGAGCATGACATCATATGACACAGAAAATCCCTTTGGTCAGTCTGGCTCAGCTGTCCCAAATTGATATCCCTCCCTACCAGTGTCCTCTCACAGTCCCACCTTCCAACTTCTTGCCCAATAAGCCTACTGACTTGTGGTGGTGGTGGTAGGTAGTTGGAGAGACAGCCTTGATGCTACGTGAGTACTACTCAGCAGTAGCCAAAACACTGATATATATCAACAATGTTCTAGCTACAAATACAGAACACAGAGCTACGAGGGCCGCTATGGGGAAAATTAACTCCTTCTCAGCCAGACCCAATACAGGTAGAAGTATAACATGGAGGAAATTAATAACATTCTGCAGGCACCTATTTCTACTTTCATATATACCTACAGACATGTAAATTAGTTGAGAATTCCCCACCTTAAATGTCTGCCATTATACCAAGTACACTTCTTTCAAAAGTTAGGATTGTGATGCTTATCTGAATTAAAACTCTCATGATCATATAGAATGCATTTTGTCAAGATTTACATAGTTGCTTAAAGGAAGCAACAGCACTGCAAACCTTTACATTATAGGTGTGTGACTACAGTCCTTGCGCAAAAAAATTGGAATTTTTGGTTCTTCTCAAGGCCAAGGTATAATTTCAACACTCCCTCAGGGCAATAGCTATGGGTGATCATGCTGTGCAGCCATTCCTTTGAAGCTTGAGCACTGTGCTTTGAGGTACAGATTCAGAA
>VYZX01000362.1:0-30032 GCA_013401335.1 Brachypteracias leptosomus
TGGTATTGGAAGGCTGTGGTGAACCAGAAGTTATTTTTTGCAAAAGTATCTGTGTGTAAGATTCTACACCTCCGCAGTGTCAGTGTTGAGCTCAAGTCCTTGAGTAAAAAATATTACCGATTCTGTATGTTGTCAAATTTTATACTACTATACCATATGTAGACTGGATCTGAATCTTTGCCTTTGATTTGGAAATCCCAACTTACCTGGAATTTCTTGTAGTTGTCAGTTCTGTGTTGTACTATATTTCACAGATCAAGGGAAATTACTTCCTTCTATGTGGCATCATAGGATACACACCTGAGCTATTGTGTCCAGTTTGGGGCTTCACAATTTGAAGGATGCTAAAGAACTGGAAAAGTCCAAGCAAAGGCCTGTCAAGATCATCAGGACCCTACAGCACATGATGGGCAAAAAGAAGCCGAGGGAGCTTTTTGTTTACTCTGAAGAGAAGACTAAGAAGGTGATATAATAATAGTCTACAACTACTTGAAGAATTACAAAACCAGTAGAGCCAAGCTGTCTTTAACTGTGACGGCCATTACAGCAAAGAGTAATGGCCAGAAATTGTTGCTTGGAAGTTTCGGGTTGAACATGAGGAAAAACTTGTCAACTGCGAGGGTGCTGCAGCAGGTACAGGTAGCCCAGAGAGGTTATAGGACTTCTGTCCCTGGAGGTTTTCAAGAATTTGCTAGATGAATGCACAGGATCTAATGTTAGCAGTAACCTCACTTTGAGTCAGGGTTGGATTGGATGACTGTCAGAGGTCATTTCCCACCAGCATTTCTGTGATTTAATGAAAATGAGGAAGGCACCATTATAGGATTTCTTTCATTAAAGGTAGAAAATGTAAGGATACTTTAGAGAATGACAAGCTGAATCAATTTGACTTTGTTTTTTCTTTTATTATTATTTTAACTCTGAGAAATCTTAAAGTGTTTAGTGGTATTGCAGATATAACTATTTTACAGGAGCTTTCTTGAAAATTCATTGAGTGTGTATGTCTTGGTACTGAAGAGTTGAGGCATCTGTCTATAGACTGCAAAAATCACATGGTATTAGTGCCACCTCTGTTATAAGAAAATGCACGAATATGGAATTTTGAACTGAAGATGTTTAAAATCTTGGTATCTGCCTGTCATGGAGTTTACATTGGTGGTCTTTTAAATACCACTGTAGTTTCTGTGTATGCTGTACAAACAATAAAGCAGATTTACCATGTAGCTATGTTAATGCAAAATCAAGTATAAAAAGAATGCCTTGTAGGAAAATAAATAAAAAAAATTAAAAAGCATGCCAAGGTCATGGTGAAAGGGATCTGCACTAGAGTTTGTGCCTGTCAACAGGACTTGAAGACTGATGCTTGAAACCACTTTTGATGTTTGTAATTTGAAGAGTCTACCTTTCTGGGGAACATGTAGTCACTCGCTTAGTTCTATTTCTTTCACACATGAGTGGAGCTGTTCCTGTTGTGGTACATGAAATGTTACCTGAGCCTTTCTGAGGAGTTTGCTTGTTTTAACTTAATGAAGGATTTCAGTTTTCCTCTTTTCTTTTTCTGGAGAAGACATAAGCTGGTTTGGCTATAAGTATATGAAATGCTGGGTCCTGGGCTGTGGGCCCTGAGTTGGAATTGACCTATGGATGAGTCACAAACCAGCAACATGTTTTGTTCCCCAAGGCCCCAGAGGCAGAACCTGACCCACCTGTGTGAGGCCCTGCCTTCCCCCAGGTGATCATGGTTGGGGTGGTGGGCGAGGCTAGAGCTATATCAACCAGGAACTGACCAGTTTGGGAGAAGCAACAAGAAGCTGATCAGTTTGAAGAGAGGTCTTGTTGGGATCAGTTAGTGTAACTTCTTGTTGCGGATAGCTTGCTGAGCTCTCTCTCAGTGGTGTGTTCCCCCTTGGCTGATTTGAGACAGGGAAGAGCAAACAGATGAAGAATAAAAGATGAAGTTATGCTGAGGGGGTGTTGCTGAGTTTGGTGTTGGCCTGAGGAAGAAGAGAGCTAGCAGCACAAAATTGGCATAGTCGGCAGGATTTTTTGAAGAAGAAGGGGAGAGAGAGCTAGCAAAACAGTATAGTTCAACTAATTTGTATGTGTAAATTTCATAAATGTCTAACTGTTTTATAGTTCTGCTATAACTTTCATAAATAAAGTGTCATTAGAATTAAATACTTGTGTGCAGAAATATAACATAAGAGATGGAACCAAGTGTTTTTTCCCAGGAAGACATTGCTGTAAGTGTTGAAGCATGTTAACCATATAATAGATACAATGAATCACAGGAATGCATGAAAGCATAGCAAGGATTTCTTTCTCAGGACTTTTTTTTTTTTTTCTTGCTATTGCAAGTCAGTTCATTGCAGAAATGGTACACATGGGTTTTTGGTTGGAAATATGGAATTGAGCCTTGGGCAAAACTTCACATAATAGAATTTTTTAAAAAGTATAAAATACAGCGTTATATATTAGAGGGCTTTTGTGGTGCTGTTTCTAGCATGTGCCCAGATACAGACTTCCAGGAGTGAGATACTAAGTGTCCTGGTCAAATTCTCATTGTTTTGACCTCTTTTGGAGTCACACATATAAATTTGATTGGTCAAGGGAAGCAAATACGAAGTTCTATGAGGAAATATAGCCTTGCATCCAGATAATTAGCTCAGAATAATAAAGATACACTATATGGTATTATTTTATTTCAGGAACAAATACGATGCAAGTATGTTCACAGCAGTGTTGACATAATGCTTTCCCTTTTCATCTTCAGAAGGGAAAGCATAGCATTTATCACACCTACTTTAAAGCATGTATTGTTGCTTAAATAGAAGGAAAATAATTACATTTTTATGCATTGCAAGCAATTAGTTCTTTATTCTTTCTGTGCAGTCTCCAAAACAAGGACAACTTTGCTGTATGACTTCAGTCCCTTGCGTTTAATATTTGTCTGTTTTTACTGGATTTACTTCAGTACTGAACAGACAATGGCTTTGCAGGAGCACACCTTTTCCCCCCTCACCTTAATTTTGACTACTTCGCTCCACGTTGCTCTGGTAACTTTGTTCATCTAATCTTGGTTTCACTATAGTGCCAGCATTGTAAAAAGTGCTATTTAGTGATTGAAACCACTATGGACTAGTTGCATGTTGCCTCTAGGCAGTAGGTCTTTAGGTAAATCTTGGCATAATGCTATTGTGAAACTGCTCTTGAGGATGGTATCATGCAGCTGAGCAGAAATATCAGTCAACACATTTCCCAATTTTATAAATGTAAACAGTACACTTTATAGGTTTCAAAATGCAATTATATGAAGTGTATTTTATTGTAATTTTAATAATTATTCATTCCAAGAGTACCATATTAGAGTATTAATTTAAAAATTGCTATATCTTGAAATTCTTAGAATACATAATAATAAATTATGTAATTAGCAATAAACAGAATGTATAGAGCAGATAATATATCATTTAATTGGGGTTTTTTTTATATAACTGAGTACACAGTTGACCTGGATTTTAAAAAAAGTAATTGCAATTGACTGAAAAGTGCTCCTGAAGTAACATTAGTGTAATATTTTCTCTCCCTTTACATCCCACTTCTATGTATGTGGAACAAGAAAATACGTTCACATATGACCTATTCAAACAAATCTTGTTATGAAGAGTTTCTTTAAACTTCCTGTCATTTGTTAGCGAAAGTCAGTGAATAAGGTTTGTCACTTGAAAGCTATTTCTTCTTTGTACATATAAAATTAAAATCTTTACCGAAGTAACTAGTATTGTTAAATACATGAGTTTTGTTGGGTAATGCATAATATTGAACCATTTTTCCAAAGACATACACATAATGTATGCCCAGCTTGAGTCATCTTAAGTCATAAAGGATATTTGCTGATTGAGGAAAACTTCTGTACGGACTTGTACTTATGCATCACTTCTGCTTAATTGGGACAAAATCTGGCTGGTCCTTTAAATCTGTGGTTTGAAATCCATCTGTACTTTAGAGCTCACAACCATTTAGAATGCAAGTTTCACTGAGCGTTAAGCTTGAAAATATTTAAAATTCTTAATAGAATTTTTTTAATGTAGGAAAAATGTTTTCAAATAGTGATTTTGTGGTTCAGCATAAAACCCTAAAGATAAACTGCAGTTGATATTATTTATGCTAAACAGACTAACAAAATTATTCCTGCCAGATAATTGGGGCTTCCTGTGGTATACGGAATGCCTTACAAAAGTCTTGGAATTAACTGTCCAATGTTTGTTTTGTGGGTTGTTTTTGTTTGGTTTTCTTTGCCAGTGATAAGCCTGTCATTGAAATGTCCATCCCAGTCAGCTACAACTGCATCCTCAGTCAGTCACTCTAAACCTAATACAGCTTTCCAAAACAGATCTCCCAAATTGTAATGAGAAAGATTGTAGCTGAGCAGTGTTTTAAAAAGCCTTCTATAATAATACTCTTTCTCCCCAGAAAAAACATGGAAAATAAAATGCCACAGACACACTTCAATATTATTCAAAAATAGGCTTTAAAATCTCATACTATTTCAATCTTATCTGTCCCTTTACTAAATATTTAGTTCTGTGCATATGGAAGTTTAAGAGTATGATGACTTATGTGATTAGGTTTGGTAGCTGAATATGTTAAATGTTCAGTAAAGGAGATGTCGAAGAACTCCTGTCTTCTCCTGTGATGGGCTTGGGAGGAGCTGAGCGGAGTATTATTTGGACTCCTCCCTGCCCCACATGCCATTGTCTCTCTTTGCTCTTTTGTGGGTGTGAGGATGTGGTTTTATCACATAATCTAACAATGTTTTTCTTTTCTAAAACTCTAGTTTAATTATAGCTGCATTCTTGCTTAAGAAGGTGAACTGTTTGAGAAAGATTTTGAGAAAAGCAAGTTTATTTGAGAAAGAAATCTAGGCTGGAGGAGGAAGCAAGGATATTCCTGCTTAGGTGTTCCTAAAGCAGGAAGCAGTGCCTGGAGCTTTTACCAGTTCCAGTAAGTCAAATGACAAAATCTTCACCCTCTTTGCAAAGCAAAGTCATAATTAAATTTATGCAAAGAAATCTGGAAATATGCTTTTTAAAAAATGTATTTTGAGAACACTCTGAAGTCTTCATTCTTAAATGTTATTGGTTTTAATCTCTTTGCAGAATGCATGAGGTATGTCCAACTTCTGTTCTGAAAAATAAAAATACTTTCCAAAACACTTCTGTCTTTGTACACAGTCTGTACTCGTCTAACAAATCATGATTCTTGCCAATAGTCCAGAAATAGGCTTCTAACTGTGCTTGCTGTAATTCAGGCTGGTTACAAACATAGGGATGATAATAAGCATCAGCTGTATTTTCAAATATTTTCTGTTTGGATGGGAGCATGTATTCTGTTCTGGTTGTGCAGTCAACAAAACTCAAGATTAATTGCAGTTGAGCTGCAATTTTTGTTAATTGATTGATCGAAAGAGAACTTTGACTCTTAAATGTGATGTTTTGTTGTTTTCTGAATCTAAAAATATATGTCACTGTGATACAATAATGATCCTGTGATCACTCTTCTAGAACTGCTTTTCATGTTAGAAAGACAAACCTTTATCCTGCCATAGTAGTAAGACATTGGCAAAAATTCAGTCATAGAATTGTTTGGGTTGGAAGGGACCCTAAAGATCATCTGGTTCCTCTTAATCTAAATCCACTCTCTTCCAGTCTTTGGGTTGTGTGATTTTTGCTTGGGATAGTTCACATTCTGTGAAGATCTTATCTGAAATCTTTGTTTTGGAAAAACAGAGACTTCATAGTTCATGATCCATAGATTCCTATTCATTTGTACTCTCCTGAGTTTTCTACTAGGTTAGATAGGCGCATTGTGATCTTGGGCAATCTTCCCACAAATCAGCTACAAACATTTAACTTGGACTTTTTCTGTGTGTAGTGATATTTTTACTGGATTACAGATGAACGTGGTTTTGAGATGGGCAGTGGAGATTTGAAAAATTAAAGATGTGTTAGCAAACCTTGATGGCCCCCCTGAAAATTAAGAAGGGAGAAAAAACAATAGTTTTTAAAATGGGGATATATCTTTAATATGTAATGTGTATGTCTGTATATTCATGAAAATATCCATATGTATACAGAGTAAAAACCTTCTAGATCATATACTGTATTGCATAGTTCAAAAGTAAAAGTTCTTACTGTTTTACTATTTATATAAAAATACAGGAGATGGACAAGAGTGCATACCTGTAATCAAATAAAAATTTTTTGAAGACGACGATGACAAAATAGCTACCTAATGGTTTATATCAGTTGCTGTAAATTGTATCAATCTTTGTACATAGAAGCTCTTAGCTTTGTGTCAATGAGCTGCATATGCACTGGTGATTTTATTGGCAGTTTACTAAAATCAAAACACAGCATTATCATCCTACCACCTCACTGGACTTCAAACTGAACAACTAAGTAGGAAAAAAACAGTAAAGCCTAAAGATCAGGGACAACACTGATCTTCATTGAAACTTTCATTCTAACGACTGCATCAGCAAATATTTGACTAGTATAGAAAGTATACATAGAAGCTGAGAGATCTCCATAGTATGCAACTGTGTGGGAGAATGGAAATACTTTGGGGACAAGAAGGTTCGTAATGTATGGGATTCAGGAAATTGCCAGTATGCAAGTTGCTTGTGAGAATTAGATACTTGAGGTTGCGTTAGCACATATTAACATGTACAAATGCAAAAGTGTCTGCCTTTCTTGAGTGTTAAGTCAATGGGTTTAGTCCAATTGTAAACACTGCCAAAGACTGCGTTTTCCAGGATAAGAATTGCTTCAGTAGGGGAAAGAAAATACCTTGTAATCTTTTGGAGTAAAGAAAATCTTCAGAGAAAAGAGAAAAAAAATGTTAAGAGAAACAATTAAGTCTACCTGATATGAAGACAGATCGAAGAATTTGTTGTTTGGAAGCTATGTTGTAAAATAATTTGAACAAAAGATCTTGGATAACGTATAGAGTAGAATATTGAAAATTTTTAGCTTCTCAGGGAAGAGAAGCATTTTGATTTAAATAAATCAAAGACCAGGAGGTCCTGAGGAGACCTATGTGTTTCTTAAAGACTTCCTAAATGGTATCTGGTTCTACCATGTCAAATATTGTTGTGTCAGTTGTCTTCCAGTATATTAATTATTTTAATAGAATGAAAGAAGTTGGATACTAACAATATGTGATTGTACAGTTAAGATAAAAACCCACTTTAAAAAAGCTTGAATGAACGCACATTTTATGAATTCAAACTATTACATGTTAACCAGTAGCTTTATGAATTAGACTGGGACAGCTGTCACTCACCCCACTGTAGAATAGCAGAATGGAAGATGTATGGTTTTAAAACACTTTGATCACTTAACTACGTAGAAAATAGAAAGGTGAAAATATTATGTCATAACTAACTAAGCACTGCAAGGTACTTTCATTTTCTTAGGGTTACAGCCTAGCAATTTTGATTTTTTTAGGTGCCACAGACTCTAGGAGAGAGACCTGTTTTTAACAGCTCTGTGCGTTACTGCAGCCTGAGCACTCTGAAACAGCACTTACTGGCATGGCATTTTCCAGCTACAAGTAATTTATTTCAATGAAGAAACTTATCAGGGACACCTGGATAGCCTGCTTACACTGAATTTATTTTACTTGATTTCCTAATATGAATCTAGTGAACAAATGTGCACGGTGACAGTAAGTAAATTAACAACATAAAGATACTGTGATCTATAGTAGGTTTACTTGAAATCTATGACAGATTTTTCTTGGAGGTTATATTTTTAAGATCACTTCATATACGAGTAAGACTTACTGTGCTTTTCTTGGTGGGGGGATATTGTTCTATGTCTTTATTTTGTCTAAAATGTTCAGTGGTCAAATTCTTTCTTTTTGAAGTTGCCATAAAAGAAAAAGCCTTATTACAAATGAGTCTGGTGCTAAAAAGTAATGTTTTATTATTTCAGAATGTCTTAATATTTGTTAAGATGCTTAAATGAGCATTTATTTTTAATACTTTACAGAACTAAAGAATTACTTTAAAGGTATGTTCCAAGTCCTACAGAAAGTTACTAGCAGACTCAGCAGTAAAAACCGTGAGCTTCTTGATTTCCTCTGATCTCCCAGAAGAGTAACTAAATAATGTTAGGTTAAAAATGCACATTGTTTTATCCCGTGTCACAGAACCAGTTATTGTAGATTTCTTAATATCTGTCACTTTAAACATTGCCTGTGATATAGTGGCAACTAAGAATTGCAAGTCCTGGTGAAAGTATTATCTTAGTGTGTTAGACATCAATGTTTTCAGGCCGTATGAGTTATCACTGCTGTATTCTCTTTTGTCCGCATAGTTCTTTTTGAAAATCTGTGCCAAACTGGAACCTGTGTTTCCAGCACAGGGCTGGACAAGTGGGGTTGACATGTTTGGAAAGCAGCTTTTCATATCTGGTGTTGTAGTTTTACAAGAACCTCGTTCTTGCAGAGTGATAGGGGACCTCTAGAAAGCTTGTGTTTGAGGGGAAAAACCTGTAGAGAAACCAGTATGTCTTGGAAACGTAGGTTGCTAATATCTATGATTATTAGATGCCACTTACCGTCTGTGCAGTGTGTGGGTGAGTCTCACTGCTTTGCATCTCCTCCCCTTCTCCCCTCAATAAGACTGGCTGAGCTCCTAGCTGTTGAAGGGGAAGGGAGAGCCCCATTTCTTCAGCCCAGGTTCTTTACCATGCCATGCTCTTGCTTCTTTTACATTGGCTTTGATACTGTTTTTACCTTTGGACTCATTCATTTTAACTTAAGTTGGGGAATAAAGTGACCAGAGGACCTGCACTCTTAAGTCTCCTTGTTTTACTTTCTTGTTGATTGGCTTGCTTCTCTTTTTTAAATGCATGTTATTTGGAAAGGTGTTGGGATTAAAGAAGAATTACCTTCTTAAGGGGAAAGTTACAAGCAAGCATAATTTGAATTTATTCAGCTGGGAATTTTGGTATTGTCTTTAGAGGAAAATATTTCTGTGTGTTGTTAGTCTCAAATCTGAGATAATAAAACAGTGTGGGATGCTTAGAAAAAGGAGGGGAGGTTCACTTCTTCTAAAGGCTACCAGTGACTCTATTTAATACATGAATGCAAGCTGGGGTTGGAGTAGGAACTGTAGGAGCACATTTTGTAAATAGCGGTGGTTGCTACCTCAGTTCCTTCCTAAATAGTTCGTAGGCATTGTTTGGTTTTTCTTTTTGCCTTAAATAACAAGCAAGCTAGCTTGAAAGTGCATGTACAAAGTAACATGAACATGAGAGTGAGAGGAAAAACCCTCAAATTTTATCAAAGCTGCTATTCTATCTGTGTTCCTGTCCATCTGATAGGACTGATCAGCAACTAAGTGACAATTAAGGATTTGAAGATGCATGTGCAATTCCAGAAATTGTCTGGAGTACTTGGCTTTTTTCCTCTTCTGTTTCCTATTTTTGGTCATGCCCTGTTTTGTTTGTGGGTGTGGAGCTGTCTGTACAATTAGCTGTTCTTAAGGGCAAGGCCTGGTCTGCTAACGGTGCTCATTCAGTTGGAATTTGCTGCTTTTGTGTCCTCATCTCCTCCTTCCCCCATCACATGACCAAAAGAAGAGTTTACTAATTTGGGGGGAATTTAAATCAATTTAATTTATTGTCAGTTAACAAACTTCTAATTACTGATTCTGGCATTGAAATAAACAAGGGTAGGGAAAAACATCCCTTGCCTCCCTCCTTCCTGGTTTCCATTCCCCTGGCCACTCAAAGCCCTCAGTCCCTTTGGAGAGGCAGCGGGCAGGCAGGAGATGGGGTCAGCACACGCTACCAGCAGCAGCAGCCCTGCTGGAGCCAAACCTCTAGGGCTACTGCTCTGCTCCAGTCCCTGCTCTTTCACAGAATCACAGAATCACAGAATGTCAGGGATTGGAAGGGACCTCAAAAGATCATCTAGTCCATTCCCCCTGCCGGAGCAGGATCACCTAGATGAGGTTACACAGGAACATGTCCAGACGGGTTTTGAATATCTCCAGAGAAGGAGACTCCACAACCTCCCTGGGCAGCCCATTCCAGTGTCCTGTTCCCCTCACTGAGAAGAAGTTTCTTCTCATATTTAAGTGGAACCTCCTGTGTTCCAGTTTGTACCCGTTACCCCTTGTCTTATCATTGTCTGTCACCGAGAAGAGCCTGGCTCCATCTTCGTGACACTCCCCCTTTATATATTTATAAACATTAATGAGGTCTCCCCTTAGTCTCCTCTTCTGCAAGCTAAAGAGACCCAGCCTCTTCCTTTTGCCTTCTGCCTCCTCACTCCACCCACTCCATCCTTGTTGTTCCTTTTATTTTTTCCTGGACTATTTCTTTGGTGTTTACTACCTTCTCTTAAATAGGTTTTCACAGGGGCTCTATGAAGTCCTCTGATTCAGAAGCATCACGCATGTGGCTGATGGGGTTTGACTGTCCTGTGATGGGTCCATTGCAGAGCCAGTTGTGTTCTGCATGGAGCAGCCCCTTGTCTCTTCCCCCTGAGTGCACTCCTGCAGTCCTTTGTGATGTTGGGCATCACATCTTGCCAGTCATGCCTAGTACACCCCAAACACCATCAGTCTTTTATGAATTTGTGTGGATTTGCTCCTCTTTTTCTCTTTTTGGTCTTTGCCAGTCTTGCTTTTTCACTGTCCTATTTGAAGACTTGGTCACTTACTGTTGTCAGGTAATTGTTGTTGAGGTAAATTGATTACAGGGGAAATACAGCTGGAGTTTAGTGCAGGGTATTGTTTTGTTCCTTGCTTATACCTTTCTGTCTTAAAATATAAGCGAAACTTCTACCTTGGTTCTGTTGTATTTAGTAACTTCGCCATACAAAGTATAGATGTAACAACTTTTGAGGAATTATAGTTTGTACTCTGTAACAGGCAAAGCTATTCGCAGCTTCAGGACATGGCAATTTGAATTGCAAATGCTGGTCTGAGGACTGAGGGCAAGTACATATGCCAAGATATGCAGCTGTCTTTGGAGGAAAAAAGAAATCTTTGAATATCTATTCTGGTTTTTTATAAAAATAATTTACATTTTGAAACTTTTTTCTTATTAGGTCTTCCAACTACTGCAAAAAATTGGTTTCTTCAGTGATATAAAAAATGATGGGGAGAGATAGTCTCTTTATAAAATTGGGTATCTTATTGGTTAGTATTTAGAATGTTATGCTGTAGGACAGAGCTTTAGGGCTGGTCATGCTGTTGTGACTGAATCAAATCTGTATCCTCATGTGACATTGCAGTAACTTAATTTTCTCTTGCTCTCAGCACTATTTCTCACTATCACCTTTGCCTCTTGCAACCTGATTGCTGGATTTGCCCAAAAGAAGTAGCTCCTCTGAAGAATGTCATGTCAAATGCAGAGGATTATGCTATCCTTTGTTTTTCTGAAATTGTGATTACTCTTCCTAGTAACAAGACTTGGACCTTCAGTTCTTGTACATACTTTATTTCCTCAGGTTGTTGTTTGTATTCATGATCCAGTGCCCCCCCACCCCAGCCCCCTAATAGTATAATTGGTCTAGTTCTAAGGTTACTTGTAACAGCTAGGAACTGCGAAACTTGAGGGCACTGGCTTTGCTGAGATAACGCTGATTTCAGGATTTGCTTTTTCTGACTCAAAAGATTCTGTCCTCCTTCCATATCAGTTAGTACAGAATTTCTGAGTTGTGCATCACCCCACGTTTGCCACACTTAGGTTTTGTAGATGCTGGGTAGCACTTGTGCATAGTTTTGTTTTGCCAGTCCTGTTATTAATTAGGATCTTTCTTATAGGGAAGGTAAGGGTTCTGTACCTTGCCAAGTGGACTAGGTTTTGATTTAGTATTCCTACAGATTGAACTTTTCACTGCAGTTATCTGGGGCTATGAGAACTTGAGGGATCTTATTCCTCTCACAGTTGGATGGAGTATGTCTGGTAGCAATTCTTGTCATGTGTTAGTAGGAAGTTAATTGGTGTTCACTGGCTTTTGCATGTAGGAAATGTTGAACCTATTGAAGGATCCAATTCCCAGCAGAGTTTAGAGGTTTTAAGGGCAACTCTTACTTTTTTTTTTTTTCAATGTGGTATGTGTTGTTACTTTTTTGTGTAAATGGTGATCTTGGTAACTGTCAGTTTTTGGAAATGGTCTGGGGAGGTCAAACGAACAGTATAGTTTGTGTAGAGTAATATGTTGTCCTTCCATTATTGAGATATAAATTGTCATTTGGTCTGGAGGCTTTTGTGCAAAGGCTAACTCAGAATAGTGTTCTGAGGTCAGGTGGTTTGCTTTGGTTGTTACAGCAATGGAGTTTATTCTATCCATCTAAACTGTTTCTGAAAAGGATGGCATGTTTCACGTATCAGGACTTAAAAAATGTGTTTGTAAAAACAAGCAAGCTCTCTTCTAGGCCTTTATTTCTTAAGCCTCTGTCTGGGCAGGTCTCCGTTGGATCCTGTTGCAACTCCGTGGGTCCTTAGACCTCGAAAGATTTTTAAAAATGAAATTTTTTTCCTTTCATCTGATACTATGCTGATGCTTTATTTCAATGCCCAAGTTCATTCTTCAGCACCTTTTAACCACTCAGAGTGGTCAAAGTCCAACTGAAAGATCAGTTATTGCTGAAGGTTTTGTAACTTACAGTATTAGGTGACTATATTCAAAACGTGTTATAGTAATGAGGGATATGTGTATACAAGAAGAGAAAGAAACTTTTTGAACTTGTAAAATTAGAAAATGGAAGCTTTAGTAAATTTTCTTACAAGTTTTGTTGTGCTTACTAATTATATTATGTGTAAATAATAGATTTGTATATTAAAATCCTTTTCCGAACTAGATGTGATGAATCAGATTTCATTGCTATTAGCAGGCAACTGGGTTTACTCCATTTTTACCATGTGAATTTTATCAGTATTTTGGGAACTTGAAGATAAGCTTGCAGTTGAAAGACAGCAAAACAAAGAAAATAGTTTGTAGGAGAAATGGTTGTTAGATTTGTCCAGTATTTAGATTTATACTCAAATACAGTAAGTTAAAGTTCAGTCAATGTTTTCATTAAAATCTATGGACCATTTAACTGTCCTTAAAGTTTAATTTGGCATATAACTTTTTAGACTTTTGGCACCTGCATTTTTGCAAAAACTCTTAAGAAGGGCTTCTGACAGATACATGCTTTTCTGTTTTCACCATTCTTTGATGGCAGTATTCATTGCTGGCAACACATGGCACATTTGTGTCTATGCTTCTTCTTAAGTTGGCATGAGCATCATTTGAATAATAGTGCTTGTGGTAACAAAAGGTTTAAATGATTCCAGTTTCATGATTTTCTGTGGCATTTGAAAACAAAAGATGAAACATGATTTAATTTAATAAACACAATAAAGCACAAGAATGCTGAAGAGTTCAAAGCTTTAGGCTCAGGTTCAATGCTAAAGATTCAAAGGTTTACAAACAATTGAGAGCTTTATTTTTTTTTGGGGGGGTGGTTGGGTGCTTAAGAATGTTATGGTGCCATTTATTCTGTGTTAAAATCCTACTTACTTAGAAATTACAAAAGGCTTTCCAAACTGTCTGTAAAAACTTAGTATATATACAAACTGTATGAATTTCTCTATGCTCTGAGGCCATTTTATTTCCCTATTTAGTTGTTCATGAGTGAAGATTTATGCAGTTGGATGATTTAAGCAGCCAAATCTTACTTCTCTATGGTAAATGGAGACTGAGGTACTGTAGCTAATAAGGAAAAAATGCAATGATACAGGTAGAGTGGGATGTGTTAGAAACTATGTGGATGTACAGACATGTACAGGGTCCTTGTATCTGTTGAGACTTTTGAGCTCTAGCTTAGCACCAGTCCAGAACTGACCCTTTGGAGAGTATCAAGCCCATTTCATGGCACTCCCATTTCTGGAAGTATTTATTAGCATTGTGTTTAGCTGGGCTAATAAATCCTTAAGAGTAAGGGTCACTGTAACTTTCAAGTGACCTTACATGGAGCTGGCTCAAGTTCATCATGGTTTATTAATCAGGTATTGACTGGGAGAGACTATACTGTATCATCATGGCCTGAAGCAGCATAGTTGTTTTGCATATGCTGCATTTAAGCTAGTAATTTCTGCTAGACCTGAGCTGGTGCTTAATATTGTTGGGGATGCATATACAACCTGCATAAACAGCTTACAGATTTGCAAATTAGACTTTCTGTGTCCAAGTCACAGGTGCAAAACTCATCCCTTTCCTATAGTGGCGAGTACACCCCTTTCTGCTTCAGTTTCTTGTCTTACTCTACTGCAGTTCTCTGGAAAAATAAGAACATGGTTGTGCAGCATGAGACACACTGAACAAGTTGTTTCACCAAAAGAGTTTTGTGAGATTAGGAAGGACAGCCACAGAACTAGTATTTTGCTTCCTCCTTCAGGGGAGGTGTGTGGAGTACAGTACAGTATCTTCTGCAACTAACTGTGCTATTTATTGTGCAGTTGCACAATCAGTTGCACCAGCATGAAGGGGAGAGATGGTGCAGGATGGGAGAATGAGTTGACAGAAGAGGGAACAATTGCTGCTTTTAATGTGGTGCTGGTTCTAAGTGTTTATCAGCTATTTTTCACAAAACAATCTGTTTAACTTCATGAAATTATGACCTTCCAGTCATTTCAATAAAGACTACCACTGTGACCTTACAGCTGAGTATTTTGCCAATTCATTGCCCTAGCCAGCATGTAGTGTTCTTCTACCAACTACATACTTTGTGTCTAATTGTTTTACTGTTTGTTTTTTTTAAAGAAGTTTCACAGCATAGTCTGACACACCTGCTGCAGCACATACCCTTCCACTTCCCTCTCTTAAGTAACGTATTGTATCCCAAAGTGTTTAAAGTTGTGGTTTGTAGTGTAACAACATGTGGTCTATGGTACTTGGGAAGGTGTTGGTTTTCAGATTATGCAGTGCTGCTTAACAGGTAGGAAGATGAGATTTAATATAATATGGTTATCAGTAGTGAAGCCACTTCACCATTTGATTGATCAGAACTTAAAGAGTCAATGACTATTTTCAATTTCCTTTCATTAATTATTGGAAAGAGAGCAATGTTAGGAGAAAAGGATAGCGTTTCAGATTTTACAGTGGAAGTCCCAAAATGTCTTCAGCAGCAAATCCATTTCTGTTTGGAAGTCCAAACTTGTGACAGATAGAATCCTCCTTATTCCTTTTTAATTAATGAAGTTTGTAACACTGCTTGTGATTATCATGTCCCTACTTGAGTTTGTGAAGCGCTTTTGAAACTGCTACTTTGCAGCAGGGAGAACTACAACAGTGTTTTCAAATACAGATCTTGCATCTAAGAAAAAATAATCCAAAAAGTATTGTTTTCAGTTTTCTGTGTTTCCTCTCTCTTTCCTCTGTTCCCCTAACTCACTGAACCTACTTTTAAGTATAAACTGAGAGGATGTAGAAAATAGAGATATGGTATTGTCCAATCTTTATTCCTGCTTCAGAAAGATTTGATTTGATTTATTTTTTTTTCCCCACTATGGTGGGTGCTTTGTAAAGAGTTGCTAAGAATTATGATTTAATTACATGAAATTAAATTTTTTTGTTTTAATTATCTGCAATAGGCAACTGTTCATATTCTTTCAGACATTCTTAAACACTTTTATTAGTTCAGGTTGATTCATTACCCAAAATACACCATCTTATTGGTGCTTTGCCTATTTGTATGCCAATAAAAATGAGGAAATGAGTAAAAGGAGGGAGGGTTTGCTTTCGTGGACACAACCATTCAAACCAGCTTACAATGTGTGTCAGTTGCATTGTGTGATGCTGGACAAGTCTGATGGATGTATTGGGAGTTGTGAGAGAAAAGGAAAGGAGGTGTTTTTTCACACCCAATTTCATGTTTTTCGCAGCTGATGGAGTAAAAACTGAGGAAGGAAAATTGCCTTTTAAGTCTCCCAAGACACCCAGCTCCAGCTAAAAAGCCATTAACATGTTTATATTTATGTCCAAACACTGGGAAAGAGTAGGGTAGAAAGTGGAAGTTATTCAGAAATAGGGCTCAGAAATGGACTTTGGTTGTTATTAGCTGTAATTGCATTTTGTTTTTCTTTCTTCGTGTCATCATTTTATTTCCAAATGCTACAATAGCATTAAAACAAAAGATACTGACCGCAGATGAATTAACTCACATTGTCATTGTAATTGTTGATTACTGTGATGTTTTTGTCAAGGGCCATTCACAAGCTATATGCATTCATTTCTTTTTGGCATATATTTTAAGCATTTTTGTTAAGGTAGAGATTGACCATACAATAAATGATTTGGTGACAATGGAGACACTTTGCAGGGAAAGATGTGTACTTGTGCTTGTACTTGTATTTTGCAACATCCTAAGCAGCTCCAGGTGCTGGCTTTCATAGCTTCACTTGCCGCCTTACATATTTCTATCCTTTTAAGCCAGCTCTGTACTTGAGATTGCTCACTGAGCTATTTCACATGCTAAGACTGCATGACACCAAGCCAGTTGGGAGAAAAAAAAGAATATTTTTTTTTACTGAGTTAACACTGAAATGGTTTGGTGTGTGGTGTGACAAGCTCCAGGCTGCTGCACAGTGGAACAGAGGGCAAGAATGTGTGTGGGATGAAGGAGAAACAGCCAACAGTTAAATCAGCTTGGCTACCGCGGAACTTTAGCCACCTCAAAGTGCGTGGGCAAGAAAGCTTTTACTACTAGTTGAGGTCAGATGTATCTGTGCGATGAGGAGTTGGATCATATATCCCACAAAGGCAGACATTGTGATTTTAATTAAGAGAAAGGGGAATACCCTCTCATGGAAGAAAAAAATCTTTGGGGCAGGATCACTGTGGTTCTGTTGTATAGGAGGTTCATTGCCAATGCCAATATAGGATGTTCCTACCTCCAGCTGCTCATTCCTGTTGCAATATGTGGGCTGTGCCGAAAGCTTTTATTATTTCCTTGCTATATTACTAGAATAATAACACCTAAAAATAATTTTCACAGAAAAGCAAGAACAAGCTAACAGAGGGGAGAGGGAAACTTTTAAAGGTACTATAGCCCTGAAAGTTCACCTGGTTTTGGAATTGTGACCTCAGGTGCAGTATGGTTGGTTAAGGCAGAGTTTGCTGTTATATGCAGGAGGTGTTGTGTGCTTGTTATGTGCTGTCTTGAGGCAGAGCTTTATAGCAATGTGCTCAGCTTGGAGGTAGTCAACTTCTTTGGAGTCTCTTTAAGTGTGGTGTCTAGTGCAGTCTTGGCTACTAGAAAATGGAGCAGATCTGTATTAAATATAAGAGGCAAGTTTTTGGTAATGGGAGGCTGCAAGGGTGGCTTCCATGGGAAAGGGCTTGGGGCTACCCTGGACATAGTCGGTTCCAAATAGCTCCAGTGGACCAAAGCCGAACCCATCAGCCATGTGCATTGTCGGTTTTGGGAAAATATATTTAAGGAAGGGTAGGAAACACTGGAGTGAGACAATACGCACACAAAATCAGTGAAGGAGGAGGGAGTTTCACCATGGCACAGCAGGTATCCCCTGCAGCCTGTGGAGGACCCATTCTAGAGTAGCAGAAAGGTGTGAGGAGAAAGGAGCAGCAGAGAGGAACCAATTTCCGAAGTTTAGTAGTATCTGGAAGAATTCCAGTTCAAGTGGTCAGCATCTTCGCCATGATGCACACTAGAGGATGGTAGGTAAGAATGACTCAACCAAATGAAAAAAAGTATATTGATTTCCTTTTAAAGCTTAGTACTACCACATCTATTTAAATTATATATAATTATATCCTCACTGTACATAATACATGGAAGCATTTTAAGCAAGAAGTTTTCTACTCATTTAGATCCTTCTTTTCAAAATACTGTCATACCCAAGCTATGGCTGGAGAACTAACCTTTTAAAGGACTGCACCTGGAAAATCAGAACACTCTGTGTTTAAAAATGATGTATGTCTTCCATCTTGCTAAAAAACTTGATGCCTTCCTTCCCCAAAAAAGATGTGGCTGCTACAATCTGTGCATGTCACTTTTAAGGTGTTAAAATGGTGCTATAATCCAGGCTGCTAGAGAGCATCTAATTCTATACTGTAGGATACCATGAGCACACTTTCAAAATATGTTCAGTATGTTTGAGATGTTTTAAAGCATTGGGTATCAGATTTAGAAAGGAAATGAGGTGTTTGCCAGAGATGCGTAGGATTTTAGGTAGTTATCTCCCATAGAAATTTTAAGTGATGCTCATGTTTTATATGTTCTATCAAAGACTGGCATATCTTTCTTTACGATTATTTAGAGCAGTTATCTTTTCAGTGCTGCCAGCAATTCATTTTCAGTGTCACTATCCAAACACAAGGCTGCATTTTCTCTGTGGTGATTATCGCTGGGAATTCCCTTTTCTATCTTAAAACTTTTCTATTTCTTACAGAAGTCTGAACTTTCATGCCATTTTAACAACTTGTTACTTCCTCTAAATAATTAGCCATTTATAAAATGGAAACTTGAACATATCTCCAATTGCTTAAAAAAAATCCCTCATAGTTTTGTGAACTGGTTGAAATTCTGGAATGTTTATTGGTAATGATAGTGTAAAATGACGGCTTTTAAATGTTTTTCAAATTATAATGTAAAGTATCAGACTCCTTGCTAAACAAGTTAAATAAAACACCACATCTTTGTCCCTATTTCTGGTTGGGTAGCAATACCTTTCATGCAGTTGGCAGAGAAACTTTTAAAGCTTGTGCTTTTAAACCTTGCTGTTCTATTTATTATCGCTGTGGTCATTAATGTTTAATTTTGAAAGAAGTGCTGACAGAGAAGTCTTAAAGAATGGACCAGAAAGTCATTTCTTCAGCCATATCAAGAAGAGAAAAATGAATAGATGAAGTGTTCAAAAAGGATTCAAATATAAAGTAAAATAGTCCAGCAATTAAAAGATGATAGTTTGAGATTCTAAGCCCTTATCTTGCCTTAGGATATGTCCTTTTAGCTAAATTTTGTTTAGTAGTGAAGGGAATTGTTCTAAATATGAAATACATAACCATTAGTAAATGGTACATATCGCATCTTAGTGCTTAAAGCTGACTTACTCCATTGTCAGATTCTAGAGTTGTCCTGAAGCTCTTTTAGGTGTTTGGAATATGAAAGGCTTATTTTGATGTGGAATGTGTGGGACCTTTATTACTACATGATTTGGCTAAAATACTCAACATATGTTTAGAAAACTTACCAGGAGGTAGCAAATAGTTCATACTATGTTTTATTCAGAATGATAAGGTACAGGTAATATGGTGGCTCACAAGATAATAACAGGATTTTTCTTAGAAATCTTCAGTCAACTACTTGCAGCCAAACATCTGCTTGGTTTTATTTTATATTCAGAACTGGAACAGTATCTGTAGGCACTTGGGATTTTAATTACCTCTTGATGAACATGTGGAGATGAAATTTAATAATTATGTCATTTTTAAAAGTGAATACAATAAAATACATGTGCCATTTCTGCCTTCTCCCCTCCCTCCCTTTTCTTTTTCAGTGATTTTAAACATGACATTTGAGTCACAGTCCAAATGAACCTCAGAATCCATAGTCTCTTTTCTACCCAGTGACTTTGTTGAATCGATGTGTTACGTACTCATCTGTCTCTTTATACCTAGTTTTCTTCTTCCTTAGTAGTTATAGTGTTAAATAAGTCCCTGCTGTTTTTAAAATAGGACTTTGTTCTGCTCTTAGCCTCAAGACCCCTTTGTTGTACAAAACTTTGTTCTATGACTTCTGTTCATTTGTTTTTCTGGTTGGAGATTTTGTTTTCCACTTTGTTTCTCCTTTGCTGCAGACAGTCTGTGAGCAGTTGTTTCACTTATTCTATCTGGATTTTCACTTTGCTTTCCATCTAAAATAGACATCATATACCATGCTGAAGTGTGGTAGCATTAAAGTCATTATACAGTAAGAGGAAAAATTGCCATATTTTCTGAAGATCATAATCATTCACAGAATCACATAGTTTTCTATTCTCTTATTCTATCTGTTGGTGTGCTTACCTGTGATCTTATTTTGGAAAGACAGGATGTATACTTCAGTGAAAGACAAGGAGAACCTCATTGCATAGAAGTGGTGATAATCATTTAGTGTCGAATCAATGCCTAAGTGTGATGGAAGGGAACATTACAATATGATTTCAGTAGTTTCTCTGCATGAAGGTGATGTGGTTGGACTAGATGATCTTTCGAGGTCCTTTCCAACCCCTAAACATTCTGTGATTCTGTAAGAACTGATATGCAAGTATTTTCAATAGTGAAAGACATACTGCTGTTTTCTTACTTGATAAAGATTCATCTCTGTATAAAGAACAAATAGTACATAAATTTCTTTGTCTAAATTTCTTCCACATGAGTGAAAGACAGTTATTTGCTCCTTTTTGCTGCTCTGTTTGCACTTCCTAAGATGACATTACATAATGGTTTCTAAGGGGTTGCTCTGCTCATTTTGCTTTTAGATTATATTTGCAAGGATGTGAGGGAGCAAGCACAGAATATAAGTGTAATATGAAAGTTCTAGTAAGAAAATTTTCACTTTGTGAATCTGAACATATTGGATTAAAATTCAGTCACTGCAAATTCTGAGCATTTCTTCTGAATTTATAGATGACTAAAAGACTGAAAGTCTAGCATAAATATGATTAACTTGTTAAATACTTTACGTGAAAGAATATTCATCTTACTGCTTGTGTTCTTGAATATTATTGTTTCATGTAATAGGGCACATATGAAGAAAGTGCATTTTAAATTTCTTTCTAGTGTAGCACAACAATATTATAAGCGTTCTCAAGCTAAGAAACTGTATTTGTTTTTTTCCATAAATATGTATGTAGGTCATATTTGAACAATGAAGAGCTATATGAAAAGAGAATAGAAAATTAAAATATCTACTTCAGAACACAACTGATATTTTTTTCTCTTCTCAAATTATTATCAAGGCTATGAATTCAGGATTTTGCTGTTTTTCCTAGGATACTAGTGGTAAGTTAAAAAGGGGAAAAAAAAAAAGTTAAGGATTATTAACAACAGAAATACCAAATAGTTTCAACAAAGAAGAAAGAAAATTACTTCATTGTGGTTTGATGTTTTTGCGTTTCTATATTAGCAGAAGATCATTTTTATACTATCTGATTTGTGATCAGAAAAAGTAAGTGTGTTTGATTAAAAACAAAATCTCTCAAGCTTTGAGAGATGTCACACTAGTTTTTGCTCTTTATACACAACTGTTTCTGCTTTTCTCCCTATTCTCTGGAACAGAAATGCAAGCTAATATATGCTGATTAAAATTTATGTCATTGTCATTTCATATATTGTGATTTTTTCTTTTAATCTCTGTTAAAGAAGTAAGTTGCAAGCGATTTAAACATAAGAAAAGAACCCTTCATTTCTAGTTGATCTTACTTTGAGCAGAGGGATTGGACTGGGGACTTCCAGGTTTTAACACCAAGTATGGTGAAAGACCATGTCTTCTGTATTTGGAGATAATTTTGCAGTCATGTTGGGTATTTAAGATTAAAATCTTGTTGTAGTCTGTTTATGTGCATTAGAGGAACTTATTACTGTATAGTTCTTGAGATTATGACCAAGGAGAGCTTTTATTAATAGGTGAAATCAACAAAGTGTATTAGGTTTTGTGTTTATATTTTGAGAACTATGTGAGGTTTTCAACTTAATTTCACACTTAAGTTCTGAAGGAGAATAATTAAATATCATCTGGTCATTGTTCTTTATAAAGATTAAAGAAATTATTAGCAACTTCAGATGAGTACATCTTTCCAAATACTGTGTTCTAGTTGTTTTCAAATTGTTTTTCTCTTTGAGAGCTTGAATGTGTAACTAATGTACTATCTTGTTATCCTCCACAGATCTGAAGAGAGAAGCCAGTATTTGTCACATGCTGAAGCATCCTCATATTGTTGAACTATTGGAGACATACAGCTCAGATGGAATGCTCTATATGGTCTTTGAGTTGTAAGTTTCTCTCTTTGATTTTACCTACCTTTGTTGTGATTCACTAAATAAAATCCTAAAAGTATATCTGCTTTCAGCTGCTTGTTTCGTAGCTCAGAAGTATTGAGTGCTATGAAAATATTTATTTCCGGCAAGTACAGGTTGCCCCAAGTAAAAAAAAAGTTGTCACACTGGCTAAGTGGCTAACATCAGGCTGATTATTTACAGCATGCTTTCTAAGGGCAGGTATGCTGTTCATTGATGGCTGCCCTGTCCCTAAAGGGTACATGAGAACAAAGTAAAAATCTGCTGATAGTCATAATTTTTAAGTAATTGCTGGTACTCTATACCATGTGAAGTTTTGTTTGTTTTTTTTCTGGACTACTGTTTCTTCAGCACTGCTTTTCCTTCACTATAAAAGAAAGTAAAGTTTATTGGAGTATTTAAGTTTTCTTCTAAATTGATGTACCTGTTCACATCATGTGAAAAGAGGCATTTGTCTACAAGATACGTTTTGGAACCTTGAATATAAGAATTTAGCTACCATTGACATACAGAAGGTTGAATAACACATGACTTTTCAGCAGGGTACAGGTATTTTTAATCAGCAATGAGAAATAAAAAGGGGGAGCAGCCCATAAATCACCACATTCCTTCTTTTAGGGAAAACTGAGTCCTTCTTGAGTTAGGTTTTAGCTGACTGGGAAGAACAAAACCAGACAAGACAAATACCAATTTGTGCATCTTCCGTATTCAATCTTCCCTTCTCTGTACCTACCAGCTCTTCTTTTTATGTTCCCTAAATATGCATTTCTAGTGTGTCTAGGCATATATGTTTATACCTCTTCAATTTCTCTGGTCTTCCTGCATTATGTTTTCTGATGCATTTAGCCTGCTTTTGTTGGAGCAAGTCACATCATGCCAGTGTGTTAGGTCACATTGGCATATCCAATAGAGATGTGAGGTTAACTTGATATATGTACTTACAAAATAATTCTCACATGTTAGTTTTACCGGTTAGGTGGTAACAGAAGAAAGAATGAATTACGTAAAGCTGAAAATTGTTGCTTGAAAGTCTTCTGCTTTTTTTTTTAATGTGAGTTTATAAAGTTATGATTGTGTGAAATAATTATTCTATGCTTTCCTTTCTATAAGTTTTGATTCAGTACTGACATTGGGTTTTATTGTGTAAATCCCAAAGCATGGACCAAGGGACTTTAATTATCCTATTACGAAATAATTATGTACACCTTAGGGAGACATACTGTGATAATTAACAAGATTTTGAAATGGAAAAAAGGTTTTGCTTCTATTTTTGCCTTGCTGGTAGCTCAGAAATGTGAGACAAAAGCAGTAATTATTTTTTAATGACAAGCCTATTATCATTTATGTTGTATACATAAAAAGTAAGTTTGAACAATTAGGATTACTACACAAATACTGTACCTGACATCAGGCCACATGAAAGAAGGAAATCTGAGACTAAATTATTTGAAGGATAATAATTCTTTACTGTCTTGTATGTCCTTGTCTCCCTTGTACACTACAAGACATGTCTCCTTTGTAACAAACAGTGATAGAAAAAGACAGTAGGAACACCTGTGCTCAAAGTGTAGCAGGGAATGGAAGAGTTGTGGGAGCAATGTGTTCTGCTGGAGGGGATGCTTTGGTGATTCAACAGTGATTCAACAGAAGACTAATGTTTGCTGTGGAGTAAGACAGTGTTGTCTGAGTTTGATTGGGTTAGTGGCATACTATATAATTGTGACCATAGTAAGAAACTCATCGTTAGTAGACAAGCATCTGTGTATTTGTAGGCAACTTATTTTCTCTCATACTGCTTTCTATACATGATGCTATTATTATTATTACAAGCTTGACTACTTTGCAACAAAGTTCTGTCTACAGTCTAGTTATTCTGAAATGACAGACAAGGGGAGGGACAATGCAGATCTACAGACAATATACAAGCCCAGCTGGTAATGGGCTATTTGTGGACTGGCAGATGCTTTGCATGAAAGTTAATTCAGGTCCAGAACATGAAATGCATGAAATAACCAACCTAAAACTTTTGGGCCATTAGTTGCGCATAAATGATACATAGGTCCACTACTGTTACATAAGCTGTGAGCTACACGGAGCAGCTCCCAAAATGACCCTGAATATCTTGCCAAATCTATTGTTACAAAAAAGTAGAAGTAAAGTAAGCAAATGCAGCATATATCTGATAACAAGAGATTGTACCAAACAGGAAAAAAATCCAATATGTGCCCAATTTTGAAAACTTTTCTTAAAATAAACGTTTAAAAAAATCAAATCACAATTCATAAAATCACTTATGAATATGAACAGTAGCAATGAAGTTTCACACCAGAAACTTAGCTATGTTTTTAACCACTATTTACAGAGAAATTTAAGCACTCTGTAGAATGGGGCCATCGTGTAATGTTACCAGTAGTTGCCGTTAGCTGAGTGGTACTGCTGTAAAGAAGCAGTTGGTCATAGTAGCTGAAGTGCCTGTGTAGAGTAAGAAGTAGACCCTGTTCCAGAAAGTCTTATTCTTAAAGTAAATTATTTTAAATAATAATCATTTAAAACAATTAAAATTGATGTTATTACATCATAAATGAGAGAGTATGTGCTAGCACCAAGTGATTTCCCCTATACATGCCCCAGCTGCTACTCAGAAGGGTAATGGACTCTTTCCACTGATCAAAGAGATCCCTTGGAGGCTCTAGAGAGACCTTGTATCTGAGGTCTTTATTACAGAGTTGCAATTTTCTTCCCCGTTCTGTGGTGTTATTTGCTGATAGCTGTATATAGAATCATTTAGCTTGGAAAAAACCTTTAAGATCATCAAGTCCACCACTGAACCATGTCCCTAAGCACCACATCTACATATCATTTAAATACCTCCATGGATGGTCACCCAACCACTTCCCTAGGCAGCCTGTTCCAGTGCTTTACAACCCTTTCGAAATTTTTCCTAATATCCAACCTAGACCTCCTCTGGCACAACTTGAAGCCTTTCCCTCTTGTCCTGTTGTTTGTTATTTGTAAGAAGAGACCAACCCCCATCTTGCTACAACCTCCTTTCAGGAGTTGTAGACGGTGATGAGGTTTTCTCTGAGCTTTGTTTTCTCCAGGCTAAATAGCCCCTGTTCCCTCAGCTGCTCTTCCTAACACTTTGTGCTCTAGACCCCTCACCAGCTTTGTTGTCCTTCTTTGGACCCGCTCCAGCACCTCAGTATCCTTCTTGTAGTGAGGTGCCCAAATCTGAACACAGTACTTGAGGTGTGGTCTCACCAGTGCCGAGTACAGGGGGACAATCACTTCCCTAGGCCTACTGGCCACACTGTGTCTGATACAAGGCCTGATCGTCCTGTATGTGCCACATGATGGCACTCAAGAAGTTCTGTTCCATAACCTTCCCCAGCAACAAGGTCAGGCTGATAGGGCTGTAGTTCCCTCGATGATCTTCCCTGCTCTTCTTGTGGATGACCATCACATTTGCTAACTTCCAGTCAGCTGCGACCTCCCCAGTTAGCCAGGACTGCTGATAGGTGATGGAAAGCACCCTGCTGAGCACTTCTGCCAACTCTCTCCATACCCTTGGGTGGATCCCATCTGGCCCCATGGACTTGTGTGAGTCTAAGTGGTTTAGTAGGTCACTGACCATTTCCTCTTGGATTATGGGGGCTTCATTCTGCTTCCTATCCCTATCTTCCATCTCAGGGAGCTGGGTACCCAGAGAACAACTGTTCTTACTGTTAAAGACTGAGACAAAGAAGGCGTTCAGTACCTCAGCCCTTTCCTCATCCTTGGTCACTATATTTGCCCCTACAACCAATATAGAATGAAGATTCTCCTTAGACCTCCTTTTGTTGCTAATGTATTTATAGAAACATTTTTTATTGTCTGTTATGGCAGTAGCCAGATTAAGTTCTCGTTGGGCTTTGGGCCTTTTAATTTTCTCCCTGAATAACCTCACAACATTCTTGTAGTCCTCCTGAGTGGCCTGCCCTTTCATCCAAAGGTCATAAACTCTCCTTTTTTTTCCTGAATTCCAACCAAAAGTCTCTGTTCAGCCAGCAAGGCCTTCTTCCCCACCAGCTCGTCCTATAGCACACCAGGACAGCCTGCTCCTGCGCCTTGAAGATTTCACTCTTGAAGAATGTTCAGCCTTCCTGGACTCCTCCCAAGTCCTTCACGACTGCCTCCTAGGGGACTCTGTCAACCACTTTCCTAAACAGGCCAAAGTCTGCCCTCCAGAAGTCCAAGGTAGCAGTCCTGCTGACTCCCCTCCTTACTTCAAGAATTGAAAACTCATTTTGTGATCACTATACTCATGACAGCCTTCGACCATCACATCACCCACAAGTACTTCCTTCTCTGTTTGCAAACAACAGGTCCAGCAGAGCACCTTCCTTAGTTGTCTCACTCAACTTTAGGAAGTTTTCTTCCACACACAAGTGATCCATCATTAGTCTTGAGTTAACTGTGACCTTTTACTCCATACAAACATGTAGTCAGTAGAATTACATCAAGCAGACGTATTTTACAGTGTCAAAACAAATGACAGCAATCTTTTTTTAAGACCGTGCCTTGCAAAGAACAAAATAATCTGCAAAACTCTCATGCTATGTAAAAGTTCCTTTTATGAAATGGGGTGCAATTTGGTTTCTTTCATATTTCTTCAATAATGTGCAATTCTAGACAGGGCTATCCTGTCACATGATGTTTGCTTGGGAGTTTATGCATGTGTGGGGAGGAGGAGCAATACTCATTTTACATAGAATGCTGCTTTCTGTTTGTAGTGTAACTATTAGATTTGCTTTTATATGTTATTGCTTATTACATTTTTTTCTAATGACCATTGGTCTTTATCAATGAGAATACTTTAAGAAGGTGTGGTGGGTTTACCTTGGCTGGGTGCCCAGTGCCCACCCCTAGTCCCTCTATCACTTCCCCCCCAGCTCCCCAAACTTCCGTCAGCAAGGCAAGCGGGGAGAGAGTAAGATGGAAAAGGAAAACCCGTGGGTTATGATAAAAAGCAGTTTTAATAAACAGCAGAGAGAGCAAGGCCGCGCACGCGCGAAGCTAAAGCAAGCAAAGCTGTTTCTCTCTACTTCCCATCCGCAGGCGGTGTCGGGCCTGTCCCGGGACGCAGGGCTCTAGAACGCAGAGTGGTTGCTCGGAAGACAAATGTCTTCCCCGCGAATGCCCCTGTCCTCCTTCCTTTATAGTTGAGCTGGCGTCGTATGGTATGGAATATCCTATTGGTCAGCTTGGGTTGGCTGTCCGGGTTGTATCCCCTCCCAGATCTTGCCCCCCCGTACCTTTGGTGCTGTGTGAGCACTGATAGTCATAACAAGGGTGTGTGTTATCAACAGCTTCTGGCTCCCCAGTACTGCAGCATGAGGGCTGTATGGGGAAAATCAGCTCAGACAGACCCACTACAGAAGGGTCAGCTACTTGTAATATTTCTAACACAAAGTAAACATTCCATTTGAAGGGTCTGAAAAACACATTTTAGAGTACCTTATATGTAATTTATCCTCAGTATAATCAAAACATGTGGACTGAGAGTACTTACCTTTAATGCTAAGGAGCTTAGATGCACGAGTAGTGAGGGAATTGCAGATCCCTTCATATTTCGTCATTTGCAGAACATTGTCTCACCACTATACACATAGGTGGTTTTGTTTTTCTAAGTGCATTCTAAGACAGATTTATCTCAAGTCATTGAAAGATATTATTTAGATTTACCAGGTAGGCTGTGTATATATAGTTATATACATATAACTTTGCTGTTCAACCTAGATGGCATGTAAAAATGCTTTAGTTTCAGAATCTCAAATTCTAAAAACCGATACTTTAAAATGGTTGCAGTTACTTAGGTTTATGTTAAGCATAAGCTGATAAGCATTTAAATGGCAGTATATTTAATCATGCATCTCTGTTGAAGTGTTAAGAAAATAAGAAGGGAGAAAAAATGAATTCTCTCTATTTATTTTGCTTTGTTACAATATTGTGAAATAGCACAGCCTCTTAGTTGATGGAGTGAAAACTTTTTTTCATTATTTTACTTAATCATCCTAGGATTCCAGTTATGGTTTTATTTTTAAATGCAGTCTCACCTGTAGTCCTTCATTTTTCATGTGGCTTTACTGTACTTCTGATCTTTCATACATACATAATGCATTGTCTAGGATAAAAATAAGTCTTAAGTGTTAACTTTTAAAAGTAAAATCGAAAGAAACTAAAATCTCTGATTTTCACACCAGCACAAGTTGCTGTAATTACTGAAACAAAAGAGTTTCAGATGCTTCTAGGTTTAAAGTTCAGTCCAGACCTTCAAAATATCCAACAAAAGGAAAACCTTCCAAATTAATTTTGAAAAGCTTACAAGATGCATACAGAATTCATTAAACTAGAGATTCTGTCTGTCTTAAGATGTTTAAAAATTGCACTCTAATCCGAGGCATCTCTGTATGTGCTATCACCATGTACCAGTACATAAAGGGTGGCTATCAAGAGGATGGAGACTCCCTTTTTGCAAGGAGTCACTTGGAAAAAACAAGGGGGAATGGTTGCCAGTTGCTCTTGGGGAGATTTCAATTGAAGTCCAGAAGAAAATTCTTTACAATGAGAACAATTTAACATTGGAAGAGTTTCCCAAGAGGAGTAGTGGATTCCCTTACATTAGACAGTTTTAAGACTTAGCTTGACAGGGTGTTGTCATTTACACTTTATTTTTCTATCTTGAAAGATTGGACTAGATGATCCTTGAGGTCACTTCCAACCTGGCATTCTATGATTCTACTTTTTCCTGTGGACTGAAAGGGAGCCTAGTGTGACTAACTCTAATTTTAAATCATAGAATAGTGTTGGTTGGAAGGGACCTTTAAAGGTCATCTAGTCCAACCCACCTGCAGTGATATCTTCCCACTAGATCAGTTTGCTCAGAGCTCTGTCCAGTCTGGCCTTGAATATTTCCAGGGATGAGGCATCTACAGTCTCTCTGAGCAACCTGTGCCAGTGTTTCACCACCTGCACTGTAAAAAATTTCTTCCATCTAGTCTAAATCTACCCTTGTTTAGTTTAAAACCATTGCCCCTTGTCTATTGCAACAGACACTGCTAAAAAAATTGTCCCCATATTTCTTATCGACCCCCCCTTAAGTACTAAAAGGTCACAATAAGGTCTCCCAGGAGCATGCACCAGGCTGTGAACAACTCCAGCTCTCAGTCTTTCTTCATAGGAGAGGTGTTTCATCCTTCTGGTCATTTTTGTGATGCTCTTCTGGATCTGCTCCTATACAACCACGTCTTTCTTGTGCTGAGGGCTCCAGAGCTGAACGGAGTGTTCCAGGTGGGGTCTCATGAAAGCAGAGCAGAGGGGCAGTCACCTCCCTCAACCTGCTGGCCATGCTTCTTTTGATGCAGCCGAGGATGCAGTTGGCTTTCTGGGTTGTGAGCACACAAGGCTTTCCATCCACCAACACCCCCAAATACTTCTCCACAAGGCTGCTCTCAATCTACTTGTCCCCCAACTTGTATTGGTATGGAGGATTGCCCTGACCCAGGTGCAGGACCTTGCAGCACTTGGTCTTGTTGAACCTTATGATGTTCACGTGGGCCCACTTTTTAAGCTTGTCCAGGTCTCTCATCTAAACAGATGCTGAAAAGGAAAACTTGGGTACATCATTTAATTCTC
The DNA here is from genome assembly GCA_013401335.1 of Brachypteracias leptosomus. NCBI lineage: Eukaryota > Metazoa > Chordata > Aves > Coraciiformes > Brachypteraciidae > Brachypteracias > Brachypteracias leptosomus. The sequence continues at coordinate 29,767 of VYZX01000362.1, forward strand.
TAGAATGAGCTAATCCCTGGGTTCATAGGTGATATATAAGAAGAAAGAGTTTCTGTACTTTTGGTCTTAATTTTTGGAGGTTACTGCACATAGACCTTCAAGAAAAATTAAATATTGTATTTTTAAAGTTAATATGTGGCAATTTATTTGTACTAAATGAAGATGGCAAGTATATAAAAACTCCCTAACTGAAAGAAAACTTGCCATTGAGTACAGACCTTGCAACGTGTCAAGTCTTCTTTTTTTTTTTTTTTTTTTTTTTTAAA
>VYZX01000362.1:57707-76398 GCA_013401335.1 Brachypteracias leptosomus
AGACTTCTCTTTTTTTTTTTTAAACAGAAAGAAAGAGGCAGGATTAGTAGCTGTACAGTATAGCATTTGGTAATCTCAAATTGATGTCCTGGAGTGACAGAAACTAGTATCCATTCATGAAAACAAATCAAATCAGAGACATCTTCTTTTAAGAACTTGAGCGAGGTGTGGTAGTAGANCTTGAGTGAGGAGTGGTAGTAGATAATCGCTCTTGTGTATATTGTCCAAGTTTTATTTCTGAAGTGCTTTCCAGAGATGGGCCAGAGTCTCCATGAAGTCTTCTGCAAATAAGTTGGAATACAGTCTTACGGACACTACTGGACATGAGGAAATACATAACTGGGTCTAAGCAGCTGTTAAAGGATGAAAATATGAGCATCACCTCATTGCATTTGTGAATTATTTGTATCCAATAACAAGATGGACTTTGTAACTGTGATGTAATGTAGACAAACCGGAACATGTGGTAAGGAACAAAACAGATGGTGAAAATAATGAGTACAATGAAGGAATTCCTTGCTGTCTGAGTGTATTTTCCTGCATTGGGAAAATTTGCTCTTTTCCTCGAAATTTTCAGAAGGTTCTTGGCAATTTTAACATATGAAAGTATCAAAAGGAAAAAAACTATCCAAAAAATTATTACAATAATATAATTTATAATTGCTTCTGGCTTTGCATTCTGTTTATTTCGGTAATGAAAGCACATAGTAGAATTGCTGTCCTTACTCTTAAAAAAAGATGGTGCAACTACTGTTATAAATCCTGCTAATGCAATTGCCCACACCGTGCAACAAATTTGTATACTTCGTGTAGTAGTTAGCATTTTAGGACGCTTCACAGACTTATTTATTTTTATATAACGATCTAAACTAATTAGCCCCAACAGTACTATGCTAATATACATGTTCATATAAAATAGAGTCCCCACAATCTTGCATAAAATCAGTCCAAACATCCAGGTGTTCCTAGTAACATGATAGAGTATTCGGAAGGGAAGACAAAAGATCAGCAGAAGGTCTGCAATAGCTACATTTAGCAAGTAAACTTGGATGGAATTCCTTTTCTGATGAATACACAGGAAAGCAAACAGGGCTATAATATTTCCAACCAATCCAACAACAAAAATAATAGAGTAAAAAACTATCAGAGCAAGTGACAGTGAGTTCTCATCTAAGGGACAACTGGCGTTGTTTTGAATTTCTAAGGCATTTGTGGCTACATTAGTTTGGTTACTCCCAAAGGCTTCCTTGTGTTGACTAATGTTCAGTACATCAGCTGAAGTTGCAGCCATCATTTGTGAGGATACTTCAACTGTTCTGTAGGGATGCAAAGAGAGATTTTAAGAATTAAATCACCATTGGATCATTTTCACGTGTTTGCTTGCTTTATTGCATACAGTCTTGTGTGAAATAAACATAAAAGACAGTAACTAAAGAAAGTAAATGCATTGAAGTATTGCTGTAGCTGAGTAGAAGGACTTTCAGATGGATATCATGATACAGTGTAAGTCTAGAATAATCAGTTCCCTGTTTTTCTTCACATGAAGTAGGCAAGAACGGGTGGTACAGACTACTCACAGAGATAACTTTTTGTAATTACATCTTTATTACTGTCTTGTGCTTTTTTAAACTTCAACTATTATGGTTTGCTGCAAACTTTAGATGTTTAATTTTTTTAAGAACAGATAATTTTTTTAAGTTCAGATGTTAGGCTTAGTCTTTCAAACACAGAAAACTTTTTAATTAAGATGCAGGAATGGATAACCATAGCTAAGCGAAGCATTCTCAGTGTTGACGCAAAGCATGTTTCTGAACCTAGCTATTAATTTTAAATATCTCTCACATGCAAGTCACTAGTTTTGATTTAGAAAAGCAATTGTAATTTCCATGTAATCTGTTACAAGTAACACTGTGAGTCAGTACTATTACAGAAGCTTGTTTTTAATAATTTATATGTTCATATAAATTTAAGGGTTTTTTCCTTTTCTCAACTGTTCACAAATCAATATTATGCAAAGAAACTAATATCAGCTGGAAACCACATTAATGAATGCAGTACCAAGTGTTTTGACATCTTCCTTGTTTCAATATCAAAGTTTTTAATTTTACTAAGCTTATTATTGACAGGAAGGTACAATCTTGAAGATAAAAGTCAGCTTTGACCAAAGGATAACCAAAAAAGTGTGTGGTTACAAGAGCAGAATTGCAATGAGCCATTTACAGAGATGGCTAAAACTGATTAGTAGTGATACAAATTTTGTCCTCAATTTCTAGATTGCAGCGATAAAAAATTATATAAATAAGTTTAAGAATTATTTTTTTTAAAGGAGCAAGGTTTTTTCCCCTAATCTCAAAAGAACTTCAGAGTTGGTTTTAGTAGTCTGAACTTAATCATCCAACAACAGTAACAGGAAAAAAACATGAACAAAACACTGCCATGTACCTAACTTTGCATGCTAGGACTTAAAGATGCAAATTTACATTTAAATGTGTGATATAGCTGCAGCAGTGAAAATGGCAGCATGTTAGGTAAAATTTGTAGTTCTGTACATACAGAATCTGAATTGTTGAGAAGACAGTCTAAAATATTTTAACATCCTATATTGGCTGACCTTACAATTGCATTAAATTTGTACAATATGTTAGCAGTTTCAAAAATATTTCTGTTTTCTTATTTGCCATTTCATATTGTCAGGGCAAGAAGTATTTTTAGAAGTTTGATTAAAAAACATGATGCTTTCAAATACATCTTGAAACCTCTTACTACTGTAATTTCTTGTTTATGTTGCTTTTCTATAAAAATAATTGACATCATGACTTGCATAAGTAGTGACAAGTTTTAGGTCAACAAGAGAAAAAAAAAATGGATTACCCTGCAGATAGATTAGAAACATAACTTTTCACTGTCATAAGTTTTGTCATCTGTAAATAAGCAGGCATGCTTAAACCTAGGTATATTTAAGAAAGGATTTGAAGGTCAGCAGTACCCTTGCAGTTAAGAGAAATTTTAATAGAAAATTTTTTTTACTGTAGCTTAAGTATAAAGGAAACCACTTACCATATATATTTTAAGAACTTCTGTTGATTTTCAAAACCACTGGTGAAGACAGGGAGCAGTAACATGCAAGTCCTCTTGTTAGAAAGCTACAGCACCAGCTTCTCTATGAAAGTGATAAGAATCAGCTGACACAGTATGATTAGCGACAAGAGGAAGTTTAACTAGTGTTGCAACTGTTTATTTTAAAGATATTTTTAACTAGCAAAACTCGGTTTATTGAAAAGGTCAATTTTGCTGTTAATTTGGGCTTTTGCTGGAGCAGTTCTGTAATAAAATTTCCACTACATTTCACTCTTGAATTGGAGATTTGGATTTTTTCCTCAGAAACTTTGTTTCTAGTGAGCAGTGTCAGTGGCGTCCTTTTTGAATGACAATTATGTTGGTACAGCCTGTCTTCTTTTTAATACTGCAGTGAAAATAAAATAACTTTTTCAAATGTAGGGTAATGATAAATCTACACCACAGTGGAATGGTGATGCTTTCCTTATGTTGATGTATTTCTTCCATCTGCCTTCCTCCTTGCCTGGGGTTAAAATTTAGAGATGGATCTTTTTCACTCAAAATGACAGTAATGAGAGAGTTTGAAAGTGCCAAAAGTGTGCAGCTTAAGAATGTCAATAATGAAGAAGTGAAATGCAATATGCACCTGGTCATACTATTTTAAGTAGGGTGTAAGAGATTGAAAATTACATTTATAAATTGCAAATTAAAAAATGGATTCTGAAAGGTCTGATACAAGATAACCTAAATTTAATGATCATCTCAAGAACATTGTCTTGGCTTAGTATTCTACATAGCATTTGAAGTGAGAATTTCCGTATTAACTTTCTTAATGTATCATCTGTTTAGGAATCAAGTTTTTATGGGATTCTGCAGATTTCAGTTAGAATTGTAAACAGGCTATGCATTCTTACTTGAAAGTGCTCCTATAGCTGAAACTTCATCTGTAACCACACGTTTTCTTTTTTAATGGTTTTACAGGTAGATTGAGTTTGTTGTAGCTCCTTTGCACTATTTTGAGTTCCTAGGTTTGTAATTTAAACAGTAATGTATTCTCCAGAAGCAGTATACAAATTTTATATTTTTTCTTTTAAATAATATGGTTGACTGCAAAGTGAGGCTTTGAGTAAATGCAGGAAATCATTCTATATTAAATGCAGTATTTTAGCTACATGTATTAAATAGTAAATCATGTTCTAATAGATTTTGTCTGTATGTTGCTTCCTCCTACATCAGTCAGTATTCATCCAAATTGTTGCATAATATTATTCCATTTTTATGCATTACACCTAACTCAGACTGTGAAAAATTAAAGGTATGGATGACTGTGCCTGGAACCCAGTTTAGAAATCTAACCAATTTCCCCCCTCACTGGAATATTTATTAGAAACATCACAGGGTTGTTCCTTTTCTGTCCTGCAGTTGGAAAGTGGTAAGTGAATTGATTAAAGCTCAAACTAGTGTTTATGTTTTCTGTGAAGGATAAGACCCCATAAAGTGTATCAAACACGGGATATTTCTGCTAGAGAATTGACATGATATAAGGCTTAAGGGTGAAAGGTAAAAGGAAAAAGTAATACCAGGTAAGAAATCATAGGTGTTAATTTTTATCTTCATTTTTCTATGATTTCACTTTGTGTTCCTGGTGAGTTCTGAGAAGTCCTGAAACAACTTTACTGTGCCTGGGAAAACTGAAAGGCAAGCCAGTGAAGAAAGAGGAGTCCATGCCAGAAAAAAAATAAATTCTGAAATTAAGAAACTCAAAATCCCCCACAATTTTAGCTTCTCTTTGCAAATTATTGACCATAAGTTCTAAAATGCATATTGTATTTCTCTAATAATGTAATAATTTGTCTCTGGTTTTGTCTTTTCAGCCACACTGTGTACTGCTTGCCTCAAAAGAGAATTCAGCCCCAGTAAAGCTTGGTGGCTTTGGGGTAGCAATTCAGTTAGGAGAGTCTGGGCTAGTTGCTGGAGGTAAGAAATTCTCCTTCAAAGTTATATAATATCATGCATGTTGTACTGCAGAGTTCTGTTCCTCCGACACAGCCTGGCCTGCAAAACAAGAGCTCAAAAAAAATCTTTCACCAAAGACTTTGTTGACATTATAAGTACACACAGTTAAGCTAAATTGCTACTAGACTATAATGTTGTGCGCTCATATACTGAGTATTAAATCCCTCTAAATGTCACTCAACAGGAGCTTACACTGGTTTGATCAAAATAAAACTGAAAAAAAGCAAAGAATTTTCCACTTTAATGCAATCTTTAGCATAATTCTTCCATGCTTGAAAAGTCAAATCAAACAAAAATGCTTTCAGGATTGAAATGTATGTCAAAGCAGTTGCATAAGGACTTACTACCACATCATCAATGCTCCCTCCCAATGTTTCTTAGGGAATTTATGTCAGAACACTTTAATAGCAAGATCTTATGAGTTTTCACATGTGACTCTCTTCTGTGTTTTAATATTTCATTGTAATTATGCATAAGACATCAATATTTTGATACGTATGTATATTTTTTGACTAAGTGTGTTTTGTTTTCTGTGGATTTTATTTCCTCTAGCTGCCTTCCATATTGTTCCAGACAATAGGGTTATGCTTTAATCAGCCTGCACAGATGAAGACCCGATCAATTTTCTGATGCTTTCATTGCCAGAGTAGGAGACCACAATAGAAGGTTTTGTTAGTTTAATTTTTTTTTTTTTTTCAAAATTAGTCACTTCCTCTCAGCACCATGCTTCTTCAAAAACTCAGATTTCCTGATCTAATTACTTAAAGGTCTGCATCAATTTGGCTTTTATTTTTAAAATAAAAAACAAATCCAACATAAACACACAAACAGCTTCATTCCCTTCCAGGTACCACTAATACCCTGAAAATATGAGTATAATAATAAATATCTTATTACCTAGAGACCTAGATACATCTTTTCACAGAAAATACCTGATCAGTTATACTACTGTTTTCTTAATAAAAAGGTCACTTCTGTCCTTACTCGTCCTGTGTTTCTCAAATTTTTTGTACTTCAGCCACTGCTTTTTTTTTTAGTGATAGTTCCTACACTTTTTTTTATGCTTCTCTGGATTTTCTTCTTTATATTGTCACTGAGCAACTTTATGCATTTCTTCTGTTTCAGCTACTCTGCTGGCGATAGTCAGATATAGTGTGTACTCTCTTTCAGACTGCTAGGTGTCTCACAAGAAACATCAAGTTCAACTTGGAAAAAAAATCACACATTTTTCCCCAAATTGATCAAGTCCTTTCTTTCCTGTTACCATTCACTGTTCAACAATCCCACTCATTGTTCATGTGTGCAACCCCCATGTTATCCATGCTGGCCTGGTCCTTCCTTTTCTTTGTAAAAATGTTACCATTCCTTTCTGTTTCTGTTTGCAGTACGAATGGAAGCTTCTTTCTAATGCTTCATCAGTATAATATTTCTCTATACCTGTATCTTTTGCCTCATCCTTCTCAACTTCTGCCATATCAGTCTGCCTTCATATGATTTTTTTTTCCCCTCTCTCAACTGTCATTTTCAATTTGTAGCCTTTTAATTAGCACTTGTTACTTTCAGCTTCAGATTGTTCTCACTTTCAGGGATACCCAGAGTAATTCCACTTCATTTATATACTATGGAATGTCTCAGTTCTACTACTTGTTTCAAGCTTCCCCTTTAACAACCTTCTCTCTTTGTTGTCATCTTCCATTCCAGTCTTTATACCACAAACTATACTGTTCCCTGGCAATTTCTTTCCCTTACACAGTCGTGCTTGAAGGCATATTACTAGACAGTTGCCTACACAGCACTTGCAAGAGTTAATTTCTTCAGCTTTACAATATCACCCCATGTGTGTTATATGAAAGTTAACAATACTGTCTGAATTGAGCTATAAGTGTTGATCTGATTGAGAGTAGGGAGGCTCTACAGAGGGATCTGGACAGGCTCGATCAATGGGCCAAGGGTATGAGCTTCAGCAAGGCCAAATGCCAGGTCCTGCACGTGGGTCACTACAACTTATGCAATGCTACAGACTTGGAGAAGAGTGACTGAAAAGCTGCCCGGCAGAAAAGGATGTGGGGATAATGATAGACAGCTGGCTGAACATGAGCCAGCAGTGTACCCAGGTGGCTAAAAAGGCCAATGGCATCCTGGCTTGTATCAGAAATAGTGTGGCCAGCAGGACTAGGGAAGCGATTGAGCCCCTGTACGCAGCATTGGTTTGGCCACACCTCAAATACTGTGTCAAGTTTTGGGCACCTCAAGAATACAAAAAAGACATGGAGGTGCTGGTGTGAGTCCAAAGATGAGAAACAAAGGTGGTTCAAGGTTCTAGAGCACAGTCTTATGAGGAGTAGCTGAGGGAACTGGGATTGTTCAGCCTGGAGAAAAAGAGACTCGGGGGAGGCCTTACTCCCCTCTACATCTACCTGAAAGGATTTTGTAGAGAGGTGGGTGCTGGTCTCTTCTCCCAGGTAGCAAGCAATAGGACAAAAGGAAGTGGCCTCAAGTTGTGCCAGGGGAGGTTTAGTTTGGGTATTAGGGAAAATGTCTTCACTGAAAGGGTTGTCAAGCACTGGCACAGGCTGCCCAGAGAAGTGGTTGAATCACCGTCTCTGGAGGTATTTAAAAGCCACAGACATGTGGTGCTGAAGGACATGGTTTAGCAGTGGCAGTGCTGGGTTAATGGTTGGACTTGGTGATCTTAAAGGTCTTTCCAACCTAAATGATTCTATGATTCTATAAACTTATTGAAAGAAATAATCTACATATTTGTTATCTATATACCCTATGGATAAGTTTTGGGTTTTAATAATAATAATCATGATAGATTACAGGCACTACTTATTTCTCAGTTGTCTCCTAAATGAAATAGAAACTCTCCTTATAGAGGAGTTTGAGCAGTATAATAACCAACCTGTTCACTTTTATATTATATTTCTAATGCTTAATTATAAGCATTGATTCAGCTTAACATAGTAAATTATTTCCCTTTTAGCATGGCTATTCCTGTATTTGGTTGTTAATACGTCAAAAAGGAAACTATTATGTAAAAGCTATTATAGCATTAATGCTTTCCTACTGACCTAAATCCCCCTGTGCTTCTAACCCATTTCAATACTCTATATACCTTAAAATTTTCACAATACTGAGAACACTCTGCCTTATACTTGAAGAAAGCTTAATGCTTATTAATCTTTCTACATCTCGGTAATGTGTATTACTATGATACCCTAGCAGAATATACTCTTTGCTAGTGTAAATCCAAGTGTAGATGATTCTGATGTTCAAGAACAGAAATCTTTCATCTTTCTTTTACGTTGCTTGAAGTAGTTTATCTTTTAAACCAGAAAAGGACAGCTTTTCTTTAGAAAAAGCATATCAACATTGAAAGTAATGTAACTGTAGTACAGTTCAACTGATAAGACTCTTCCCTTAATCTTGCGTAAAAACCCAGCCATTGTGCAAAAGCTCTTCAATATCTGTGATGGTCACTCTCTTTTGTGGTAGTATTTTTCCTCCTAAAATAGGACTTGCTGTACCTAAAGCATTCAGGGGTTAACAATGTTCTAAAAATGTTTTCTTGCTTTTTTGCATTTACGGTTGTGCCATTTTTCTTGCCTTTTTACATTGACATACTTGTGCCTGCCAAGCCCATATTGTCTGTAGTTCCAGGAGAGCAAAAACAGAGGGGAATTTTTTCCCTCAATATCTTTGAAGCCTGCCTTCTAGGGTACAGCTTTTGCTTTGTTTGGAATTTTTTTAACTTAACTCTTATATGGCATTTTTTTAACTTAACAAAAGACATCGTTTTTTCTAGTGTACATAAATTGGGTTTTGGGGGAAAGGGGATTTTTGTATAAAGTTAACTAAGTCCCAGGTAGATCAGTCCCAATTTTTTGATGTAAGTCCAAAGATAGACTTGTGTTGTTTAGAAGGATTATAACTACAGTGTTCCTTCAAGTAGATAGAAGGCTATTTAACAGAAGTGTAGGGCAATTCATGATAACAAGCTATGACATCCTAGTAGACATCATTAATGAAAATGTCTGTGAAATAGATTTTAGAAACATGACTGTATTTTGTCAACTAACAATCCAGTCAAGTTTATTTTTAATAAAAATAGTATTAAGTAGTAAACAGTATTAGTACCAAAACAAATAGTATTAAGTACCAAAAAAAGGACATAGCCAAACTCATTTTTCATAAGACCAGAAGGGAAAATGTAAGGAATACTTTTTGTTCCGCCACGTTTGCCCATGAGCTGAATGCAATTAATCAGCAGTATGTGTCATCTTCTGAGTTACGGGAAATTGTTTTCATGAGCTGTCAATCTCTGAAATTCTCTTCTTGCAGTTCTTGTGACCAGAAAATTTTGCTAGGTGCATTCATTTGAAGCATTGAAGTAGATGGAATTCTGGCAGTATACATAGTAGTTGCAGATCATCATAATTTAATATGTCTTTTATGGAACAGGATGTAAACTGGAAGCACTCTGCGTTTGCCTGGTAATGATATAGCTGGAATAGAGGAACCTCTAGGAAGTCATGTATTTTCTCCTGGCTTCAAGTAGTGCAAAATAAAATAAGTGTATAGAATATTGTATGAGGTTCTACACTAGCTGTGAAGTCTTATCTATGGGTAGCTAACTGCTTTTCACTTTTTACCTTTAGAAGCAATATGTCACAGGTACTATGATGCTAATCCAGTCCAGTATTAATTTTTATGTATTGTTAGCTAACTCCCCTAAGTTGCTTCACAAGTCCTATAGTATCTTCAGGTATCCTAACATAATATATTCTTCATCAGCTAGCCTTTTAGACTTAATATAAAATAGCAAAGGCAGGCATTAGCATACATTTCCCTGCAAATAAGAATATGGAATTTTAGAGGGGAGATCTTTTAAGTTCCTTATTTTTGTTTTATTCCCATCAATGTAAAAATGATCATAGAATCATAGGATGTTTTGGGTTGGAATAGACCTTTAAAGGGCATCTAGTCCAGGCCCCCTGCAGTGAGCAGGGATATCTTTAACTAGGTCATGTTGTTCACAGCTTGGTCCAACCTGACCTTGAACGTTTCCAGGGATGGAGTTTCTACCACATCTCTGGACACTTGTTCCAATGTTTCACCAAGGGGGATCTTCTTGGTGGTTTTATAAACCCCAGTTTAAAAATAGTACTTTTGAAATATTGTTACACTGCATAGATTTTTTTTTTTTTTTCCTTTTCATCATCAGTGTTTCATATAGCAAATCTTCCTTTGTTTTCCAAGGAGAGGTAAACATTTGTAAGATGAGGTCCTATACTAGTATTCTTCTTTTACTTAAATGGTAGTGTTCCTCTGCAAAGAAGGAGCAATATTTCACTTTTTTTTTCCTGAAAATAAAAAAAATGAGCCTCTTCAAAGCTTTGCCTCTGATAGACTGTTTTTTATTTAAAAGATACAACTGTGATTTACTGTCTCTCAGAAATTCCACTTCACGTCTGGGTCCATTTGAGAGTACTTACAGGAGGAGGCTAATGTATTTAAGTCAGGTTAGGTTTACTTCCTTCATCGTAGTTTTGTGGCTGAAAAGACCATTGAATCAATTATTATCATTTGTCTGCCTAACATGATCTTTGCTTTGTTTGTTTTCTGGACACTAACATCCTGTTGTCCAGTTGCCTGCTGATGCATCTTTTAAAATACGTTTTCTTCAGACAGTCTTCTGTGCTGAAGCTGTATTGCCTTTTTTTTTCCCCCTTTTTTTTTTTTAAATCTATTCATCTTCTCTGCACACCTGCTTTAAACACCTCTATTGTCTGGAGTAATGTGGAAAGGAATTACAAGTAGTCAAGTATTTACCTATCTGATCTATTGTGTGTGATTCTTTGATTCCTTCCACATTATTCTGGACATCCCACTCTTTTAGATACTCCTTAATTTATGATCATATTTCTTATTACACTATTATGAGAGGTCAGATGGTGATGTTTATTAGTACCTCACATTTTTTTCCTAAAAATTATTTGTTCCAGTTGTTTCCTTATACATCGTTCAGATACTACTGCTGTTGAAAGACTCTCCTTCTGATATCTTGGTCATCAATCCCCTGCCTTAGGGATGACAAAATCTGATTGGGTCTCTGTATATACTCTTCTTCTTGTGGAAAGCATAGCCCTATTGTCTGGAATAATATGGAAAGAGTCATAGAAACTAAATTATCAAAGGTAAGTCAAAATTTATCTTTAGTGCTTGTAATGATATCAGACTGACAACAGCTGAAGACTGAAGCTCTCTGTTTATCCCCAGGAAAAATCAGCAAAATTAGCAATTTTATAAATTTCCAGACTACCAACATGATTCAAAACTGGCTGATAAAGCTTACTTCTAGAAATAAGATGTCTAATGTCTGTACCTATTTAGGCATTGAGTGCTTCCTCAGTCAGCAAATGCTTTGATGCAGGCATTTATTTACAATGAATTGGATACATACCACTGTTGGAGTCTTCACATAGATTTTTCAGTTAATGCTACTCTAGAACAGATAAGAAGAACCTAGAAGCACACAGACAGAAAATTTATTCCAATCTTCTATATGGCTTCTTCTCACGTACAGATGCAATGAAAAATCATTTGCGTGTGCATGCATACAATATTTATTTAGATAAAATCTGGGGTTTTTTTCATGGGCAGTCACTTGAATGTATCCATGAGTATGCTTATATCCTGGAGAATAAAAGACCTATGGAAGGCAGAAATTGTCTATTAAAGAGAGAAAAATACCTTTGCTTACTATTCTTTCTCACAGTGCCTCCAAAAAGATGCAAAGCTTCTCCCAAAACACCAAAGAAAATTCAAAAGCTTCTAAAATATTTTAAAACAATTGAACTATTGAAAGGAATTTTAAAATTTTACACTGATCATGTTTAGAAAGCAAATTTTCTACTAGGTAATTTTCAGCAGAAGTGATACTTAATCTGAAGAGCAGCGAATATCTATGATTTTAGAAAACTCTGCTGTCTGTAGATTTTCTTTGTCCTGTTACTGATCTTCACCTTACAATTCTTGTAGTTGCAACATAGGAAAAATCCCTGTCTATGTAAGTCCATTCATTTTGCTGAGCTAAGCACAGCTCAGAAGTGTAGCTCAGCAGTCCTAGTTCAGGTCAGATTTTAGAATAATCTCAAAATCATCATTTGCTCCTTTGATGAACTCGGTGGTTAATTGTCACGAAGATGACAACTGCCACAGAAATTACTTTAGCCTTTTTAGGTTTCTAACATATACACACATATGTGTATATATGATTTATTTTTTTTTAATCCTGTTTAACTGGACAGTTCAATCTCAGTCAATTAAGTTGCTGTTCTGTGTTTGCTTTTTCATGAAAATGAAATTGTAATTTCCACCATCACCAATTCCCTCACCTAAAGTACCAGGATCTTGTCATCTGCATGTAAAAGGTTATGAAACCAAATCATTCTGTAATTATTTTCACTAATTATAATCTAGCAGTGGTAAAGAACAGGACTTTATTATATTAGCATAGTTTTCTTCCTCATTTTATTTGTATTTTTGGAGTCCTCATTTTAAATGTAAAAGTGAGTATTAATGTTTTGCAGTACTGATTTTTCAGCATGCTGTTAAGTTGCATCTCATCAATAGCAGCTGTCTGTTGCAGTCTGAAACAGCTGTGTAGAATGTTAGCTTTCACTGAACTAGTCCAGTCCTTCTGCTTTTCACCAAGTAGTTCATTAAAGTGCATTTTTATGGTATACTGCTTTGAACCAGGGCAACAAAGATCCAGTTCTTCCACCTGTGATCTAAGTTCTTTAACTTCCAAGGGAGGAGAAATAAAACTTGAGATGATCAGAGAAGGAGAGTGTTCTTTAAAGACAACTTCTGAGTTTGTCTGTTAAGAGTGCTCGAGTACTAAGTAAACATGCTGCATCACATTCTGATGTGAGGTCACCAGATAAAGCAAAATAGGAACCTATATAGAGGCTATTTGTCAATTGTCCCATAGAAAGAAGGAAATAAACCTCAAGAAGCTTGTCTTGTTAGAAATAAATCTGTCTATGGAAAAAATTATAATATGATGAAGGCTGCTGATAATGAACAGAGTGCTGGCAGTGGATGGCTCCTGCATAAGAAATGTTTGCATATTACATTTTGCCTACAATTTTGATAAGTGAGTTGTTGCAAGTTATGTTTGCTACTTGTTGATATTCAGTTGTTCTGAGAGTATTTTGCTGAAGGGAACAGGGAAGCAAAAAAATGCACACTTTTGGTACTCTCTTGACATTGTGGATTACTTATTTTGTACAGCCTATTATTACATCAGGTAAGATGATATTGGAAAAATAAAAATGAAAGCTATAAGCTGTATCTTTGGAGGAAGATTCATCTTATTTTTCCCCATGTAATCAGTACTCTGTATGTTAATACCAACATAACCACATGTGGTGGGTTGACCTTGGCCAAGGGCCAGAAGCCCACCAGCTGCTCACTCACTCCCTCTCCTTAAAGGGGCACAGGGAGAAAATAGGATTAAAAAGTTCACAGGTCAAGGTAAATACATGCAAACTGCTTACCAGTTACTGTCACAGGAAAAACACTTAACTTTGGGAAAACTAGTTCAATTTATTGCCAGTTCAAATAGATTTGGTAGTGGGAAACAAAGACAAAACTGATAAAAACTACCTCCTTTCCTGCATTTCCCAGGCTCATCTTCACTCCCTTTGCTAAGGCACCACCATTTTGGCTGCTGAGCTCAGCTGTGCCCTGCAGTGGGTCCACTGGAACCAGCTGTGTCTGGCACAAGGCAGCCCCAGCCTTTCTTCACAGAGACGAACCCTGCACCCCTCCCGCTACCAGCACCTTGACACCTAAACCCCTGCACCAAATAATGCTGTTGTATTGCTTACATAGCATGTGTTGCTGCTAAATATGCTATTTTACACTGTAGAAGAAAATGTAGGATGGAGAATTGTTTGCAAGGACACATTTTCCTCAGAACAAGATGTTCTGCAAGTCAGCCTTCAATGTACTGCAAATGCTCAGCAGACTTACATGCATTGGCAAAATAAAACAAAAAACAAACTAAAACCCAGACCTTTACGTCTACTTCTCATAGCACAGTCATTTTTTTACCATGTTCAGTTGTTCACTTAAAACACAAAGGTCTTCGTGGCACCTAATTATTGGAAATATAAATTAAATCAATTTAGATAAGTTTGTTACATAGAATTCTTATTTTCATTGGCTATTTGATCCAGATGACAGTATATCTCTCTGAAGTTTAATGCCTCTTTTAGTAGCTTTGTTTATGATGTCTTGTCTCCTAGTGATTTCTACTGTTTGTCTTTTGAATAATCAGTTTTCTCAGGACTTCCAAGACTTTGTAACAGCAATTAGAAAGCCTCGTAGGAAAGCAGAATCTTCAGAGTATATATGATTTTCCATTCACGTTGATAAAAAAAGCTTAAACAAGCTTTATTACCACAAATGTTTTTTTCAATGTGTAAGAAAGGTTACACCTCCTCCAGAATTGCAGATGGGTACCTCTGCAGCCAAATGCCAGGAAGTTTATCACTAAGATAAACAAGACTTGGGTGAGCCAGACTGCTCTGTGGTCTTGCATGTTCTCTTCTGTACTAAAGATTTCCAGACTGTGGTATGCATACCACATGAGCATAAGCAGTCTAAGTGGTATACAAGTGCTGTTTGAACAGGCAGGTGTTGCTGGTTAGGTACATGCATAGCCTGATACAGAGCTAGAAATGGTGATGTGTTTGCTGTTGCAAATGATGGTATCTTAGGGGGAAAAAAAAGTTAGGAAACCCTTACATATTTGTAGGCAAGGAGGGGGGAAAGGGAGGGCGACACCACAAAAAAACCCCCAGAGTTCTCAGCAACTTGTGCATACTGGACATGTATACTTTCTGTTTTTCTTCCCTGTCACCAGACATCTAAAAGAGAGAGACTTCAGGTCACTTAAGGAGATAATTTTTTACTTCATGTCTGTGTTCTTGAAGGTTTGGCTTTAAGGCTTATCAGACTGAAAGATATGTCATAAGCCTATGAATTGTGTATAACCAACAGGAAGTGTTAGTAATCTTTCCCCTCATCCATCTCTGCCTTCTCTGTCCAGAGTTAAATATCTTCCTTCTCCCCCAGCGATATAAGGGATAAGCTGGACTTGCAGCATCTGGCTGTTTCACTCTTTTTTAGCCTGGGAGGGAACTGCCCCCTTGCTATCATGTCAGCTTAGACTGCGTGGACTTTTTAAGATGCTGACCTAGCTTAGCAGTGAGGTAACATTCCGTTGTCACAGGCAGATTCCCTAACATGTTTAGCAGAGTGATTTCCTGATAAACTGGGAATGAAAACATTTAACACAAAGCCAGGTGAAGAAGTTCATAGTGTTGTTTCACTTGTTTAAGAGTAGCATGGTGAAAAAGCTACCGTCCTTTTGTCAGTTTTTAAATCCTTGAAGATGCAAAGAGGAGTGGGGACTAGTTAACAGAGATCATATTCCTGCATTAGGTGGTATAAACTGAGGATGGTGTTTACTGAGCAGGCTACTGCCAGATAGTTTCGTAGGTGTTTGCTAGCAGTGCTGCGACTTAGCTAATTCACATCCAAACAGTGTTCTGGACAGGCTAGTCTAGAAGAATCTCTTTGCAAGACAAGAATGAAATAAATACGTGCTGTGCTAACACCTCGGATTCTCTATGCTACATTGTAAACTCTCCTAGCCAGCACAAAGGTGCTGCAAGCCGTGAATGGAGCCTCCAAAGTCTTCTGTAGTGTCAGTGAGCAAGAAAAATTTATGAAGATAGTACAAGTGGTAACAGTTTGCTACAGTTGTGTGCTTTTTGGTCTGTTGGTACTTGGTGGAACCACTGTAGTCCAAAGACTACAGTAAGTGTCAGTGATGCCCTGAGCATTCAAAGCTTAATTCTTGCAAATCCTTTGCATTGGAGACAAACCTCTTTACAATGGGAAGCATTTATAGGGAAAGGTAAAATGTTTGTTGTTTTTATTTGTCTTAATGTGTTACATAGAGATTGAATGAGATCTAATCAGTTTATCCACTCAAAAGATTAGTTGGTATTAAATATGTTTTGTTTCCATGGTTGTACATTCATTACCAATCCAAAATCTGTACTGACCCAGAACCATTACTGTGTGACACTCATTGAAAGCGCTCTGTGAAACAAATTAGCATTATGGTTTTATCTGCAGTAAGATATTCCCTAATCCAAATAAATGAACACCACATTTGCTAGCATTTTGCATTCTTGTTACCAGTTTCAGTAGACTGGCTAAGGTTTGGACAGACCAAACTACACTATGGCCAATTAGAGGCAGCTTTTTCCAAGTAAGCAAAGTAGACTAGAACTCTATAATACCTTTGTACATGCTCTCTGGATAAATAATTGCTGTTTCAAAGGCTGTCCAAATTGATATTTTTACTTAAAGGCGTCATATTTCACTGAAGAATCTTAGTACTCTCATACAAGTCTGTTTTACAGAGTATTCCTCAATTTACAAAAGTATAAATCAAGCAAAAGGGAAACTACTAATTTGTTTCACTGGGTATACTTAATAAATACTAAAGGAAAAAGAATTGTGTTAAAAGTTTAACCCATGAAAAAAAACTATTAAAACTGGTTTAGTTTAATGCAGTGATATTCTTCATTTACATGTTTGTCATACATTACTTTGACTCAGTTTTGTTTTTTATTTCCATTTAGGACGTGTAGGAACACCTCATTTTATGGCCCCAGAAGTGGTAAAAAGGGAACCTTATGGGAAGCCTGTAGATGTTTGGGGTTGTGGTGTGATCCTTTTTATCCTGCTAAGCGGTTGTTTGCCTTTTTATGGAACCAAGGAAAGATTATTTGAAGGCATTATTAAAGGAAAATACAAGGTAAATGGCAATATACCTGAATCCTTCTCCAATGAGATGAGCTCTGCTGGTAAAATATCTGGAAGTTGATTTCTGTATTTAGCCTGATTTAAATTTGAAGCTTACAGAAATCTCTGTTACACAGGAAGAGAGATGATTTTCTCTCTCCAGTCTGTCTTGTTCCTGATATGTTTTGAATCAATGTTAAGAATTAAAATATGGAAATATTTACTCAGATGAAATAATAAATGGGTGCGACAGTTAGTCCCTAATTGTACATTGAGCTTGGTAGGATTACATAAGGTTTAACTGTTAAGTATAACATACTGTATGTTACCTTAGGTTTATAGAGGATTTAATTTTTTTGATCAACTAAAAGAACTATCATAAAGGCTGGTCATCATATTGCCTTGATTTAAAACAAACTGCATGTTACTGTAAAAAATGTGGTTAGACATTTTTCTTTTCAGTACAGTATGTAGTAAAGTGCAGCAGATGATTCAAAACGAGCTGCATGCAACTAAGAGCAAATCGTTGTGCATGCATGATAAGCGTGTTTCACAACATTAGCATCCTGGAGCCATTACAAAGACACATTTAAAGGGTCAACTTCACTATTTCTGTGGTTTTGTCCAAGATCAGTGTTGCTGTGTTTTGCAACCAAGGTCATACATGAGCAAATATATATTAGCAAGTTAAAAGTAGAAACTCCTAAAACTGTCTGATAGTCTGTAGCATGGTTTAGGAAGTANGCACATTGTGTCTTCTCAGTTCCCTTTTTGTTCCTGTTTCCACAATAATATGTCTATTCAGTAAAAACAGTATAAGGAGTTCAAAACAATCTGGCTGCAAATTTGCAATTGCCCTCATTTTATTAGAGCTGAAAAAGAAATGACAAATCACAACTATAAATATGCATTTCATAGCCAGATAATGTTATTGAGCGCTCCAATTTAAAGCGATCATTTTTTGTAAAGACTGATTTTAAATAAAATGGACCTCTTTAAATGAACAGATTAAACCTTGAATGCAGTCTGGTTATCATTTTGAATTTTCATTTAGTATGTGATAAATTAGCAGTGTACCATCTATAATAAAACTTAAGTTCTTCATAAATTAAAGAAATACTAGAAATAGCTTAAGGATAGAATCCTTTATCACAGAAGAATTTTCTTATTTTAGTATGATTTTATCAAGTGTGCAGCATCTTGACTAATTGGACACAAACCTGCATATATTCTGTCACCCTTCACATTGTCGTCTCCTATGGATACAGTTCTGCTCTAAAAAGTGTTGCAATTGCTTGTATTTCTGATCGCCTGCCAGAGTGGCTGAAGATGCTTAACTGTTGTAGCGCTGAAAGGAATTTATTCAGAAGAGCCATTGTCCATGGTACCTGTGGGACAGGACCAGGTTCAGTTCACAACAGGCATTAGCTTACTCCCTTCTTACTCAGCACCACTGGCATGAAATTGTAGGTTGATATAGACAGACTGTCATGCCATTCCTTTTATTGACTTCAGGAGCAAATTTAATTTCTACATTTATCATATGCATAGTTAACTGTCAGACAAAGCCTAATTATTTCTTCTTTTTCTGGTGAAGGATCACTTTTATCTGAAAAAATGTAGCATAGGTAGAAAATTATACTGTGATTATAACATAATACCAAGGATATGTCAGCTTTTACATGATACAGTGATAATTGTTTTCAATTTTTTTATGCCA
>VYZX01000363.1:0-14644 GCA_013401335.1 Brachypteracias leptosomus
TCCCTCCAGCCCTAGTGTGTCATTGCCTCTTTGGACCGATAATTCTGATATTATTATTATCCCTCTCCCCCTTCCCCCTTATGTCTTGTAATCATCCACAAGAAATTCTGCTGCCCTGTCCACCATCCAGTTGCAGAACTACTACCACTGGTAACCTTGAATTTTGTCACTCCAACAATCACATCAGAAATAGGACAGGTATGAAGTGCTGTAAGTCTGGACAGAAGGGTTGACTGCTGTAAAGCCAAGGCTCCTTAAAATGCCCCTACCTATCTCCTGAACTCTTGCACGATTGAGACCATAATTTATTTCAGGTCTAAAATATTGCTTTGATCAGTCAACATGCCCTGGAGATGTCTCCTCTCAAACAGGCACGTTGAACTGCTTAAATCTGACCTACGTGTGACTGCAAAAATGCACCTGAGAACTACTGATTTATGAAGCTAACCAAAGAACTACTTCACCACAACTCCAGATATATGTGCTTGGAGGAAATCATCCTCAAGTAAATAAATATCTCACGTAACCTCCTTCGACCCAATAGTTTGTGGTCCCCACAGTCCCTTACTTTATTGGGGATCCAAAACTGCAATATGCAAACACACTTGTAACTTTATACCCCTGGGACATCACAGCCTACTTAATGGGAAACACCAAATTCAGCTGGGCAACTTGCAAGTATCATGTTATATGTGTGTTTAGAGATGGCAGGGTTAGGAGCTGGCAATCCATAATACAGCCTAGGACAACAGATCACCCTCTATCACATAATGAAAGCCAACTGACCTGGGTTCTGGGGGAATGAGAGTGGCAGCAAGTTTTAAGCCATAGATATTTGTGTGATGTCTAATACAGAGTCTATGCTTTGTGCCTGTTAATAAATGTGTCCTTGTAAAATCCCTGTGAAGTAAAAAAGTAGAGTTATCCTGATTTTTCACAGATGGAAAATGGAGACACAGAGAAATTAAAGGGGAGAGGCTGTCTCTAGGGTAAGCGTGACGCAAACCAGCCAAATCTTTATAGGTCAAAACTGCCACTTTGAATTGCACCTAGCAACAGATGGGAAGCCAGATTCATTCCATTATGTGTCCTTTTCAGTAAGGAGACAGGGAAAAAAACAGTGTAAAAATAAGCCTTATTTTTGCTATTATTGTTTGTTAGACACCGCTAGAACAAAATGTGTTGTAGAGGAGATGGAGGGGAAATGGTGATTATTGCAAGGGTAACATTTACCTACAGATCTTATAAACAAGGAGTTGATTTTTGCTCCAGTTCATTCCCAGCAGCTCTGAAATCTCCCAGATGAGTAAACACATTTGGTCTCCAGCCCAGTGTTCACTCAAGGGCAGTATAAACAGAAAGCCAGCAAAAAGGGAAGAACCACACTTATCAGGCTGTTGCTGCTCTGTCTCTCTCTTGCTGCCTTCCACAGTTTGCAGGGCACATGAAAAGTAAAATAAATACCCAGTTACGTTTTGCTTATCATCTGACACATTTCACAGAAAAATAAAGGCATCCACTGAGGGTTTTCCCTTTTTAATTCTGTCTGCTGCTGACAGAAGGGGTGCTTAGAATTAGACAGAGAAGATAAAATGGCTTTAAATATGTATATATTTAAGAGGTTATCTCAAAGGAAAAAATATTTTTCTGCTGCGGTTGGCTGATATCTTAGTCCTGCTTTAAACATTTATCTGATGAAATCACTGCATTCCTCAAAAGAGATGGTTCATGAATCCTCAGAGTTTTACGGCTAGCAAATAATTAAATAGCCCAAACTCTACACTTTTAACAGTAAAGTTCCTGACTCATGATGCCTAGTTAAAGACCCATCAGGCTCAGCATGCCAGCCCAGCCTAGCAGGGGGAACGCACCCACTCGCAGGCAGCAGACAGCAGGGTGGGATTTTGGCCAAGCACCTCACCTCAGGAATCCCACACCACTTCACTCAGCTCCTGCCAGCAGCACACAGGCGGACTCACCACAGGTGTTCTCATCACAGAGCCACGCTAACAGCCAGCACAAGAGGCATTAACACTGCCGAAATTACAGTGAGATGAATTAATGACATAGACTTTTCTTTGGGATTAGCTGTTTTTATAGACCTTGGGGAAAGCATCAGCTTTTTAAAGCTACTTCTCATTTGAGATGGCATGGTTTGAGATCCTGTTTTTAAAGCCACGCTGGTGAGACCAGTTCAGGCAGTAGTACGCATGCTCTAAGGATTAGAAAAATATTTGCTAATATTTATAGCTCGTTGGCATCCAGGTGTCCCATGGCATTTTAGAGACATTCATGGGAGGAATTTCTAGAAACTGTAAATCACATGGTTGATGGCAAACAAGAGACAAGCTGGTACAGAGAAGTTAAATGACTTCCACAAGGTCAGCTGAACATCTGAAAGTCTAAGTCCTTTACACTCCACTTCCATGTGTTTTTATTTCATAGTAACTTAAGAGTCCTGTCCATTCTTTCGGTGCTACAGCCATGTCAAACAACGTGCTGGCAGCTGCTGCTATTGTTTCACTGGCACTTTCATTTCAGCATTTTGTATAACACAGCCTGTCAAATTGCAGGGCAGGAAGGAATGAACCCACTGCTTCCTAAGAAAAATGGCAAGTAATGAGATCATTTCTACATGTACCCAAAAGTAGGAGGGAAAATTACTTTTTAAATAATTACATTAGATTAATTCAATCCAAAACAAGCCATGCAAGGGAGGAATAATATGACTAGTCATTACTTTACAAACATTCTCAACAATAAGCTAAGGCCAGCTGTCAGACTGATGGAGAACCAGAAGGACTAACACAAGATGACTGCAACAACATTTTCTACCCAAAGAAACCTCTGACATTATCCAATTTACAGTCACTCTAATGTATTTTAAAATCTTCACATTTATACACATAATGGTCTGCATGCATTAGAAACACTGACTGTTGATTTGAGATGCTAAGTAGTCTTCCACGGTACCTCTTTTGACAGTTTGAAAAGAGGGTGGCTGGTACAACAGCCACAACTTCAGTTACCTGTGAGGATGTAATTCTAGATACACACTGTTTTCAGAGTGACAAACATATGCCACTTCTTAGGCTCCAACCAATCCTGGTTTTAACATGATAAGACAAGGCTAAGAAATCTGTAAGGTGATCTGAGTGAGACAGAAGCTCAGGTATCCTTCAGAAATTGATGGGAGGAGGGGGAGATCCTGAACTAGATTAATGTAATTAAAAATAACCCGTTAGAATGTAGTTGATGGAAGTGAGCACTAATAAGCCCCATAAGATTAAAAAGGCTTGAAGCCAAGGATCACAGTTTATCTGACATGGCAGATGACACCTGCCTGCCTGCTCTAGAACAAGCTTGGCCAAATCTATACATCCAATCCAATTTTCTAACAGGTACTACAGAGAACCTTGCAAATTAATTATAAGATAACAGAAATTCTAGCTCCATGAGGGCGATGATGCCTTAGGTGGTGTTAAGATCTCTTACATGCAACATCAGTTCAGTGTAGCAGCCAGGAAGGGATCTGCAGGAAAACACAAAAGAAATTGGGGAAAACTTCTTGTGGCACCTGGACTTTTCAAGTGACCAGCCCAACTCTGCTACATCTCACCACATGAAAACGACCTAGCACCTTTCCATGTGCCTTTGCCTTGCTTCCTTAAGTGTGAAAGCAGCAGCAATCTGAGGGACTGAGGTGGGGTGAGAGGAGGGAATTGCAGTACCTCTGGAGTTGACAGAAGGTCCATAAAGGGCAACTCAAGTCTTTGACACTACAAGTAGAAGTTCAGTGCTTTCCATGGGGTAAGAGATACCACCTGGGATTGAAAGGAGAGATCCTATGTTCTGCACTTTGGACATGCCAACAGCTTACTGCCAGCCTGAAGACTAATGATGACTAAGAAGAAAAACTGCAACTGTTGACATTATTCCTATCCAAGCTGCATTTGTTCCAAGATGTGAAAAATTTTTACTTGCTGCAAAACGTTCACTATCAGAGATATATGATGGGGCAATAGCACAGGAGTGGAGTTTGGACTCCTGCTCCTGTAGCTCAGCCTGGGCATGGTGGGCTCTCAGCTCTTCTTTCCCCAAAAGCATCCTCACTAGGAGAAAACATTAAAAACAGCTGCACATGGAGCCAGAGCTAGGTAGTCCTGGATATTCGCAACTTCAAAAATCACTCATATTTTGAGCCTATCTTCATAATAGTAATTCTCAATACACCAAGGACATCACAGTGTATGTCTTCTGTCTGACTGTAGTTTTGAATAGACCTCACTTTTCAAGAATTAACTTCAAAAGTGCACCGTTAATTTGACTAGTTGTGACTTATCTGCACTGCCTGAAAGTTGTTCAAAATTAAACACTATATATCTTGAAGCTCTTAAATTGTCCAATCTAATGGAAAAGTTTTATAGTCCACTTTTATAAATTGTAACATCTCAAACAAATTTTAATCTTTCTTCCCTTGTATGAGCCACCCTTACTTGTAGCTAGTTAGAAGATGGGGTCCCAGATTGCTTGCCCTTGTAATACCATCCTAGAAAAAAAAAAAAAAAAAAAATTTAAAAATGATAAATTGCTCAAACACTTCTGGAAATTACCTCTCCAAATGTTGCCCCTGAGTGCAAATATGGGCAGAATAGAAATAAAGTCAAGTCAAAATAGACAAGCCAGGAAATACCTTTTCTCCTTACGTTACTATGTAAACATATAATGAAGGGAATCTAACACCTGGAGATCACAGTGAAAAGCCTAACAGAGGTGGAGCATAGTCAATGATTCCCAGAATCTGTGTCAAAGAGAATGCAACATTTGTTTCCATCTCAAGTGAACAGATTCTGGAGTTGTCTCTGCTTCAGTCCACTAAAAAAACCCTCCAGATTACTAAAATGCCTTAATGAATCTATGCAAGAAAAGGAAAAACTTCATTTCACTGAAGTCTACTCTGTATGATTTCATCAATGCACAGCAGTAGCAAGTAACCTAACCATACATATTTCACAGATCTTAATCTTTACAATGTAGTTCTTAAATCTGCCACTTTCCTATTCTGAGGGCCCTAACAACAGAGCGCATTCATTCACTCCTTTCCCAACCAAGCAAAACACTCACTGGGATTTCCTTTTCAAGTCTGCTAATTGAAAACATTCTGCAGCTTATTAGTCACTATACAGATTATCTGCTGACATGCAAACTCTCACTCATTCCAGACTTGTTAATTAACACGTAATTACTGATCCCACAGAGACTGGACTGCAGGTGTGATGCTCTGGGTCCTGCCCTAATAACCGTTCCTCTCGGATGCCAGCACAGACTGAACACCCGGCAACTGCATTCTCCCCAAACGCCGTCCCACCCTCCCCAAGAGCGCTCAGGCTCTGCTTTGCTTTTAGTATGTTGGGCTGGTTTGTGGAGTTTTTTGGGGTTTTTTTTTCTGGGTTCATTACTTTCAACATCCACCCACAACCTATCACAGAAAAGCAAAAAAAAAAAATCTGTGCTCTCCCACCAGGCTGGCTCAGCAGGAGCTGGCCAGGGCAGCCGTTCTGCACGGTGAATTTGAATAGGAAGACCTCAAGGAAAAGAAGAGAAGAGAATGAAGGAGAGAATAACAAGGAGAGAGACAGAGATGTCCAGTTATTTCCGTGACTATCTAAATGATTATCTCACCTACTGGTTTATTCAATGCAAGGCAATACTCAGTCAAGTCTTTTAACAGTATAAATCTTGCCATTAAAATACTATCTTCCATTCAATTACTCTCATATCAAGCTTCACGTACTATAACTATTCCCTCTATGTATTCTTTGGATAATGGGATGTTCAAGAAGAAACCTTTTTCAAATCTCTTTGCACTGAATTTCCTTTTAAGACTTGAAATGTTTTAAAAGACTCTTTGCTCAAGTACGGCAAAAATGTTATCAGATCATAAAAGTGAGAGTATAAAAGGAACTGACATGGAAAGTTAGGTCAGATGAAATCGCATGTTTATAATTCCTTATTAGCAAAGGTATACCAGTCATGGGATACAGTCAAGAACCAGGCCCAGAAGGAACTTTGTAAAGCAAAATATATTTGCCAGCAATAAGTTTATCCAAATTGAAAACGAGTAGGGAACTGGATTGTTAAAAGCATGCAGAGAAAGCAAGTAATTCTGCTCTCACTGAAGCCAGAGGTAAAACTACCTTTGATGCCCCAATGGGAGCAGATTATACAGAACAAGTTTTGAAAACTCCATCCTACATATATAGGGATTAACAACAATTTCCATACCCCTGAGACAGAATCTCTGATATAAACATGACCAGAAGTTATGAAAATTACCACCTCAGATGGAATCCTAAAATTTGTCACCATAGTTCATTATGAACCACTGAAAACTAACATGATAAATGAGCTTTCTATACTCTTTCACTACCATTAAAGGAAGCCAAGTTTGAA
Organism: Brachypteracias leptosomus; assembly: GCA_013401335.1. Taxonomy (NCBI): domain Eukaryota; kingdom Metazoa; phylum Chordata; class Aves; order Coraciiformes; family Brachypteraciidae; genus Brachypteracias; species Brachypteracias leptosomus. The sequence continues at coordinate 6,454 of VYZX01000363.1, forward strand.
AATTTTCTAAGTAGCAGTTCAGTTTGAAAGGTCCAGTTTCATTTACTGAATTTCAACAACTAAACCCCTGTAACAAGAACACTATGCTACTATTAGGACCTTCTGGACCTGCACTGACTCATCTTTCTATGAATTTGCTGTTAGAATTGACAACTGTCAACTACACTGTTAGTTGAAGAATCTTTTTAGAAGGAAATGGCTAAGAAAGATGGTGCCAGTACAAACTGGTTAAGGGAGTCACTAATCAAATCTGAAAAGGGCTTCTGGAATTAATAAATCATTTTTATGGGATAGTGATACTATCTGGGAAGTGGCTGTACATTTGCATCAGAGGGAAGAGCAACCCTGTCTGTAAAAAAGGCATTGAACCTGCCAACAGGAGGAGATGGGAAACTCCTGTGTGATTGATGACTCTGAGGATTGTCAGATCTGGGTCAAGGCACTAAACTAGAACAGAAATAGTTCTTTCTCTTAAACATGGCACATTAATGACATTAAAGATCAACAATGCCTCAACAGCCATGGAATTGATACAGAAAGCTGTAGCAACATCAGCCTTTCTGTATCAGAGCAGCAATATGTTTCCACCTGGTCTTGCATACGGACACTATAGACATGCCTTTTCAAGTCACTGGCTTCAAAAGATTTAGCATGCAAAAACTAGGCAATACTGTAGATCATTGCTCAGTTATCGTATGGTAGCAGCCCTCTGAAACTTTTACAATTCTTGGCAAAATCCAGGTTCAGTCAAGCATTGGGTCCATGGTCACTACCTGACCCTGACCTTGCCAACTGCTCTCTCTACTAAGGATTTGAGAAGGGTCTGTTGACAAACTTCTCGTCAGTAAATTTTTAGAACAGACTCTACACAATGTACTTCACACAACTGAATTTGCTGATATCAACGGACTCGTGATGTGCTGTAGGAAGATTTATTCCTTCTGGAGAAGGGAAATGTAAGATAGTTGTTCATAAAGTGATGACAGGCGGGGAAAAAACAGATTTATATAATCAGTGATTAAGGTGATGTATTCAGCTTGACAGGTGACACTTCCTGCTCCACAGAAGTCTGCCTCCAGAGTAGAAGTTGGAGTGAAATCCAGATCTTCAAGAGTTAACATAATTCTATGAGAACGAAGAAAATTCTGCTTCTGACCCTGTCTGTGATACATCAGTCTTCATCATCTTTAAGTGGCCTGACCTCTTCCTCCTAACAGAATGATGAAAGACAGCTACTAAAGCTACTCAATTTCAGATCTCAGCTTCTAGAAAAGAGGCACTTGTCACCCCTTCTGAATACAAAAACATGGAAAAGAGTTACCAGAAAAAGTCACACTCAATCACATCCATAAAAGGGTTCAAAGGCTGTTTCATACCTGGATAACATTGGAAGAGGCCTGTTAGGGGAGCAGCAGCACCATACAGTGCCACCGAGAAGCTTCCAGACTCCAGTTTGCTGCTGAAAAACTAGGACAAGAAATGGTGAGAGGAAGCAAGTCAGGTGCAGTCCTATTTCTCTTTACTTCTCTGACACCATTACTCACAGGCACTGTCACATCCAACACTCACGTGGGGTTTTATAACCATTCCCCTACCTTAATTTTTCAAATAATATCAAAATATGCTACTCAGTCTTTTGGAAAGATGACAAAGAGAACAAAAAGAGTCATGTCATGACATTTGCATCACATACTCTTAAGCCTGTGCTTTCAGGTAATGTCTCGGAGCCTTTGGCCTGTAGATTGTAATGCTAGCATAAAAAGTAACCTTTGGAAGAGGAGGAGAACAGATGACACCAAAAAGAAAACGCAAGCACATTTCTGTCTTCTAAAATAAGGCCAGAGAAGACCTGCGATGGAAATGAAATAGATATGGAGGCTCCTCAAGTCAAAATTAATTTTACTCAGATTTTTTCTCTTTTTACTTCCAAAGTATTGATTAGAGACTATTAATTCTTTAATCTTCTATCATCTCTTCCTTATTTGCTAACCTCAGAAAAATAAAAGTCTTATATTATTCATGTGGGGTTATTTTTCCCAGAGATGATATTCACCTCTGGAAAAGAAGCTTGGTCAGTCTGGTAATTAATGGAAGTTAATGAAATCTGGAAAAAAAAAAAAAGAAACAAAACCCAAAACCTCTCCTTTACCCAGGCTAGGGTTGTTACCTACCTTAATATTTACAGATCACTACAGTATCTTTCAGTATTCATTTCAGTAGTGATTTCAATAGTGATTACAGATCATTACAGAAATCTTTCAATATTAAATACACAGTTCTAACCTGTTCCAAGACACTTCCCAACTGTGTGCTCACTCACTGTCTTCCATGGCAGAGCTACCTTCTTGAACTAGCCCAGTACACAGATGATGTTACAGAGCCTACAAACACAGTGACAGTAATAATGAATTGAAATTTACATCAAACGTCATCTCATTAATTGTCTGATCATATCTGAGTTTGACTATTGAAATGCATTGACAGAAAATGTCTACTACATGACAGTAAAGATCCTATCTTGGTTAATTTCCTAGAAAATACCATTCCAGCTTACTATTTCATCCTGAATTTATATATCTGAATTTTAAGACACAGATTTGGAAACAAGATTAGTCAAAGAAACAGAAAACATGAGCATTGCCCTAAACTGATGAAGTCTCAAAAGAGTGCTCTATACTTCTACCTACTCGCTTCCCCATACACTAATAGGCAGGACACCAGAGACCCAGAGATGACAGAGTGACAGCGTGAAGCCTGCCATCCTCAGGCTATCAACACAGCATACCCAGCATGCCCAACTGCAAGCCTCTGAGCTCACCTGAAGGGTCTTCAATAGAAGAGAGCTTGGTTTGGCTTCAGCTGCTGGTGCAGCACCATCAGATTGCCACAGCTTTGTAAGGGAAGACAAATGCACGTGTAGGAAGAATTACACTAAGGTCTTCATGTCAACTTCATGCCACCCAGCCAGCAGGGAAAATAACAACACTCAACACCAGCCTGGGCTGTATTAAATAAAGTGACTGGATTCAAGTCGATGGGAGATGTCTACAGTCCTGATATCCTCATTTCTCTTCCTGTTTCAAATTAAGCAGTATGTGAACAAATGAGCTTTAGACTAATTTTTGACACTGATGGGAAACAGAAGGTTTGGGTAGCACTGTTCCACCTCGCAGAGAGGACCTCGAATCAAAACATTGTTTTTTAACATCTTTTATCTTTTTGAAGAATTCAGAGGAGACATCACATCTGTAAATAACAGAAACAGTACCAATTACACTGAGTCTGCATTTTCACCTGTTGACCTGTATTGTACAGACTACAGTGCTTGAACAATTCCCCCTAACCCGAGTCACTGGTTTGTTTTGTATAGAGGTAATCACTGTATATGAACACCTCTCCAGAAGCCCTTCCATTACAGTATGAGGTATTCTTTAAAAAGTTATTCTAAAATATGCAGTAATAGCTCAAAATCAATTACAGATTGAGTTAATGTCTTCAAGATAGATGGAAGGTATCTTTTTAATGTAACAGACTCTGGACCACAGCCTGATCATGCTAAAACTAGGCTCACACTTTAAGAATCTAAACATATGGCTTGTTTTTAAAAAGTGCTCAACCTGTAGCAACTTAAAATTATTTGAAAATTCAACATTTTTATAAGAACATCAAGGTATATAATTTAAACTTCTAAACACAGGCTTAATGGAGTTTGCAAAGAAAATTCAAATAAATACCTATGTAACTAATTGATGGACTTTGAAGGAAGAATTCTGTTACAGATTCTTCATTTACAAACTGTTGGCTGTAATCCACCGAGATTTCTTAATGCACTTAGAAAACCAGAAACACTTATCCCTACGCACTATTCAGTTCATCTCAAATTCACGTTACCACAACACTGTTATCCTTATGCACACTCTTAGCCCACAGCCAGGTAATCCCAAGCAGCTCAAACCTCTTACACTACCTTAAATCTCAGATTATGTTGCTGGGCTTTCACTGCTGTGCCTCAGATGATTCACAGTAATTTATGAAGCTGTAATAAACTGATTACAAGTCTGAGCCCTAAGTTTCTCCTGAAGATATGAGCACTTCACTGAGAGTCATGGTGTTACAATCACTTAAGAAGTTACCACTTACCAACCATACTGTGTGGTTACTTACATTAAGCATCACTACAGGCAGTTTGAAACAATTTACTTTACCTTCCAATTAGTAATTCCATACTCAGTTGTGTCCATACCATAAAAAATGTAATTTCAAACTGCATTATTGAACCCCATGTGGTTGTCCTTAAAAAAAAAAAAATAAATCTGACTTAGGTAGCTTTAACTTCCATAAGTAAACATTCAAATGCAAATTTAATTGATGCAACAATATACAACCATGCCTGGAAGAATATGCCCCCATTTAAATACATCCATTTCTTTTTACCCATTCTTAAAGAAAAGCAAGTTTCAAACTAAATTTAGAAGTACTTAAACAGTTAGATCACAGAATCACAGAATCACAGAATGTCAGGGATTGGAAGGGACCTCAAAAGATCATCTAGTCCAATCCCCCTGCCGGAGCAGGAACACCTAGATGAGGTTACACAGGAACATGTCCAGACGGGTTTTGGATGTCTCCAGAGAAGGAGACTCCACAACGCCCCTGGGCAGCCCATTCCAGTGTCCTGTTACCCTCACTGAGAAGAAGTTTCTTCTCATATTTAAGTGGAACCTCCTGTGTTCCAGTTTGTACCCGTTACCCCTTGTCTTATCATTGTTTGTCACCGAGAAGAGCCTGGCTCCATCTTCGTGACACTCCCCCTTTATATATTTATAAACATATCAGAGCTCTAAAATACCCAATTAGCTTCACATAGCTTCTTGGATCTTTAAGGATTAACAACCATAATAATTATCAAAAAGTCAAACAGCAACTATCTCCATTATTCTTTAAATCACATTATTTTATATACAACTTCATAGGGGAGCCTTCATTATACTAACGTATGAGATGAAAGCTAATCCAGCCAGGAAATGTTGAATTAAATTTAAAAATCCTTCAGGAACTGCCTGTTAGTTATTTGCTGCAAGGTTTGCATATAATACGTTGTTCCACAATTTCATAGAATCATTTAGGTTGGAAAAGATCTTGAAGATCATCGAGTCCAACCATTAACCCAGCACTGCCAGGTCAGCACTAAACCATGTCCCTAACAGCCACAACTCCATGCTTTTTAAATCCCTCCAGGGACAGCGACTCCACCACTTCCCTGGGCAGCCTGTTCCAGTGCTTGACAAATCTTTCAGTGAAGAAATTATTCCTAATGTTGAAACTGAACTTCCCCTGGTGCAATTTGAGACCACTTCCTCTTGTCCTGTCACTTGCTACTTGGGGGAACAGACCAACCCCTGCTTTGCTACAACCTCCCTTCAGGTAGTTGTAGAGAGCAACAAGGTATCCCCTGAGCCTCCTTTTCTCCAGGCTNTGTCTAGTCCAACCCCTCCTGCCACCTAAAGCAGGTTGTACAGGAACACGTCCAGTGGGGGCTTGCAAGTCTCCAGAGAAGGAGAGTCCACAACCTCTCTGGGCAGCCTGTTCTAGTAGTGCTCTGCCACCTTCAAAGTAAAGAAGTTTTTTTCTTATGTAAATCTACAACTTTAAGTTGGTACATCTACAAATAAACCAGGAAGGCTACATATTTTTACAAGTCTGGATTTCTGCTTCACAAGTACTGATGATATAGCAAAAAGTGATTGGTGTCAGAGCTACTTGTCCATAAATTTACATTCGTTATTGTTCCAGAAGGAAAAGACCAAACCTAGAAAAAGTGTAGGCAAATCCATGGCTTTCAGAAGACATGTGAACATCTGGTCTTTTTTAGAATGGCTATTATCAGCTGCAGAACTGGAAACACAAAGAGAATTTGGAAACAAGAACTACGTTTCTATGTAAGCTATCAAAATACCGTACCTGTGGTACCCAGCAGCAGGTCTCCACTGGATGCTGCAGCCAGCACTGGTAAGAAAAGGTCTATATGGGAGAGTTGGAAAATGAAATGTTTGGGGGTTTTTTCACACCTGTGTAAACAGCAATTGATGCTTTATCAACACAAATGTCCAGAGTCAAAGCTGAATTTATCCAGTAGCATCCAAATGCTGCAAAATGGTATATATCAGATTATCATAGGTTTATTACAAACTACTATAAAATAAAATTCCTTGTCATTTAAAAACCTTCCTTGGGTGGAACGCAAGAATGACGGAAGTCTGCACACAATATATGCCTAATTCTTTTCAGAATCAAGGCATAAGGTTACAGATTTCAAAAGTATTCAGATTTTATAAACAAGGTTGAGCTGTTAATCTGCTGTACCTAATCTTGTCTCTCTGTAAGACAAGGACCATAATGGTGAACCGCAACTGAGCTTTCCATTTGGAAATTATTTTAAATGTTATGTAGTCACTAAAGATTATAATAGAGCAGCACATATTTCATTATGCTCATCTAGATCCTAGTTGACAGGATACCAAGCAAAGACTGCCTGCTTTATCAGAAAAAGCAAACGACTATCTCCTGGATTTTGGCAGAAGATCAGTCCAGAGTTCTTGGAGTATAAAACTATTTGCAAAGCATCTGCAAGAATCCTACAGACTGCAAATTTAAAGCCTGACTTTCTCAGCTCTCCAGAATCCAAATAAAAAATTGCATGATAGTAGAAGAGGAGCCAAAATGTGTATATTATTTAAATCATTTCTATCTCTCCTCAAGCTGTGTGGACATTTAAGTCCATAGTTCAGGTCAATAGTTCATTATTCTATGAAATCAGAACCCAAAAAGTAAACCCAAAATTAGAGGAATTCTAGAATCCAAGTGGAATCATGCCTGAATCCAGAAGATATAATAATGTCAATGATATGACACAGGGCACATAGAAAAGGAACAGTTTTCTTTGCACCTGCAGAGTCTGTACCTGTCACTCCAGTGTACAAAGACCAATGAAAAATGTTATTTTTAAGAATTATTCAGGAGCCTTGTTTTAGCACTGTCAGAGCTTGCAAAGTAGATGTCCCAAATTACTGACTCCTAAATGCAGTTACATGGCATTAAAAAACGGAGCCTGTGCGTGAGAGGAGTGTAGGGGCTGCAGTGGCAGCAGCAGCAGGGAGCTGTTATCCCCCCCATCTGCTGCAGAACACGTCAGGTAGTCAAGGCACAGGAAAATGAGTATTGATGAATCCATGTAACACTTCCTTGAAGTGATGGCAAGTTAACACACAGGTCCAATCAAAGCTTTCAGCACGCAAAAACAAAATCAAAGCAGGGCTCTTGAGGTACTAAATACAGCTCTAACTCTAAATTTCCCAAAAAATGTTACTGTATAAGAAAATTGATTTATACTAATACAGAGTCTGGAGCTACACCTGATCTTTGGGCTTGTGCCTATGATGACTCATTTCAACCAACTGTCTCCAGTGTTTTAGTTCATGTCTTTCATTTCTCCTTAAAATGGCTATTACAACTACCGACAATTTGAATCTGGCAGTGCAACTCACAGTCTTGGTGCTATTAAAAAATCCATTAAACCAGGTTATGTAGTAGATCATGCTACACACCCTTGAAGCATTTGCTGAGAAACTATGGCATCATAGCCTTGAAAGCACCACAGCACATGCCTTCTCAAAGATGTGTGCATTCATGAACTCATGCAAAATTAGAGAACTGCCTAGATTGAACTCAATGATCTTAAAGGTCTTTTCCAATTATTAATCTAACACTGACAAGTCCTCAACTAAACCATATCCCTGAGCACTACATCCAAATGTCTTTTAAATGCCTCCAGGGATGAGGACTCCACCACTGCCCTGGGCAACCCATTCCAATGCCTAATACCCCTTTCAATAAATTAATTCTTCCTAATATCCAATCTAAACTTCCCTCAGCACAACTTGTGGCCATTTTCTCTTGTCCTACACATGTGCACACTTTACAATGGCTGACGTATATGAAAATGTACAAGTATTCATACCATAGAAGAAAAGGACAGCATGAAACAGTGTTTGATCTGTGAGTAAAACAGCTCAAGTCAAGGAAAAGTGAATGAAGAAAAGAACAACTACATCAAATCTGCAGTGCAAGCACAGCAATTTACACTTGGAAAACACTATGTTAGGCTGCAAATTAGTTTGGGGGGGGGGGGGGG
>VYZX01000363.1:14662-129528 GCA_013401335.1 Brachypteracias leptosomus
AGGTAGAACAGCCCAGGAGGCTTCTGGCAGAACCCCCCTGTTGTCCCAGCTCCTGCTGCAGCAGAGCAAGGCTGGTTGGTACTCCAGGCTGAGCACCTTCCCTCGCTTTATTTCACAACCTGCACCTCCTGGACCATGCACCCATTGGCTTGGGGTGGATTGATTTGGTATTTCTTTTGCCAGGCTTGCTCTATCGTGATAGGCATTGAACTTCTGCTGCAGGGGTAGCTGAAGTCTCAGGGCATTACACACATATGATCAGACTGATGATCACAACTGTAAGAGGAAGGAGGAGAAGGAAGAATCAATGACTTACTGTACCAAGAAAGAACCAATTATTCAGCAAATCTGCTTTTGCTGGTTCTGTCACACAACCTCATCTATTAAAGTTCCATCATTATTTGAATTAACTGTTGCTGTCACAGCAGTATTATTCACAATCAGCCACTCACATTTTGCAGCTACCTAGCTTATATTAGAACCAATCTAGTGATACTGCCTGCATCTAATGAACTGGTTTGTAGTTCAATTATAGAGCTTACCAGATAATTTATTAGACAGCAATAAAGTTTAGATTTACTTCTCAGGCAATGCTGTTGGATTATTAGGAGATGTATACATGAAGCCGCATTTTGCTCTCAATTACAGAAGTATAAATCTTGAGCAACTCTACCGAAGTCAGTAGTTATTTCAAATTGACACGCAGCTACTTTGCATTTGAAAATCTGTAATAAAGAGCAGAGTTTTGTTCCATGTCTGTGCATTACTTATAGCACTCCAGGTGGTTACTTCGATAATGATACAGAACATTTTTGTACTGTTGAAATAAATGGCAATCCTGTTACAGAAAGTGGTTTTATAATAAGGAAGGAAATGAACTAAATGTTTAGTGCAAGAAGCAGCATTCAGACAATTTTGGTATACAGTCAAAGACGATTAACTAAAAATGAAAACTGCTCTCAAAAAGGTAGATTTGCTTTAAAACCAACTCAGTGGAATATCAGCAAGCAGAAGCTGTTGTATAAAAAAAAAATCTGACTTCAAAATCAAGTATTAACAAAGCTAACAGTAAAGAAGGATTGAATTTTGCATACAGATAGAAATAAATACAATTAAATAGAAAGATTAATTATAATAAAAATTATTTATCAAATCACAGTACTAAGAGATTTAGTTCTAAGATTACCTGAACTCCAATGTTTTCACAGTCTGAACCTGGACAAACTCTACACTAACACATACAACTTCACTTTTTAATTTAGACTAGTGGTGGAATTTTGTAGCTGCTTTGACCATGTATAAGCTTACAGCAGCTTGCAGTCATTCATGCATCTGCCTTCTAACTAAGCAGTTGCATTTAATACTGGAGACTGTGATTCTGATCATATCTCTGTGGTTAAAGTTGAGCAGGAAACCTCTGTGAAAGCAAGGGAATTCCTGCATTAGCCTTATAATTCCTCTTTGGAATATTTCGCTTGGCAATGCCATAGAAATCCCCATTCACTCATCTGTTCTCCTTTCAGTAGAGCAGGTGTTCGAATACCAACAGTTAACTTAAGTCGCAGGTATCTGGGGAGACTGCCTTCTGCGTGACTTTTAAATAATTCTGACCTGCTCAATGGCAGACCCAGTCACATAAAACAGATCCACATTTTCAGAGATTTTACAAAATTTGTGCTGTTTCCAGGGATCCAGGCTTTGAGCAGATGCAGAATACTTAATTGCAAATCAATGATTTTTCCCCATGCCTATAGTCCCTATTTGCAAAAGGGAGATACTGGTATTTCCTTCACCTACTGCTAATGTTTGTATATTTAGGCTGCAAACCTATTCAATCACAATGGTTTCTCATTTTGTTTCTGTAATGCACAAGGTGCTAACTTATGCTGGAACAGGCAGATGCCACCAGTGTAAAAATAACTAATTACAAAAGTAGTAATATAAGTTCCTCTGAATGCTGCGTGGCATTTGTTAACATTGGGAAAACATAATAAAATGTACTAATTTAAAAAACTTCAGAAGCATGAAATGCCTGGACTTTTAAAAAAACATTACAGAGTCCTTCCCATGGCTTGCTTTTGACTCTCCACTTCAATTTTTAATGAACAAGAGCCTTTTGGCTGGAACACCCCAGGAAATCTCAAAGCCCTCAGCAGTTTCCATCATATCAGTAACTTCAACCCAAGCTGTGAAACTTTTGCAGGCAGAATGACTTTGAAGTAGCTGGAGTCCTGTGAGAAACATGGTTTTGACCTAAAATTTGAAATTTTAGAAAGGATAAGCTGAAGAAAAATCCAAATGGCATCCAACCTCTGCCCCAGTCCTTGAAAGTGTGAGTTTTATTTCTCAAACACTGTCTGTCCTCTGAAGTTGTTTTTCTCCTCAGAGTAAAGGACTTTCAAATGGTCTGTGCATCTGCCTAGATGGCAGGTAAAGAGCAGACTGCTGGTTTAAGGTTTATTCCATAGCATTCTGTATGAGCTAGAAATGGCAGAAAGGCCTTGGATGAGGTAGAAGGAAAGAAAAATTACAGAAAAGAGAATTCTAAAATATTTGGAGGGGGATGGGTGAAATAACTATGTAGGTTTGCACACATTCACACACACACAATCAATACTAACTTATTTACATTTCAAAGCTGTAGCTGATAGGAAACCAGGAAGATTTCTGCCCTGAGGTTTAAGTCAGCCTACTCCAGAGTTAGGGACTCTTTGCCAAGTCAGATTTGAGTTTGGATTTCTGATATATACAAAAGCTCAGAAGCTGGACCCACCAGAAGAAACATCTGCCGCATGTACATCTGTCTGCATATTCACCATGTCAGACTCTTTAACCAAATCTCTTTAACCAAATTCCCAAAAGTTTTCAAGGTATATGCCAATCCTTGGTGTCATGTAGCAACAAAAGGAGAATTAATAAAATGAAAGCAGACAAATTTATGAAAGTAAAATAGATGAGAAAAGAGGGAGAAGAAAGTGTGTAGGTGGGAGAACAGTTTATTTTCACCTCTCAGCATCCCTCACACATGCACACTGAGAAAATGGCAAGAATGGTACTCAAAGACCAGTAAACACAAAAGAAATCTAATGGAGGGGGTCAAAAAGAAATGAAAATGGTGAATTCAGTCTATCCTCCTATCTCCCACCACTGATGAGATAGACATATACCAGCCCTGGTGACACTGCAGTTGGTACTTGCTAGTACAGCTACTCTTGCTAGACCTTCACTAAAGAAAAATTATTAAACTGGATTTTATCATCATAGCTTAAGCTCTCACACATGAGACCACAAAAATTACGGTCATCCATCAGTCCCTAAAATCCACCTATATATTGTAGTTGGCAAGCAGCCGCCAAGTATTCAAGAAAACCAGTTAATCATCCTGTTCTGGTTTGCCTTGCATTTATATATTGATCATCCGTATGAAGCGAACACATGACTTTAGCATAGTCTAGTCACCAATGATCTGTGTCAAATCATTTACAAAAAGGCAATGATCAAAGGTATTATTGATCTTCCTCTCCATGCTGAAGGCAAACTCTTTGTCTTTTCTTTACCAAACTCCCCCACCTTCTGCTACTTCTCTCTTTAGGCTGCCACTTCTAGTGCTTGTCACCAATGGAAAGCATACATTCAGAAACAAGATGCCTAGAGAAAGCTGCATAAAGTCTTAAAAAGCTGAAAAGAGCTGCTCCATCATATCAAATGCAAAATATATAAAACCTGATACTGGTACCAACAAATGAAGTAGGATAAATTAGAAGAGCATACAAAGAAAGCAAACTGCCCCCTTTACCGAGTCCATCTCTGTGTTGGTCTCTGAGTTCTTTCAAACCTCTCCCAAGTGTGCAAGAAAGACTTTGACAATGATGTCTGTCACCCCAATGCTGCACTGAGCCCAGTTCCACTTTCTTGCAGCAATCCAGTAGACCTCAGAAGTAGTACTCCTTCAACCTTAGATAAAATCAAACTAGAGAATCTCTTGTTTGGGGTTCCTATTCCATCCCAAGCCCCAGAAGCCATGGCTGTCAGTGGACTCCCCAGTAACATCCATATGCAAAGTTAATATTATGAACAGTTAATACCTTTTCATTCATTTTTGGACCTATCTGCAGTTTAGGCTTCACCCAAAGTGACAAAGCCAAGAAATACATACAGTGAAGTTCCGCAAATTGAGTTCGAACTTGTTATCTGAAATATTTTTGTACTATAGAGATATTCATGACAAAAATATGTTAGCCTTCAAGATAAACAAGCAAAGCATTTCAAGTAAGAATCTAAGATAAGGCTTGCACAGCTTCGGGTTTTTTGGCACCAGTCTGTTCCACGCACATACAAGCTGCATTTGACTTACTTAAATACAAGACATTGGTCACTTTTAATATGTCATATCCATGGTTTTTGTATTTCCAGAAGCTGTTTTGGTGAGAACAGTTGGATTTGTTGTCATCTAAAACATGCTAGCTATTTAGGTAGTAAATATTTCTGGCAAAAGCAGAGACCCTCTATATGACTATTGCATAAAATCTCTATCTTGATTTGAACCATATTTAATTCAAGTATTTTAATGATAACCACTCTGACAAGGAGGTCATGCAATAACATTTCTCAGACTGCAAGATGACACTGTAGCTGAACTAAGACAATACCACCAATACAGTTTTCTGCTGCTCTGCTTCCTACTTCAAAGAGACATCTTGCATCACACAGTTTACCTGCTAAATATCATGTAAAGATTCAACTCATTTGACTGAAAAACTAAACAGCATAAGACAGGCCTAAGCTACAAATTCACTATTTTTAATTTATGTTACTGAAGACTTCTTCAGAGGTTTGGTTTTTTTTTAAATTTAGTCACTAGTTTTTATTCCCTCATTAAAAAAGAACAAGTCAAGCATAAAGCTAGCACCCTGGATTCTGCATGTACAATTATCTGGAAATTCAGTGAGCTCGACAGGAGGACTGTGGCAGTCAAACCCACCAGTACCTCAGCAAATTTGGAAGACCACCACTGAAGTCTTCACCAGTTAGATCACCCTTTTCCTTCATTTGGGTACACAAGTGCAATGTCATCAATCCAGCAGATGTGCATGAGCTCAAGAAAGACACAAGGCAGTGGTTAGTTCATCACTGTAAGCAAGATGAGGACTGGGTTCATGGTCCAAGCCTGTACATGGTTTTTGTTTCTTATCTTAACATGTATCACATCTTACCAATAAAACACCAGCCTCTAAAACAAGTAAGTATACTTTTGCAACATTTTGTGTACCACAATGTAAGAAAGTAGACATTTAAAAAAAACAGGACATTACTTACTGCCAAACCGACAATGAACAAACACAGACACAATGACAGTAGATACACAGTAACTGTTATTCTCTACTGAGATCCTTCATACTAGACTTCTGCCAAAAGTTAAGTTCATTTGCAAAGCTTAAAATATTTGAAAAGCCAGAAGCACTTTGGAGAGTTTTCTTCCTCCTCCGAATATTGGATTACACTATGTGTGTGCAAATGACCCAGACAACTGAAAAGAAAAAGTATTTCTTATGCTTGAGTAAGACCAAAAGTGTATACAGTAAACATTTCTGACAAGATCAGGACTATTCCTGAAAAAGTGTCCATGGAACTGGAGTGGAAAGGGAGACCTCATCTTCAGCTCTTGTGCAGAGGCTAGTAACACTCCCCAGTCCTTCTCAGAGCAGAGGAAAGCATGAGGACTGGAAAGATCTGGAGTCAAATGCTGGCCTTAATCACAGAATTTCACAGAATCACAGAATGTTAGGGGTTGGAAAGGACCTCGAAAGATCATCTAGTCCAACCTCCTTGCTAGAGCAGGATCACCTAGATCAGGTCACATGGGATCTCACAATGATTTCAGCTGAGTCAACCTTTCATCTGACACTGAATATAGGAGATTTATTTTGTAAGCAAACATAAGGAAGCACAAAGTAAGTAAAGAAATGCAGCTTCAGAATGTGATTGCTGACAATCAACCTTCCCAGTCTGCACGACTCTGCAGAGGTGTTTTCTTAGCCTTGATCACTCAGCACCTAGTATCTAGAGATCCTACATACAGCACTGCTGTAACACAGGTCACTTCTCAGTGAGGAACAGCCCAGCAAACTGCCAGGAGCATTGAGAGTACACATTGGTATAAACTCAACAGTGAGAACCACCAAAAAGGGATTCCAAGTTGGGCATCATCACCAAGCAGAGTTAAGACTGTTAAGAGGCTAAGAAGATTTAGTAACTCTTTGCTTGGTATAGCCCGCTGCAGGATGCACAGGCAGTGGTGAAACCCTGGCTGCAGCAGAACAGAATAGAATGTTACAGGCCAGCTCCCGCTTCCTATACAGCAAGTGTTTGGGGTTTTAATCCTCATTAATACTGCTCTCACCTAAAATCCCTCCGGGAAAAATAAGCAGACTTCCCTTTAGGCCTCTACTTGGAAGCATATAAAAAAATTTTACTATACTTTTAATTTCTAATGGTCCTGCACTGCCACTTGTGTGTCAGCTTTAGCAAAAGATACCACGCAGCCTGCATCAATGCACCAAGGCTCTGCCCATCTCACACACCACACATCTCTCCTGGGCATACTTACTGAGGGCAGCAATTTATTTCAAAACATGCTAAGTGACCACATTTGCTCGTTTGTCTTCATAACCTTTACCTCTGTCCTACTCATTCCTGCTGAATTAATCTCATGCTGAGTAACCACATGGCTGGTTCTTTGGGCACACATGGAACTACACACACAAGGCAGAGTTCCTAGGTTGTGACTTCAGCAGCTGATTTAATTTCCTTAATGTACACACGGTGCATACCTGGATTTGAAAAGAGGAACAAGATGGCAGAAACAAGGTCAATCATAGCAAAAGTTGAAAATTATTCCAAGTGTGGATATCCTGAGTCAGGTGCTTGCGCAAAGTTCAGACCTCATGCTGCCACAAGCCCTGGGTCAACACTTTGCCTCACCAGGTGTCAATGCCATGAACAGCTTAAGTGAATTGCATGTAAGGCAGGGCACAGCTCTCTAAATCTGCACCCTCTGGCACACAGTGCTTCCAGCAGTAAATACCCAGAATAAAATACAGGTGCTCAACGTACACGCAAGGAATGAGAAATACCCTTGTTTGACTTGAGATACTGCTCTGTGCAAGGGAAGATCATGGGGTTTAGGTTTTACCTACCAAGCAATGAACACATTTGACTTGGAGAGCATTATCCAGCATGTCATGGTAGCCATTAAGTGTAAATCTACAGTAATTCTACTCGAGATGCTGGAATAACATCAAGTTTAAAAAAGGTGAGATTTAGAAAAGAATTAGGCAATCTCCTAGCTTTGTTTTGCATAGACTAATTAACAGTTACTGCAAACTGCACTAATGAGGCAGGCTTTATCTAAGTGTAAGCAGCAAAAACCAACCTCCTAAGCAATTCCCTGTCTAAACATTAGGTCTCCCTCAAATTTAAAAATGCATTCCATACCAATTTATTTTAATTACCTATAAGCAACAGGGGGGAACCACTCACATCTTAGTCATTTAAGCCCAAATTTCACTAGTACACAGATGAGTTGCATAGACCTCCATAACATGGCTCAGGATGGAAATGCTGACAAGCTTTTGAACCTAACGATGCAGTGGAGAGATTACATTTACCTCACAAACCACTTGAATCTGGACAGAGACAGATGGAGAAAGTATATCAAATGTCAGTATTTCAGGGGGGGAAATTTGAAGTAGTGCAAACATAATTAGAAAATCAATTTCAGAAACATAAAATCTACTAAGGTCTGAATCCTCTAGTCCACAGAGGTCTCAAATGCAACTACTGTAGGATCAATGCTACAATTTAGTTGTGCAGATATTCTGAATATGTGTATTACGAATAATAGATGTTTCTACCCAGCTTCTCCATACCCCATGAAAAGAGAGCCAAGCCTCATTGTCCAACCAGAGGACCTGGCTTCAAATGCTGGCTTCAAATCCTGGCTCTGATTCTACTCTTTTCTGAGACTCCAGGAAAATAATTTAACTCCTAATGGCCCAGCATCAATGCTGACTAATCCTGCACAAACCCTCTGATGTATCATGATTTAACCAATTAATTCTTTTGGAACATACAATTTAACCTGATTCTACTTTCCTCTTGTCCATTGGGATAGCAAAAATTCAGCCACTAAAAGGTCTCCTGTCTCCTCCCAAGAGTGAGTCTTGAGCAGGCACAAAGTCACCAACTCAGCTCTACCCAGCTCCCCTTCCCCTGCTCTCAGGAAGATGTGGACCCTGGCAGACAGCACATTACCCTGGCTGCTCCATCACCCAGGCACAAATGAGAAGCCAGAGCCACCTCAGCTGACCCTAGCATAAGACAGGCTCCTCTCTTGGTCAGATACTGTACTGAGAAAAATTCAGACTAATTTCAGTTGTCTCAATCTCCCCGCTTTACAATGTGAAGCTAAAATTACTTTTCTTTATCCACTGGACAACTATGAAGTCATTTTATTTAAAGAACTGCATATCCTAGTCCACAAATCTGTAATACTATACTGGTTCTTGTCAATGCATTCAAAGTGATAGTGAACCAAGAAAAAGTGAGCAAAATTTTTCTCCTCCTCTAGCTCTCCTTCAGCTACTATGACTATTAGCCCTTAAATAACATCTTCAACTCTTCCATCATCTTCACATGATTAAAGTAAAACCTTCCTGTTCACATGAAACAGCATCTTTTACTCAGGGGATGTTCACCTTCTGCTCAGTATCTTTATTTTCATGCTGCTAACAACTCAGTAACTAATGATGGCCGCTAGAGTCTGACTGCAGAGTACGCTTCTGCAGGGAGAGAAGTGCTCGAGACACCACATCCAACTCCATGCAACGTTAAAAACAGGTGAAAATTGTACCTCCTCCAGTGCAAACTTCAGCTCTCAGCAGGACACCTTTTACTTATCAGTAAAGAGCTGCCCACCTCACAGAAATAACCCTCTCCCTAGCTCTGCAATTAGCATCCCTTGTAAAAGCTGCAGAAGAGAGCAGATACCATTGGGCTCAAAAATTCCTTTTCCCAAATGAAGGTTTCTTTCAAGAAGTGGGTTGTAGCAACACAAGCAATACATTCTTCAGATGACAGAGGGACCATCAAGATACTGCTGCATGTTTACCAGCTGGTTAGGGATGAGGTGGGAATTAGAATAAAGAGGACACATACAGAGGAGTGACGAGGGCGATCCAGCTACAAACCAACACACACAGCTGTCAACTGGTTCACAGGTGACGTGGCAGCCCTGACTGTACCGCATGCTGTACTGGCTTATGTGGGTCTTCTGAATCATCCCCTTGAAACACTAAAATAAGACTTTCTCTCCACGCTTCTGGTTCCTCCAGCTCAGCATGTAGGATGAATCTCACAGCCATAGAGGAGAGACTCACAAAGCTGCCCAAAAATGTGTTTCATAAATTCTGACTTTAAGACCAGAAGGACTGCTGTGATATCTCATCTGGCTTTGCCTTTGACAGAATGGAGCATATAAATCCCAGAAATCTCTCAATTCCTTCCACCGCATCCTTTAGAAAGGCTTCCTACCCATGTGAGACATCAAATGATGGAGACAGAGCAGCATTCCCTGATGAGAGGTTCCTATGGATAACACCCACACTCGTCTTAAAAACTGGTGCTTTTACCTTCTGCTCTGATTTGTGTAGCTTTGGTTTTCAGCCACTTGATCGTGCCATGTCTTTGACACCTGGATTGAAGATCCCTCTACTTTCAAAAATTATTCTCTGTGTGGGTAATTACAGTTGTCACACAATTCAGATGTTCTCACTTCTACCATAATAATTTAACAAATAGAATTACTCAATTCTTTTTCAAAGTAGGTGTTTGTAGACAGAAATGGAAGTTCTCCATAATTAAAAATATGGGGGAAAAAAAATTGGAAGAGAGACTTGGAAATTTTGTTTAAATGCTTTCACAAAACATTTAGGTTTCCTTTCTTCCTCCACAGTTGGGGGTTTTTCTTCCTTTTCCCAAATCTTTCCACATCCTCCCATTTCTCCGTAGTGAAATCAGAAAGAGGGAGGCAACTAGATGGAAATCGCACTTAAACTTCAAATACCTAATTATAAACTCACAAGATTTAACACTTTGTTGAAATTTTCAAACTTAAAATAGTGTAAAAACTGAAAGCACAAAAGGTTTCCTTTTCTCTTTAAGTAACTCTGTATCTTGGCAGGTTACAGTCTCCAATTAAAATTATATTCTTGAAATTAAAATATATAAAAAATGTATTTTTGAAGGAACGTTCTCCTCTGCTATCCATCCTCTGCAATGAGGACAGAAAAATAGAAGAAAAATAGATTTTCATTCTACTTTCATTTTTTCTGAGCTTTTACAGTAAGTTCTTTTGTTGTTTTAAGACACAGAAAAACATTCAAATGCCACTGAAGGATAAATGTATATAGAAAAACAATCATGAGCAGTATAAATTTATTACTTCTAGCTGTATAACAAGATGACCTTGTTTGCAATATATCATATTTGTTAGCTGTTATACAGTGTCTTTTTGAAATCTGTTAATTCTGCAATAATGTCTTAATAACATCAAACTGTGTGTATTATATAGCATATATATTATCTCACGTATTGAAATAATGTCTCATTACAGCACTTCCTGACTCCTATATTCCCATTTGACAAACATTTAAACAATTTTTACCTCATATTTTAAAGTATGGCTGACAAATGCAGAAGATAAATACTTGCAGGAAAATAGGGGAATACTAATGAGTATACTTTTTATCTATGACATTGCATTTTTCTGTTTTCATTGTTCACAGTGCCAATACAGCCCAGGGAAGAAAGTATGGCTTAAAAATACAGCTACTGAGAGAAGCAATTCATTAATAATGGCACATTCTTTTTTCCAAATATCTGCTCCCTTAAATCTGAGTAAAATGTAATTTAGTTTTAAAAATAAATAAGAGTAGTAACAGAAAGCCAATCAAGAGAACACAGCTGGGCTTCATTTTTCCAGTTTCCTCACCCAGCAAAATTGCCATTTGGTTTCTCTCAGGAAAAAAATAAAATTTAAAAAAAAAAAAGTCACCTTCCTGCTAACAGTAGCAGGAAGCAGAGAGCTTGATTTTCCAATCCAAAATTAAAATGTTAAGACCAGAAAGTAGGAGGAGGGTATAAATATGAAGCCCCACAAGTCATTCTTGCAGTCACCTTCTGAACCACACACTCATTTTTCTGAAAACAAACCTACTCTCATCTAGAATAGAGGTTGACAGTGATGTTCCTGTGGTCAGAACACTCCATTATATCAGGAAAATAACTCTTTCTTTTATTCATAATGTCCTTGTGTTTTGCTGTCCAAAGTCACTCAGGTGAATTTACTGAATATATTTTCACAACAGCAGATCAATTGGAAAAGCTCAGGAACACATAATTATTCCATATCATTGCATTTTACTGCTGTGATGGGACAAAGTTATCCAATGAGGGGAAAAAAAAAAAAAAAAAAAATCCATTCAAGAGCACAGAGCTTTATTTCTTTCTATTCCTCCTTTTTTTTTTCCCCCAATGTCCCTAGCTCTTATACTTTCATAAGCAAAATGATTCACTGCAGGAAATGAAGCGTTAATGCAGCTTCACGACATTTTGAAGCTACAGCTGTTTCAATAGACAAGATTTTTAGCCCTGAATGTACAAGTAGCACTTGGAGCTGAAAGCATCTATTGAGTGAAGAAGGGCTTGACCCTTTGCTCAGCGACTTCAAAGTTGTGAGTCATATGGCTTGGAAAGAATCCCTGAAGTCTTCAGAAATAAAAGTGCAACATAACCATTGTGCTACAAATGGCTTCTGTAAAAAAAGCATATTTATCATTATGCACCAAACTACGTAAAATTTTAACTGCAGTTGCCAAAGGATAAATGCAAATAAATAGGAAGGTGCAGGTCTGGACAGGTACGTCTCACTGATCTGAGAGGGGTTGGTTCAGCTCCCACTGCCATCTGTGGCACAGGCTGGCTCTGGGCTATGCTCTCCTCACCTCCAACATTCACACCCAGGCCAGGAGCAGACGGTGCACACACGGGAAATCTCAGTGACTCCAAGAAGGCCAGCATACCTAGAGCTCCATTTAGTAACACTTACATAAATTGCTTTGTCAAAAAAAACCAGGTAGAATCACAACTGCCAACAACTGTACTTTCTTCAGTCTTCTTTGGCAATAACTGCATCATTTACCAACTACAGAATATTCTTTTCTTTGCCTCTTAACAAACCTTTTTTAATGGCTTCAGTGAGAGCTCCCATCTCTCAGAGCTTCACCCAGGGCCAACAGGCAATGAATGAGTCTCTCAAAAGGAAAAAAAAAAGTACCTGCAGGTATTACTGAACAACTGTACAAGAGGTAGCAGCTACTACAATCACCATCTCATGATGAATGTAATCAAGGTAGAACAGGGAAATATAACCAAACTACCTGCATAAATTATAACTGAAATGGAGAAAACAACCTCTCAATAAACAAAAAGAGAGAGAGCATGAAAAAAAAAAATGAGGGGACTAGGAAAAGCTGAGGAAATTATCTTTGAAAAATTGAATAACGATTTGTTTCAATGAAGGACAGGAGAAGTGACTGGAAAGGAAACAAACCAAAAGAGAAAAATAATGCAGGCAGCAATATCAAAGATAACAGGAAAACCAGTAGGAAACAAAATAAAGGAGAACCCGGGGAAGAAAGGATGGGAATGAATGCTTATTTACCCAAGAGTTGTGAACACTAGGTATTCGTCTAAAGAGACAGTAGAAAGAAGAGTTCAGGAAAGCATTTGTATAAGAAACATACAAAGCATATAGATAAAGCATATATAGAAAGCGTTTATTTAAGAAATCAATCAACATACATGCTTCCATGCTCTTAGTAACTTCAGGCTTATGTAACATCTTCATTAGAAATCTCAATAATTAAAATAGATGTCTGTGGGTGACACAGCATTATTTAGCTTGAACTCTGGAATGACCTGAGGAAAACTACTAAAGTCAAGAGCAAAGCAAGTGTTCCAGCAATGTAACAAAGAAAAACCAGTGTAATGAAACGCACTTCAGAAAGATCCATTGAATTCAAGATCAGCCTTGACTCCCCAGGAGAGGACACCATCTCTTTATGGTCACATGGGCAGCTTGATTAAAATCTTTTGCTCACTATTATGAAAAAGATGGACTTTGATCTGTCAACCAACCTCCTTTCCAGTGAGGAGGCACTGGTTAACTGTCTCCCAAAGTACTTTAGTTCCAAGAGACTCCAAATAATTTGGGATTCTTCCAAGACATACAAGAACGACTATTAAAGGATGCATCAAAACTGCTGTCTTCCTTTAGATGGGTATTTCAATTCAACAAATCCACACAAAAGAAAGTTCTAAACAAAACTGAATCTGACATGAAAAATAACTATTTTACAGATAGACCATAAATAATAAAATGTTTCCCAAAACGACTGGCTTGCCAGACATGCAAGGACCAGATGAATGTGTGGTGACAGCCCGTTCTTAATTTTCCTGCCAACAGCTGGTGTGATGCTTCCCCATGTCTTCGGATTCTAGAGGGTTAACTACATGAGGGCTTTCTTCCTATTCAAAACTCCATGCAACCTATTTCCTTACCCAGAACATCTCGTGCATTGTGCTAGCACACAATGAAACTATTCAGAAATTCTTACGATTCAATCTTTTTCTGTCATTGGTTTTAAGCTTCTGGCTAGGAAAGTGTTACTGTGGAATAAAACAAGTGCTCTACTTAAAATTACTTCAGGTTTTTAATTCATCTCTTCCGGACTTAAAAGTGGCATGAGCTGAAGCAGAATTTGGACTCTTCTATTTCTCATGTCCTTAAAATAAATCCATGAAATGTGGCTTCATTACTCTCTTCCTCAGATACAGGAACAGTACTAGGTTAGATCATTAATGTCAAAGGGTCACTACAGCCCAAAGCAATACAATGATTCTGGCCAGCTGAGGGAGCAGGTCTATTCTTCCTTTATCACCTTCAATAGGTGATAAAATCTTTTCATTCTGGAAGGATGCTGCTATCAAACGTGCACCAGCTTCTTCTGATTTAAACATTCATTTGCATCTGAAAAGATACTCTTCCTAAAGTGTATGTGTGCTCCACATGTAACACTTCACAGTTATCAAATACCAGGACTAAGAATAGACACGGACATTTGAATGCTACAGATCAGTGCTCATGACTACTGATACCACAAAGTTAACCCACCTGTAATTAAAGAAAACTGCTGCAAGCTCCTATGCCCCCAGAAAACCTTAGGGAATAAGCTAATACAACATCCTGGGCAGGGAAGGGTCTCACAGAAAGGCAGTTTGTAGCTCCACCTCAGTTTGCCAGGCCTCTAATTATGACCTACATGATCCTGTTCCTGGGTCAGGTATCCATCCTAAAGAATAATCTGAACTGTAAGGGTCTGGTTTGTTTTATTTAGAATGTGCCAGCAAGGAAAAAAAAAAAGAAAAAAAAAACCTCTATGAAAACAGAAGCATAGAGGGTGGAGTTAATGCTTTCCAGGTTTGGATCCAGGCTGATCCAACAAGCCTAGCTTTGTCCCACATCTGTGTAAAGATGGAAAATTTACTTACACTTGCCCTCAGGAAGGGCAAATTGGGTAGCAAAATGTTGGCGGATGAGCAAAATCAGGGATTTCTATCCAACTGGTTTCTCAGACTGCTGAAGCCAAAGCCCTAAAAGATAATGATATCTCCTTGCTGGAAGACAAAAACACTGTTCTTCAATAAAAGATGCTGTTATCACAGAGGATTTGCCACCACAAACACACGCCCTTCCAATTTTGATAGAAGTCTCATAAATAAAATTAACAAAACTGTCTCTCCCCCTGGCAGGTCATTTTTTATGGTAGCCAAATTTCTTAACAAGTAGCAATTACCAAGCCACGTTGCCTGTAAGTGCACCCCACAGTCACAGACTACAGGATGACATATTATATCCACGAATACCTCACAATTGAAATACATTTTCCCTATGGGACTACATCACTGCTTGATTTAATTTTTCTTGACATTTGGCCCGGAGCTTCTTCAAAGAAATGAACTTAGGATGGCTTTGCTGACAGCAAAGGACAAACCATGGCTTTATACTCAAATCCTGCTTAAATCATAAACATTACCCTTTAAAAATACTAATCCTGCATAAATTGCAGTATAGTCACTGAGACCTATTAGAGTTCATCTTCTACTGCTTGAGGATGAGCTACAGGTCCATCAGTACAAAAGGTCCAGCATAAATCATGCAACTGCAAAGGAATAAACACTTCCACCAGTGACAAATTCATCGATGTGGAAGGAGATAGGCCAACTCGTCACAATCCCTACCAGGGTTTTTTTACAGCCTCAACAGTCTTTACCATGAATCATCTGCATTCTGGTTTGGATTGGTCTCTTTTTTAAAGAACTTCGTGGAGGAAAAGGACAAACAGGTACATAA
Source organism: Brachypteracias leptosomus (assembly GCA_013401335.1). NCBI lineage: Eukaryota > Metazoa > Chordata > Aves > Coraciiformes > Brachypteraciidae > Brachypteracias > Brachypteracias leptosomus. Next base: position 30,195 of record VYZX01000363.1, read on the forward strand.
AAAGATGCCATTTCAAGACTACTCCTAAGAAAGAGAGAGACAAATAGAGTAACTTACTATAAACTAGGGGAGAGAAGATGGATTAGGAATTAGAGTACTACAGTGCTTCTAATAAATCTCCTGCCTGAAGAGCAGCCAAAAGAGTCTACATTCATTCTCCTATTAGGTTATATCTTTCTCTTTAACATTATGAAACTGTTATTAATATTATGAAGTTGTGTGCCTCTCCAAACATTAAATTTAATGCCCATTATAAGTGACACATGGACAAGTTCAGAGGGAAGTGCTCTGTCTGTGATACAGGCCTTGTAACACACCTATGCAGTGCTTCCAAGGGCTTCCCAAGAGCATACCTCAGGCCTGTACCTGATGACCACCCTTCAGCTGTACAATCTCCACTTCTGCTTGAATCCTAGGCTTCAGTATTTAGGGGAGCTGAATGTATCATAAGGAGAACTACATAACTTTAGTTGTGTAAAGCTTTAAGAAAATACTTGCAAATTTCATTAACTAATTTTCACAAAACCAGATAGAAATGGATCCCAAAGCCTTTAGGAAAAGGAAAGTTATGGAAAAAATGAAAATTATGACCAAATCAGGCCTGATCTCAGTCTCATCCCGCTGAGGACATTTTTATCTGAGCTCCATATCTTCACCTCCAAGTGGTCTAACATTAGATGTTCCTTAACACAAACTGATCTGAGGTTGACATTCAGTCAAGACAGCAAGTAAATGCCTACCTCCCAACAGCGGTGGCAAGTCCTTCATCCACAAGACTGGCCACCCAGAAACCAGTGAAAAACTGTGACAAATCAAAGCAGGACATGCATTAACTGTTTGCTGTTACCTATACACTTAGATGTACCCTAGATTTTGTGATCCTCCTTTGACATTTTGAAGCACCTCATCCAAATACACACATTTTTTGGGTGTTGTATAACCTGTTCCATACAAGTATCTCAAAACTCAATTATTTCTCATGCTCTTTTATTGTCCTGCCAATCCTCTTATCTTCCTGTTTTCTAAAGCAACTTGGCCACCCACAGCAGGTATGAATGCATGGATAGAATAACCTATTTCTGGGTTAAACCTGAGCAATTCAGGACTAAAATTGACCATGTTGACCCATCTTTGGATAGATGACTCTTTGAATAAAGGGTAAAATGCTTAAAAGCAGCTTAGATCTGCCCCATGAATAGTAAAACAGAGAAATCTGGACTAAGTTTATCACTCTTTCAAATGCACAGCCTGCTTGTTTGTGGATACCAGGGACAAGATGCTCCAGGCTTATGCCTTAAGAATCATGGCTTTCCTTTGTCAGGCATCTACGGGATTACTTTTGTACCTGTTATCAGGGTATCTTTTGTGCCCTGAGCAATCTTTAAGAACGTGGAAAAACAACCACAAGCAATTGAGTTCCTGTTTATCACAGAAACCTTGGTGTCTAACTGATCAAATGTTCTCACTGAAGTGCATTTCACTTCTTGTCTTAACTACGACAAAGTGAAAAAATAAAGGCTTCCCAGATAGAAAGATTGCCTACACAAGCCATGCTTCATATAGGGTTGGTGAAATTTGTATGTTTTAGGAAAAAAAACTTCTCCCCACCTTCAAAACTAAGTGAGAAGGTCTCAATTTAGTCTCTGAAAAGACTGCATTTTGGAAAGGCCAAAAATGCCTTTAGTTTGCACAAGGAGACTAGTATAAATCATGTGTCTCAAGAACAAACAACAGCTCCCTCCAGTTCAAATGAACTGAATTCTTTTTCCAAAAATCTATTCTTTTTGCCGAGCTCTTAAGCATCTGCTCTTTCTCTCCAGCACACCTCATCCACATCTCCTTTTGCCCATGTTACTCTCAGTAATAATGATTTTTCACTCTCCAATACCGTAACTCAAGCTTCTAATCTTGTTCTAGGTTTCCTTTGCTTGAGACAATCAGAACTAAAAGACAGATCATCTGTCTTAAGACATGCATTTTTTTCCTAGGTATGTAGCAGATCCTTGGTGCAACCAGAGCAAGTTATTTACCTCTCTGCTTCCTGCTCATCTATTTAGGGGAGAACGTCATCAGGCAGGAAAAGTCCCTCCATCACAACTCTTCACCTTCAGTGGAACCATGACTTCACTAAAGGCTCCAAACTGATATCTCTGTCAGATTTTAAATTCTAACACATCTTGGTTTACAAAATGGTAAGTAAATTTGTTTCTTAACAGCATTGTAAACCTTTTAAATCATATATAAGTAGCAGAACAAAACCACTACACTCCTAGGGCAGAATAAGATCTCTTAGTGCCAACTCTGGTCCATTAGATTTTAATTGGCTCCAGCTGGCAGTCCCGTAAACTATAACATTTTTACCTGCAGCTGAGCAGCTGTCCATACAAAGAGAAAAAAAAAAAATCCCGACCCAGGAAAAAGAAGAAAATATGTTGCCTGTAACTTCTTCCTTACAGTCTAATACAGAACCATGCACAGTGAGTGTGCCAGATTAAATGGCTCTTTCAGAGTTCCTTTTTATCCAAAATCCAAACAACCTCAAAACCTTAAATTCTGCAATATATTTATACAAGAAGAATCAGTCATTCAAACACACTTCTCCAAGGAATCTGTATAACACTGTACTAGTGGAAGGATTACTGAGTTTAACTCAGAAACTTAATATAAACTCAGAAACAGTAATGATGAGGATTTTTCCAAATCTCTGCCTCTGCTTTCCCCGCCTGGCTGGCTGCACATTGGGACAGAGCTCCCCACTGCTTCTCACTGGCAAACTCAACGGGTGCTGCAGCTCAGACTGGACAATTCCTTAAAGTTTTCCCACTCAGATAAAAAGGATTCTGTGGAAGTGAATTAGTTCTGCTGGTACAACAATAAAGTACAATTTTAGCCAAGTACAGGCAATTGTCCACATATTGCCTATGTATGTGTAGGCAGAGAAAGAGACAGGTATCACTTAAAAACAGTTCACAAAAATTATAGCAGCTTGATCAAATTCTAATCTCATCCCAACCAAGAAGAGATTCCAGATTTTCACCAGAAGACAAAGATCACAACTCGGTCTGCTAGATTTCAATTGCAGTATTATCTTTTCCTTTCATTTATTCCGCTTTGAGAATGAATGAGGGAGAAAACCCCCAGGATTTCAGTCTGACCTGCAGATCAGTCTTTTCAACTAAATAGTCTCACCTGTATTTCTGTTAGTCCTGGTAGTAACAGACATGATACTATCTCCTGCAATGGCACAGAAAAACATCTTCCATCCCTCAGAGGAGCTGGACAAGCCTTTCAGAAACACCATAGTGTTCCCCAGTGCCAGCGCTGAGCTTTGTCTCCACCATGAGCAGCACAAGGACAACCCCACAGAATTCTGCAGACACTGCCAAACGACCAGAACACAAAGAGCTGCAAAAATCCCCCCTCACTAATCAGTATGTGCAACACCTGTAAGAAGAGGGGTGGCACAGAGGCATCTTTAAAATCCTAAAACAGGTGTAACGTCTCCCTGATGAGCACATAAGCCCTATTTTCCCTTCTCCCCTGCCCTGTTCTTCTGCTGTTGCAAAGGTCTTTTGAGGAACAGAAGCACCATGCTGAAAGACATATGCCCATGGTGGTGTGCAGGCCGCCTGAGCTTGAAGCCTCCAAGATTGTTTCTGCTCAGGGAGTGCCCAGGAGGACACAAAGCTTGGCCGTGGGCTCCGCGCTCTGGCATCCCTCCTCCCAACACACACTGGCAATAAAGCAGACAGACAGGGCTGTTTAAAAAATGACCCTAATGATGTAAATTAGACAAACATTAATAAACTCAGCAAGTTATTTCCCTACTGGAAAAACCACCATAGATCAGAACAGCTCTCATGTTGGTGATTCATGTTGTTATACAAGGCTTGGGTCTGAAAATAAAGGTTCCATATGAGACTTGCATTGAAAACACCTTATCCACCAGGATCACCTTTATTATTTCTGAACTACAAAGAAGCCAATGAAAGAGCTGTATTAAAACAGGCCCCATGTTACCAGAATGCTGTGATTAAATGTTTGACTTACAGTTTGCTTTATTAAGCAAAGCAAACGCAGGCAGCTTTCCAGATTTCTGAACTTTGAGTCATTTTTTAGCATTAGGGCTGACCCAAACCTGCTCACATCCTACAAGCCTGGAACTGCACATAATACGAACTTGCAGGCTATATTTTATCCTACTGTAAAGTGTTATAAGGGGTTAATTATATAAGGGTTAATTTCCCTTTATTATTAATTATATAAGGGATCTCTTAAAGCTGCACAACAAAGGGATAAAGAATCACAGGTTTTTATCTTGGTGGCAGAAGTTTTAGGCCAGACGGCTACAACTTCTCATTTTAAAAGAAATGCATAATCTAATATTAAAATCTAGTCTAAAAATTTTTGTATTCCTAGTATTTTTGGTTAATGATGTTATTTCTATATGTGAAATAATACACTGTACTCAAAAGAAAAACTCTAAGGGACTACAGATTAACAGCCAAACGACTGGAAACATTAAACACTCTTTTCGTACCTCTATTCTGGAGAAAAACTTAAGCATGAAGAGAAGCTCCTAGAACATCTGTAGCAAAACACAGATCAGTAGGACTATCAGCATTACAGTGGTGGATGAGGCCCCCAGGTACCTACCAGCCAAGCTTGACTCTTGGTGGATGAGAAGCTCAACATGAGTCGTCAGCGGACACTTGCAGCCCAGAAAGCCAATCGTATCCTGGGCTGTATCAAGAGAAGCGTGGCCAGCAGGTTGAGGGAGGTGATTCTGCCCCTCTACTCCACCTTCGTGAGACCCCACCTGGAGCCCTCCGTCCAGTTCTGGAGCCACTATTACAAGAAAGACATGGACATGCTGGAATGTGTCCAAAGGAGGGCCACGAGGACGATCAGAGGACTGGAGCACCTCTCCTACGAGGACAGACTGAGAGAGTTGGGGTTGTTCAGTCTGGAGAAGAGAAGGCTCCCAGGGGACCTTATTGTGGCCTTTCAGTATCTTAAGGGGGCCTACAAGAAAGCTGGGGAGGGACTTTTTAGGATGTCAGGTAGGGGTCAGACTAGGGGGAATGGGTGAAAACTAGAGGTGGGTAGATTCAGATTAGATGTTAGGAAGAAGTTCTTCCCCATGAGGGTGGTGAGACACTGGAACAGGTTGTCCAGAGAGGTGGTGGAAGCCCCATCCCTGGAAATTTTGAAGGCCAGGCTGGATGGGGCTCTGAGTAACCTAATCTAGTGGGAGGTGTCCCTGCCCATGGCAGGGGGTCCCTTCCAACCCTGACAATTCTATGATTCTATGATTACAAGGCCTTCTCCAAATACAATGGTACAGCTGATCCTGACTTTGGAGATATCATGGTCATTCTAGCACTTGAGATCTCTCCCAGCATTTTCTTCTGCAATATCCTGGTATGAATGACTAATATCATACAACACAATTATTTAATTCTAGGCTAGTAACAAAAAGTAATGAAGCAGACAAAACTACCACAACAAAAACTGGTTATAAATATGAAGTCAACAGCCAGTGCACAATGTCAAGGCCAAAATCCTCAAAGATACTTAGATATCAACCTCTGTTTCAGTACCTAATATTTACTGTTGAGGTCCTATGACAGCCTCAAAATCCTACAGCTCAGCTGTTCCCTCAGTGCCCCAGGTGTATGGATGTTTAAAGACCATCCAAGTCCGTATGCAGAAAACAACCCACCTTCAACCCTGGGTTCACCTGACCCAAGCTGTAAAGCTCTATCTCAACAAGCCAAACCCTCTTCATCTGTTGTGCTGCAATGGTCCAGTTCATTACATGCATTATGAGAAGGAATACTCATCTTACTGAAAGCTGCACAAGGAGAGGCTCGGATCCAGCTCACAGATGGACACCTAAATGTAGGTGCCACACACAGGTGTCCACACATGAAGAAGTCATCAGAGCACTCATTACAGTCAACGGAGTTCATGTCAGCTGCTCAGCTCATCCTAAAATAGGCACTTAAATCTGGTTAGCTGAAGAGCCCTAGACTGATGCTTTAGAAGCTGAATAGCTTTAAATTCTTATAATGAGATCTTTACTGACTTTATAATAGAAGCTTAGATTCCTGCTTCACATGTAGACAAAATTCGCATGTATCACATGTATCTAAATTCACGAACAGAATGTTACCCCGAAGTCTAAAGAGATGATGCAGGTGCAGGTTTTAATAGATGTGTTGTCATTCAGTCTTTTCTACCCCAAAGTGATGAGTGCCTTCATGAGAAGTGTGGGAAAGCAGAGACACCAGAAACAGATTTTACAATATATATGTTAGTTACAAATGAAAATAGCATGTGCTGTTCCTTCTGCCTGCAACTTTTAAGTATAAACTAAATTTTAGATATGTAACTTGGCCATAGTTCCTCACTTAAGGTATAGCTGTTCTGTTTCAGTGCCTTCAAACCTGTGAGGCCACAAAGGATTTAAGCGTGTCGTTTAATCACTCTCCAAAAGGCAAGCTGAACAATGTCACATCTTTATCATTGCATATGGCATCACTTACCCTGATAGCTGTAAAAGCAAGAATCACTGTTAAGCATTTAATCCTGTCAGACAGGGATATTAACCTGCTATTTCAGAAGCCACTGCCATCTGATCTGTGCAGTACCGACAATGATGGCTTCCCAAGGAACAATTCCTTCTGCCAAAAGAAAGATCAGTACAAATTGCTTGATGGAGATGGAACTCTACAGCTGGTGGAGAAAACTTTTGATGGAAGTTATTTTAGTAAAGACAGTGTGGGGAAAAAAATGAATTCTTTAAAACATTCATTAACTTCCTGTAATAGATAACACACTCAGCTCTTTCCTTCATTTGTAGGTATACACGCATATATTATTCACTTATCTGTGTCTAAGAGGATAAAATCAGAGAACGACCTCATGCCACAGTTAATGTCCTAGCAAGAATCTCAACCCTGAAGTACTCTCCAAGGGGGAGAAAGTGAATAAGCCAAAGATTCAAATCACAGATTAGACATTTGCTTAAACAAGTACTAAACTGAGACTATGCACAACAACTGAAGGAAACAACTGGACTCTGGAGCCTGGGCAGAATACAGCCATGCCAGCTGGACTTGGCTGACAATGACTCTTTCAGATATGAGATGTTTCATTCATATTTCACACAATGGCTACATGAGTAATGAACAGATGGTTTTGCTATTCACACCACTTAGTGGAGCATGAAATGATGCACTGACAGGTAGAAGAGAGAAGAATTTGAAGCAGGTGTTGTTGTAATACTAAGTTGGTGTATATGATGTCAAAATCCAGGGTACAAAATACTTCACCAAAATGTATGCAGAGGCTCCAAAATTAGAGGCATTAATAGCTAATTTTTATTTTTTTTTTAAGCTCAGAGGACAAAAAATATAACAAGAAAGGACATTTTAGAGTCAAGTCGGTAACTAATCCATTCAAGCCTGTATGTTCTTCTGTACTAATGGCAGAGAGACAAAGATCATCCATATATATGACCTCCAAGCCTGACTGCTGCAGCACACGGTGCATGGGACTGAAAGCTTGAAGTCTAAACAAACTCCAGCTGACGTAACAGGCAGCTGCCCAATGAATTCACTATCTCACAGACACATTGATGCTCTGGTCACTGCAGTCGCTGATGATAATAAAGTTTAAAGAAAAAAAACTTTTAAAAAAGTAAATTTCAAGGTTTTTATTTTCAGATCCACTATTTGACGCTCAACTGGAAACTCTAGTATTGAGTTTCTGCCATTGTATGATGGTGTCTGGAGCTGGAAGTTGACTTGGCTCCTCAAGCTAACAGTTGGACAACTCAATGCAGTGTTTAAGAGCATCTCTCGTTTCTCTCAGAGTAATTCAAACCATGCAGAACCTCACTCAGAAGCCAAAAAAACTCAATTTCAAACTACATTTTGGATTCCTTTCAAGTCTCATGAATGACTTTTTGAGTCTAATTCATTAATTTAGAACTGAAAATTTTCAATATTTTAATAGGAAATCTAGCAATGAATCCCAAATTTAATTTCTTCCTAACATATTTTAATAAAATATTAACCATTAAATATTAATAACACAATACAAAGTAAATTATTTTTGGTGTTACCCTAAACAGTGTAGGTTTTTGTTGCAACTATCACAATGTGAATGAACTACAAAAAGAGCTACTTTTCCATGAGGAGAACTGTCTCTGTGTGAGAAACTGCACTCAGGAGCAGCACATCTCCTCTTACGTCATCTGTCATTAGGGTTTTACCCATGTTACTTACCTTCACAGGCCTTTTCTCATATTTTTGGACAAACACCTTGCTAAAGACAGCATGTTGGGATTGACCCCGCTTCCACTTCCATACGTGAACGAAGAGCAGCTCCACTGCTCATCAGTCATGTAAAGCTACCTTTATCAAGACAAGGCTTGGATCTCATGTCTGTATTGTTTCCAAACTTTATGGTATAATAAAAATAGCAACTGTTAACTTGGAAAGATGAGATGCAATCATGAGGGCTACAGCCTACTGGGGTGGAACACATCTATTTTCATGAATTCTGAGCAGCAGTCCTGACTGACCACAGTTCACCAGGGGGTGGGCTTTATATCTTCTCCAAAACAGGGCATCTGCAGGACTGCTTTGCAGCTCCAGCTCACTGCCTCTCTGCACTGACTCAGAGGAAAGAGACTGCCATCTACTGAATTAACCCCCTATTAGCAAAAACCAAGGTAAAGCGATGAAGAGAAGGTTCATGGTTAAGGCCAGGAGGTCAGAGAGTTTCCACATACATCAGCTGTTCACACTAATAAGGATTCAACAGGGAACACAATTCTAAGCAAGCCTTTTTCTTCTCCTCCCTTCCTCCCCTGCTACTTTCCCTTAGTCAACAAACTGATTTTCTAATGGGAATTATTCATTCGATGTGTACTTTTATAACATCTAACCCCTGCAATCCTTTTGCTCTGAAGGACAGAGATTGCTGTGCCTGCTGTTTTGCTGCACCGAAGAAGCAAAGCGAAAAGCTGGAGTATCGGAAGAAGAAAACAGAGAAAAAGATAGTGGAGAGTTGCAAGAAGGGAGGCTCTTGAGCACTCACAGAGTTCATCAAAACATTTATATGAAGCAGTCAGTGCAAAAGATCAGAGGAATAGCAGTAAAACATGTCATGAATAAAAGAACATTGCCACAAACAGCTTGTCCCCACTGACAGTGCAGCATTAAGATAGAGCTTAATAAGTCCTAGCCCTTGAATAGCATCTCAAAGATCTCAAAGAAATCACAAATATTAAGATCCCTTCTTGCAGCAGGTGCTCTGCATGCTCATCCATTAATATAATCTCACAGCACCCCACTCTGATTAAAAGCCTCAAAACAACACAATGAGATACAAATTTGAGCCAGTAATGTGCCAGTGCAGCCCAGAAAGCCAGAAAGCCAACCGTACCCTGGGCTGCATCAAAAGATGATAAGGGAGGTGATTCTGCCCCTCTACTTCTCTCTTGTGAGACCCCACCTGGAGTACTGCATCCAGCTCTGGAGCCCCCAGCATAAGAAGGTCATGGACCTGTTAGAGAGGGCCCAGAGGAAGACCACAAAGATGATTAGAGGGCTGGAACACCTCTCCTATGAAGACAGGCTGAGAGAATTGGGCTTGTTCAGCCTGCAGAAGAGAAGTCTCTGGGAAGACCTTATTGCAGCCTTCCAGTATCTGAAGGGGGCCTACAAGAAGGTTGGGGAGGGACTTTTCACAAAGGCCTGCAGTGATAAGACAAGGGGCAATGGCTTCAAACTGGAAGAGGGTAGATTTAGATCAGAAATTAGAAGGAAATTCTTTATTCTGAAGGTGGTGAAACACTGGAACAGGTTGCCCAGGGGGACTGTGGATGCCCCATCCTTGGAGGTGATCAAGGCCAGGTTGGATGGGGCCTTGAGCAACCTTGTCTAGTGGGAGGTGCTCCTGCCATGGCAGGGGAGTTGGAACTCAATGATCTTTGAGGACCCTTACAACCCAAACCATTCTATGATTACATGATTCTATGAATTACTGCATCCAAGTTAACCAGGAAGAAACTAAGAAAGAAATTATTTCAGAAGGTACTGCACGCCTCTAGGTTCCACAAAATTTTCTTGCAACTCAGAGAGCTCCTACAGCAAAAATAAAGCTTGAAATGTTCAGTCCCAAATGCCTGTATTCATATACAGTTAATTACCCAAATAGCAAGTGCGGGGAATGTTGGGCATCCAGAACAAAAAGCAGGGTTGTGGATGTACCTTAAGAAACGTGGTGGCTTATACAAGCACTTGGATGTAGAACAAGTAAACTCCAAACTTTGTTCATGTGACTTTTCAAACATCATGCAGCAAGCTGAGATGAGAATATCTGACTTTTTATTCCTAGCCAAAATGCCATCCCGTTTCTCCCCCAGCAAGCCAAAACCAAGAAGGTAATTATTTTATCCTTTTAGCCAACTCTGCCCTGGAGGAAATAAAACTTTTCCGCTTTACTTCTTCCCAGGGCTGTTACAACAAGCATTACCACATAATTTCAGCTGGCTGCACCTGTTCTTGACAATGTCACTTTCCAACTGTGCAGAGATTTGGAAATGGTTATTAAACACTCATCAAAGAATAAAAACAAAATTGATTCTAAATGGGCTGTGCTACACTCCACGGAAGAGAGACGGCTGGCAGAGCTGCGCTGCACCGGGGCGCTCTGTTGGGCTCCACAAGGAACACCAGCCGGCTCCACTGGTGGCATCGTGGCTGTAGTGGCAGAATCCTGCATGCCAGGCTATCAGCTCAAATCGATTCTCCATACACAGTAAGAGACGTCTTCCTTGGTTTTCTTCTAAAAGACTGATGAATATGGCCATGCTTGGGAGCACGTGAACAGAATTAAGTCAGCTGGTTTGTTAAAAAAAAAAAAATTATCTATATCGCTGTTCATTTTTTATCTTATGTTCTTTTAAGTAGAATCACCCATTCTCACTCATCATTCAAGGCAGAAATGACCAGAATAAAAGTAAATTCCTCACTATCTAAAAGAATAAGGGTCATGGGAAAGTCCACTATTTGCTTCTAACAGCCAACATTATTTCATTGAAACAAATCGTCTCTTGCATAGACCTCATAGACGCCACTCTCCCCCATCTCCCAGGGAGGTCATGTCATTGGCCAGGTGCTCTGAAGAGCAGTCTTGAAGTGGCTACAAACAGTCCCACCTGCAGACTGCCTTACAGGCACCTTAGAGCAGGCTCCTGTGCCCAGCAGATTCAAGAAGATGCACTGAGGAGACCTGTGCTTCCATGTGCTAGTGTACTACTGCTGGTACTGCCTACAAGTTTGGTCTGAAAGGCAGCTTCTGGGTTGCCTTTAGTGGTGTACTGGAACCAAACCATAACCATGGTCTCAGAGCAGAAAATACTAAGGTAATTACTCCACTTTTTTTAATTGATCAGCTTTCTAGCTGTTACAGCCGGTTCAGAAGTTAGTCCCACTCAACCCTGCACTAACAAACCTCTGCAGCACCTGCCAGTAATAAAAAGGGTTATGCAACTAGCAATTGTAAAACTGTGAGAACTGCAAAGGACAGACCCAAGCAGCCAAATTTTCTTCCTTGCACTAATTAAACCTACAAGAATCCAGCCTACAAGCAGAAAAAATACTGCTCTCAAAATAGAGAGGTCCAAATATCATGAAATACACATATACAGTCATCTCAATTTGATTGCAAAGCTGTTAGCTACATTTTTTCTGCTTGCTGCAGTCATGCAAATTTCCAGCATTTCAAAGCAGTATCTCCCACTATTTGGAGCTAAAGACTGTATTAGAGAGATGTTGTGACACTTTTCTGCTCAACTACTGTAAAATGTTAGTAAATAACTGATTTCTTCACTCTTCAAACTGTCAAGCTACAAGTGGAGAGGGTGAGGGAGGAAACCTTGGGGGAATGAATCTGAATTCATTTCTTATTAATGGTTCACATCTGCCAAATGCAGCCATCGAAGAAAATGCAGCAATCCTTAAACAGTTAAAATGGGAAAGACTGAACATCCCCCAGAGAATAGCTAATGGGATACAGAGCTTTTCACCTCCGGGTCACTGGCTCAAATCTGGCTCCTCTCAGGAGCAATGAGACTGCCGGGCAGGCTCCTCAGACGGGTAGAAGGATGCTCTTAAATCAGCCGAGGGCTTGCTGCTAGTCAGCAAGTTTTGAGCAATAATCCATTGCACACCCATCCTGCCCTTAGAGGAGGCTGTAACTGCTGCATGCAGAATGTCTTACTATCACAGCCGAGGAACATTACTGTTGAGGATGAGGCAGAAATACCCTGCCCAGGATGCTTTTTTAAATTTCAACACTTTCATCTTCTGTCATGGTTGGCAGTTCCCAATCCAGTGTTACGTACTAAGCTCTTTTCTTCACGAGGTTTTTTTTTCACTGTTTCTGCTTCGTATAAACGGTCTGACAAACTTGTATCAAACTGCAAAGAGAAGGCAATGAGAAGGAATGCAAATAAAAAAGTAGATAAACTTTTAGACTACAGAATAGTGTATTTTTCATACAGTGATACTGTGGAACTGCCTCCCACACACTGTTATAGATGTCATATGTATAAATGGATTACAGAAATTAGAGAAATGAATTACAGTCATAAAAAGTCTGATTTAATGGGCACTGGAACAGGACTACAGAGACTCGGAACACATACTAATTCCAACTGAAATCAAAATTAACATCTCCACATGCTGTAATGGCATTTGGAGAGATCTTTTAGACAGAATTTAGTGAAGCTAGTGGAATAACAAGTGATGAATTCATCTCCAAATATCCAGATGCATATTTAGAAACACAGAATATAAGGGAAAGGACCTCTGGAGGTCACCAGCTCTGCTGAAAGCAGGGTCAACTTCCAAGTTACAGCTGGCTGCTGAGGGTTGTACCTAGCCAAACAGTGGGGATCCCACAACTTGTCTGGGCACCTGTTCTGATGCTTAACCACCAATGGTTTTCATGGTGCAAAAGTTTTTACTAATATCTAACATAATTTTTATGTTCTTTATATCAAGAATGTCCCTGAACTGTTTCTAGTCCCACCTTGATACCACAGAGGTTTCCTGATCAGATCTGATGACATACTGTACCCTCCCCTCTTTCCTTTTTCCTCTGTAACAGGAAAAAAATGCACCTGAAAAAGGAAAAAAAACCTGCTTATCTGGCAACTCAGAATCCATGACCTTAACTCCTGTGATTCTTCCCGAAACCAGAAAGCAAAGTCTGCATAAGCAGTCAACAATGCCAGCATCACATTTAAAGATGGTGAAGATGCCTCTAGGTATCCTCTTCTCAGAGGCATGATATATATATATTTAATCCAAATAATATCTACCCTATGTGTTTGGAAATTTTCATTCTGAAATTCCACTCCTGCTATTCAAGAAACCACAGAAATTATGCCTGAGGAGCTTATTTTCACAATGGCATGTTTTTGTTGACACCACAGTTTGCCACAGGTGATGTTCTAAGACATAAAATCTCTGCTATATTAACTTCATCACAGTCATCCCTTGAGATACGTTACTGGAGTGTTTCCATACAATAAAATTCAGTTTTTAAAATAAAAATGGCCAGAGCTATATTTAGTCATCTGTTCCACTAAGCAGCTTAAGATGCTATTAGAACCACGTCTCCAATGTCTTCAGGACTTTGGTACGAAGCAGACACAGTAGAGCATGTGCAGGACAAAACACAGTTCTCACAAAGCATCTGATGGAATAAAACGTAGCATCGTTTTCCTCAAACTAGAATCTGTTACAGTATTAATGATTTACATATTCAAAAGCTTTCAAATAATGCTCAGGCAACACAGTGAAAGATAATGTCAATATTTATAAATATATGAATACATTAAGATAATAGCAAAGAGAATTCTCTCCTACTAATTGACTCCAATAAAGACTCTGCATGAACCTCAGTTCTCCCTGATTCTTCTCTGACAGAAAGATACACGTATCCTCAAGCAAATTCAGCATTGCTGGGCTGGAGGGGGGGTGGTGTGTGTTGAAAAGGGAGTCTTTTTTTTTTTTTGGTAAATGCATTGAAATTTACCAGTGAACAAAACCTATACAGAAATTGTTGAATTTCTGCTGAAAGCTTAATTTTTCCAAAATAACCAGTGATTTCACATCCTTAACTTATCAAGAAATAGTGAAAGGATTTTATTTTGGGAAGTGTTGAGGATGTGCTCTCTCACAACTGGACGTTTTTATGGGGCGACAAGATGGACGGAGAAAATCATCAGAGGTTTTTCAAAGGGTAAATCAGCAATCAGCTCCTAGAATCACAGGCCCAGGAGACTGAGCAACTAATATTACACGCTCATGTTGGAGAAGACCTGAACACAACACCTTACCCAGCAGAAGCTGCTGACAGAAATCAGCAAGACAACACATAATTACCCAAGCTGGAATTTTGCCCAGATACCCAAGTTAACAACCTAGAACATACATACCATGGATCTTTAATTACCACCAGTGTTCACAACCTAAGTTTTATGCATCACCTGAAGCCTGCCCTGGGAAATAAGCAAAGCCTCCAGTATATACAAGTGAGTGCAAAACAGTAAAGATTTGAGTGACTTCTAGGGAAAAAGGGAAAGCGCTGGTCAGATGTGCAAAGATCTCTCTAGGAAAGTAATACGAATTCAGAATCTGATTTTTGCCTCAAATGACATGCAGCTAGCAAGATCTCTTTGAGAAAAGATGATTGGGCTCAGACAACTACCCCTTTTCTTTCATCAGTCAAAGCAAGTTTGATTATGCTGTCTCCTGATTTACACAGGTATGAAAGGGAATTTCAAAGCTACGCCACTATTTAAAGAAACTCTTACTGCCTTAAAGCTTTTAAAGAATATATTGATTGCATTACCAAGAGACAAGAAATATCAGCTTTTAAATAACTTCTCCTGTTACCATCTTCATCTGCCTCTGATTTTCTTCTACTTTTTATTTTCCTGTGTGCTGTGATTCTTAAGAACAGAGAAGTGTTACATGTTTTCCACATTGTTGAAAAAGATTTGTTCACCTTTCTTAAAAGACATGTTGAGCCACTCTTCTTCATATGAGTTAAACTGTTTTATGTAAAACACTGTTAGAAAAGAGCTCTACCAGAGAGATTATTAAAGGCAGAACAAAACCAGGTTTTACTTTAGCATCTACTGTAATTATTCAGTGAGCTGGCTACTTTTTAATCAGATAGGACTCTCTTGTCGCTGCCGGTCTGTTCATACCATCCCACTGCAACTGTACCCAAACATCACTGAATTTACCCTCACATGAGAGTAGGGACAAATCAGCAAGAAAAAAAATATATCAATGGTCTTAATCTGATTTAAAATATTTTACTTGGTCTCCAATTTTTAAAAATTCATCTTAGCCAGGAAATTGGAAAAATCAATATTATTCATTCAGATGTACTCGTAAGACCTACACAAGGTCTTTGGTCTTGAGCCCATCCACCTTATTTTTAGTTAAGGAGATAGCAAAGCAGGCACCAGTACAACCACACGTGCCTGGGTGAGAGTCTGACCCCTTCTCTGGCACCATGCTGAACTACACAGGCAGCAAGGTAAAATGATGGGCTCATTTCCTTACCTTTTCCCTGTTAATGTGTTGTTCTTGAGTTATTTTTCTCAATATATTTTGGCTACAGCACAGATGACCCATTGTAATTTGCCTACAAAGTCTCACTTTGAAGGTCTCAGATGTTTGGTTTTGCTCACAAATGTGACTACATAAAGATTTCACATTCTTATTGCTATTTTTCTTTTACTCTACTGCTCGTGTAGAGTTTGAGTGGAATCTGTTCAGCGGAGGAAACCTGTCCAGCAGAATAACACGAGCAGGGCTTGCTGCTTTCTGCTCCTGCTCGTCCTGCAAATCTAACTTGGCGAGTAGAGGAGGAACTGGATTTTATTCTGGCTCACACTTCATCAGCAGGACTGTTAATGAAGTCCCAGCATTTTCACTTACACCACCACATTAACAGAAACTTGTTTAGCACTGCAGCAACAAAGAGCAAAAGTATAGTAGAAACCCACTGTGCTGCTCTGGCATTCACTTTATCCTCCAGTTCTCTTTGAAGGAAGGATTAAATCCACAGCTGAAATAAACATCTCTCTTGAAAAAGAAAAAAAAAAGGCCAAAAAACCCCAACATACAGAATCCCTCTTAACTCTTTGTGTTAAATCCAGCTTTTCAATAGCATTACTCTCTGCTGTAAAATCAAACAGGATCTGCAAATCGCAGTAATTTCTCAAAAAAGGAGATTTGTTAGTTGTTGATTGTTTATAATTTCCGTTAGCCTTCTGAAATGCACCCTGTTAAAATAAGAAGTGGAGAGTTTTGGCACTGCAAAGGTTTTTTGTTTCTGGTTTTGCAGACAATAAATCACAAGGTTTCAAATACTCCAACCATCTTCAGGCAACAGACATTTTAGTAGGGTCTTGAGGTTTCGGGGGGTTTTTAGGGTCTTTTTTTGGGTTGTTTGGGGGTTTTTTTTAGGATTTCCTATAGTAAACTATTGTATCAGTAACAAAGCTATTATGTTACTTCAGAGAACTTTGGGTTACTTCAGGCCAAACTTTGATCCTAATTAAGATGCAAGGACACCACTAATGTTCAAGAAGATATTCGGGATTTAAAAGACAAATGCAGGTCTAAAAGCAAGCAGATTGACAAAGTCCTCTTGTATATGGACTAAAGGAGAGGAAAAAATAAATAATCTGGCAACTATAAAGTTAAGTCGCCTATCACCAAATACATTCAAGGCAATTAGACATCTAGCAAGCAACCAATAGCAACTGAATTACCATAATTCTGATACCTTCTTTGGCTTTTAGGCACATATTAGAACTTAAAGTTTTTGTGAGGGTTTTTCCTACAATAAGCCTTAACATCTGCAAGCTGTGTTCAAAATCCTATTCATTACCAATGCCAAGAATATGAAAGGACATTACCGAGCACACACAGGCAGGAGCCAATTCATCTAAACTCAGCATGAAAATGTGCTGTTACTATTCAAACCAGAGGGCACAACAGGCAGAGAGGCACTGGCTGGCCTTTGTTGCTGCAGCATTGATCAAATTATAAGTAATATACATTCAGATTTTTTATTTTTTTTAAAAAAGGAAAATAAACTGAATCTTACAGAACCACTATGTTTGGAAAAGAACTTTAAGATCAGCAAAACCTAAGCTTTCTCCAGGACTAGAAACTGATTTAAACCTTCAAGCATATTTCTGGCTTTGGAGTACTGACATATCACTAAAAAAAAAGGAGAGAGACAGCAAGGTAATGCAGTCTGTTAAATCATGGAGATCTGCCTGAAGGTGTCTGTGAAGCAATTAGGGTGTACTTAGGGCTGAGACTCAAACAAGCGCTCACAGAAAGTCACCACTGTTCCGCTGATTTACAGTAACTGGTTAAGCAATGATACCTATGGTGGGTTTGAGTCCTCGGAAAAACTATGGTGCAAAGGAAAATGAGGCTCAATTCCCAGAAAGCCCAAATCTGGAAAGTCATTTGTTAAGTACCAGGAAAAGAGCCTGGAATAGCTAGAGCAGGTACCTGTCCTTCACGCACCTTGAAACAAGAGTCCTAGGGAGACATTCACAAAGCAAATTATGGTCTGGGGAGACAAGTCAACTTTGAACACACCCACAGGCAGTAAAGTCTCCAGAAAAGAAACGAGGCCTCTAGAAGGTAGTTCTGAATCACAACCTGTTTCTTTTTGAAAGAAGTGGACAAGTATGAAATCTGGCTTCACAGGATCGTTAGCTCTTGAATACATTTTAACACCATTTGTTGGCTGCTATCTAACCACAGGACCACAGACATGCAGAGGGATGTCACAGCAAGGAGGCCAGAGAAAGTCCCCCCCTTCAGGCAAGCCACACTCCAGATACATGCCAGAACAACTGCAACAGAAAAGAGTGAAAAAAATCATCTGCAATCAGAAGGTTACTTTCAACCTTAATTGACCAGAACATTGTATGAGATCTGTAATTTCACCCCGATGAACACTGTGCATGGGGACCCTCCATTCCCAGCTCTGTTGTGGGCACAGCCACTCACCACAGCCCCTTGCTCTGAGGTTACTGGAAGTTAATCCCTGCTCCACAACCATCCCAGTAGCTACTGCACATCATTCAACCTTCCTGCGATTCAGGTAATTCACCCTATGCATTACTTAACATACCAAAATACATCTTGTGTATTATCTTTAACTAATGTACCCAAAGCACTGTTACTTCCTTAGATGCAGGATGATAAACATGTAATTTACATTTATATCACGTATGTATCATATATACTCCTCTCACTGCACTTTCATTAAATAATCCAAGTATAAACCTACGGTGTAGCTGGGCAGTGATTTTAATCTCTTCTTTTAGCATTTCATTCCCTCCTGTAATAATCTTTTACCTTGCAGTTTGCTGGCGATTCTTTTTTCTTTTTTTTTTCCTCTTTTTTTTTTTCTGCTCCTCATTACCATGGCAGCCCAAGAGACTCAGGGTTTGGATTAACTTTCAGAGACTCCATGGAGGAAGTACAAAATATTAGAACTCATCCAGCCCAATATCTATTTAATGTTCACTGGAATATTTATAGGTCACAGCACTTTGTTAAATGTGAGACTCTATGCAAGGGCACTTTATCTTAAAAATAAATCTGCTCAGGATAAGGACATGAGTTTGGATACACCATACTTACAGGGTCTTTTTTCACAACATTAACATATTTGTCTCCTACAGGTAATTATTTCGATGGCCAAAGAATATAGGAAAGTAGAGAGAGCACTTACAAAAGCGAATCTTATTTTGTTTTGCAAATCATTATTAAAAAGTCACTCTCGAAAAAATAAAAGAAAGAGCAGGAAGGAGGTCACATGTAATGTAACCTAGCTGCTCAGGGGGAAAATTCCCATGTTAAATCAATGAAGCTTAGCAAATTTTAAAGAGGAACGTTTACAGTTATTCTTCATAAAGTAATTGAAACATGTTTTTACAGCACCCTCTTCCCTTGCCTTCAGTTTCTCTTTGCTCCTTTCAGAGAGGATCATGGAGGATGATTTGGTATAAACAGGGGATCAGTTTCCCCTCCCGGTGCTCGCTCCCCAGTGCAGTCCAGAATTAAAGCAGTAACACAAACGCAGCGCTGCCAGCTTCACAGCACCCAGGGGACACAGGTACTTTTACTTACAGAAACTGAAGTAGAAAGGGATGATCAGCAAGCCAGGTCATTCCCAGGTTCTGTTCAGATTCTCAAAAGCCAGGAAAGGGTATGAAGACAACAAACCTTTTTATGTGCTGTTTTTCTCCTCTGCACAGTGGGGCTGGGCCAGATCAGCATCATCTTCTGTGCCAGAGCTCCAGGGGCAGGAAGGAAAGGGAAGGATGGTGGCACTGCTCTCCTTTCTGTGCACTCACACACAGGGAATGCAGCAACCACGTGCCCGTTCTTGGAAGCAGTCTGCCTCTAATGTTGCCTTTGAAATTTTCTACCTTCACATTACAGCTCCAGCTGAGCTGCAGTGCTACTGCTAAGTCCTAGGAATTCAGAAAATTAATACATTTTCATAAATCATGTCAAGGTCTCAAATTTTCCCTCCTGCACTCAGCCCGGTCTTGAAAACAATGATCAGTTCTATTTACTAGGCTGGGTACAGTTGTGACAGCCACATAAATCTGGAAGATGCCCACAACTCTCTAGATTTACACCACTAGAAACAAGAGCAGAATCCAGCCCTATGGTTTAAACCTTCTGATTGTTTTCTGGGCTGTTTCATTTTGCAGAACTGCTTTTGATTTTGGATTTCCAGTGCCACAAAGATTCAGACAAACAAAAACAGCATCTAGCAAAATTTAAATCATAGCAAAATTTCTAATTATATTTAGTTTCATATCACTTTCTTTCCCTTTCACCCCTACTTGCTGAACAATGCCTAAGTTTAGGACACAGACTGTATTGTCTAAAGACACAAGCAAAGAACCCTACTGCTATCAAAGGCTATTTTTACACAAGCAAGGTGAACAAGATTTGGCCCAGAATCCCTAATGGGGGGAAAGGCTGAAGGCAAAGAAACTGAAAATGAGAAATTGAATTCCCCAAGGCTCAGTGTCGCCATGTCAGCATCAATGTGGGCACTGCTCTATTTTATTTTACACAGAGATGTGAACTTTAGCTGCATTAAAAGCCAGCTCTATCTACAGCTGTTCTTTGATGTCTCAGGCCAGATGGTTTCCAAAAAAGACTTATTCAAGCCATTGTAATCCACACCAAAATGGAAGCTGGTAATGCTAATAGTAGGATAATGTGAGAGAATGTGCAGTGAGAAATGGAAAAGAAAAAGCAGAACTGGTCAAAATCAGTTGCTCTGCTCCATCTATTTGATGTACGGCTGCTGCTTAGCCATCACAAGTCTTGTTATAACATGATCCCTTAGTGTAACTCCTATTTTTTTTCCTTTTTTTTATAATCATCTAGACTGTGAAAGCCCAACTTAATTGTTTCTCTGCAGTAAGTATTATTTTGTCTTAGTATCACTGATGTTCTGACAATGAAGAGAAAAAGACATTAACTCCTGACAGCATCACACTAACAGAGCTGGCCTCAATATTTGTTTTCAGCTTCCCACTTGTCCTTTCCATTTCAATTTTTATTCCTTTGCATATTCAGCAACACGCTCTACACTGTGTTCTGTTGTCCCCCCCTACCCTTTCTAACCAAGCTTTGCCAGTGTTCATTGCTAATCCAACAGTTTGCACAAGTCCATAGCACAAGGTCAACTCTAATTATCTTCTACACTTTCCCCCCACTCCCTCAAGGCAATAATAGCTTCAGGGAATTAAATACAGGATCAAAAATGAGAACTCTGCTCCTATTAATTGACCTGCATTTTCAGCAGCACTGGAAGGGGAATGTCAGGGTCTCAGGTGCAGCAGAATAAAAATATTAGCACCTGCTGTCACATGTTGGGCCTCCTTACTCCATTCGTAATGTTTGGAGCTCAAACAAATTGTCCAGACAGTATTTTTCTAGTTTTATAGCAGAGGCTGCAAGAAGTTAAGGCTACATACCAAATGCAGAGTTATGCCTACATGAGCTTTCATTTGATGAAAATATTTCAGCTCAATTTTGTTCCAGATACTCTGTTCCATCTTTCTCTGCACACATGCAGTTCCCCACCTTCCTCGCCCCTGCCCCTCTCCTTACACAGACAATTATAAGGCATCCAAAGTTCACTGAGTACCTTAAGGAAAGCAGAAAGACAGCAGTAACCTTCTTACTCTCTCATGGTTTAAATAAAAAGAAGACTACAGGAGAAACACATACTGAGAACAAGTAAAAAGAAATCAAGCAAAGGTCAGATTTTCAAGTTTATAAGTTTCCTTGTTTGCTCTGGAGGCAAGACATGTTCTGCCAGAAGCATGCTATCATCTATTTCACAGTGTTAGGATTAGAATTCATGTTTAAAGAATAGTAGCGTGTTTTAAAGACAGCAAGTAGTTATTCTATTTAAAATTAAGAGACACAGAAATCCCTAAAAAGAGAGCCAGAAAGCTAAAATTTAGAAAAGTTATCTTCTACCTTACCTATAATCATGGAATGAGGTGTCTCGGATATCTTCACACAGCTATAAGCAAACAAGTTAAACTTACCAGACTTTTTCCAGATCTCTGCTGCCATTTTCTGACACAGATTGCATCCTCTTCCTCACAGAGGAGGAGTATGCACACAGCATGTTTACTTGCCTTTTTCTTAACACCCAGCTGATCTCCACAAGGATAATCATAAAGCCCTGACACAACATTCTTATCACTGAAGTCTCTCCACTGGCTCTTATTCAAGGACATTTTCCTTCTTCCCTGCAGTAAGCATTCACACAGCCAATGCTTCCACTACTTGTCTCACTCCAACATACCAATAATGGCAACCTCAAATAGCCATTTGTCCTCTGGTGCCTCGAACTCTCTCTCTGACACATCTAGCCCTAGGAATGCTGTCTCAGGACCAGCTGAAAAGACTCTAAAATCTATTTCTCAATTAACAGTTAACTATTAACAGCAGCCAGACATCATATCTTCCTTATCCTTGTAGGGACTGAATTTTACCTAGCCAATCATGGGCCTTATCATAGTTGCCTTCACGACTTTCAATCTCTTCATTTTCTTTGAAATATCTTGTGTTGATTGAGATCACAAACTCCCCAGAACATAATTTCTCATTTACTATATATTTGCACAGTTCTGAGAACACCATGGACCAGATCTGTCTAAGAGTGCCCAATGCAATTAGAATACAAAGACAACAGCAATAATAATTTTCAATTCCTGTTTATAGAATGAGAGAATGGTTTGAGTTGGAAAGGACCTTAAAGATCATCTAGTTCCAACCTCCCTGCCATAGGCAGGGACACCTTCCACTAGATCAGGTTCCTCAAAATCCCATCCAACCTAGTCCTGAACATATCCAGTGTCAGGCCATCTACAGCCCTCCCGGGCAACCTCTTCCAGTGACTCACCACCCTCAGAGTGAAAAACGTCTTCCTTACATCTAACCTAAATCTCCCCTCCCCCAGTTTAAAGCCATTACACCTCTATCACTACAAACCCTTGTAAAAAGTCCCTCCCCAGCTCTCTTGTAGGCCCCAAGATTTAATTAAGAGTATTAGAGAACACAAATGCCATGCAGTCCTCTTTTTAATCAGCAATTTAACATGTTTTTTTCTGTTATCCTCAAGTCTCACGTAACCCCTCTGAATGACTCCATCCATGCTGAAGACAGAATTCCTACTATCTTGCTCTTTTCTGCTTTGGGAGGTTAGTCTCTTGCTGGTTTAGGATGAGCAGCAGTCCCGTCTCTGTTTCATAAGTAAAAAGAGATCCATCACTGCTCTCTCTGATGTCCTGGTGGAGCCTCCACCCACGTGTCAGGGAGGAAAAGGGCAATTCTAAAATCTCCATTGACAAGAGCAGACACAAAGAGCTGCTGCAGAGGGAATGATGGCACCGCAGAGGGTTGGCATATAGGAGGGGGAGAGAGGTTAGTGCTCTTCTCCCGCCAACACTAACAGAACCTCAGCAGAACAGAAGAGACTTTTGTTCTGTGAGCACAGACTCAGCTGACGCCTCTAGCTCCAAATTATTCATCTGTAAGACAGAGAAATTGCTAGGCCAAGCCTGCTACAACCTGCACAGCCAGGAGCCTGGAGAAGTGGCTGCAGAGGGAAGCCTGGACACCAGTGTTGTCATTGGCATCTGTTTTGCACAGCTTTTACTCACCACGTGCTCTGTTCGCCCCTTTGCTCTGCAGTTCCCAGAGGACACCCGGGGCACTGGTGTGGAAGGAGTTAAGATAAGGAAAGCCATCAAAGCTACAGGGGACTCTTTCAGGTTGCTTCTTGTGGGGCAAAACACAAATGTTAAAATACACATTAATTTTCTTCCCCACAGCAGGAGCTTTGCAGATATTGACAACTCTCTCAGGATGGAGCTTACGGCAGCTGCATTAATTTATACTATTGAGCTATAATGCTTTTAATTTATTTTCTAATTTGCTTCACATCCCCAAATTCCCTAAACTGCTTCTGTCTGTTTAATATGAAGGTTAGCCAAGACTCCACCAGATAAATCCACCTTAAGGCTATCAGAAACCTTTTGTGAAACAAGAGCATTCTTCTTCCAAAGAGGCCTTTCTTCTGTTCATCAAAAGACTATTAATAACACAATTATTCCTGTTGAAAGAAAAGGCCATAATTAATAGACCCAAGAGCAAAACATCCATCCTACAGGAAAACAGACTTTCTGCTCCTGGAGGCAATATTTTAAATCCAGAGTATTCCTTTGGATTTAGAAGCAGCTAAATCTAAAGAATAATGAAAATAATAGCGACCAAAAAGAAAAAAAAAAAAAAAAAGTTGCAGATTCCATGAATAGTTCAGCACTGAAAGCAGAAAATGAGAGGCTACACTTCCTATTTCCCTGCAGTCAACTAGAATTACCTTTCACACCATGGCCTGAGCTAAATGATCTACAAATATATTTTACACATTACACCCAGGCTCAGCATTTTAAGTATATAGGTATAATTTTTAAGGATACAGCTACTTCAGAAGAAGTATTTTCCTTATTTGCAACCTCATTCTGTTAGCTGGTAGCTGAACAAAACATGAACAAGCTTTCTGTACAGGGCTAGAGGAAAAAGAGCATGGAAAAGAAAGGCAAGGCAAATGAAGAGCAGAGAGCAGAGAGAGACCAGTATTTTTTGAAAGCTAGTGGTCTCCAAACTTTTGTAGCTATTAGCTGATCAGCATCGCACTTGTACTGGTGATAACCTCCCCAAACTCAGCTATGCTTGAGGAGAACAGTTTGAGTCTCCTCCACACTTCACCACCTTACAAAACACAGGCTTACAGAAACTGAGCCCGGTTTTGATTTAAAGTAAACCTAATTAAATGGGATACATGCAGGGAGATGGAGAGACTCATTGACTAGGTAAAGAGTAGGAGCCCGGAGCAGCAGTGATAGAAGTGAAGTACGAGGGGTGGCACCCCAACCAGCTGTAAGTGCATTTCAATTCCATAATATTTCACTGGCATGACAGCTGCTCGTCTGTGGTGCTTCTAATCAGCTGCAAATGCCTGGGGGGCTGTCGTGTGTCCATTTGTCACCACTGTCTTCTCCTGCTTCACATACAGGAATGCCAGCATCTCTGCTTTTTTGCCACGTTGATCACAGCGTGGATTTTTTGCTGTATTTCTCTTTTTTTTCCCCCCTGTTCCCTTATAGTTTTGGCACTGGAGAAAAGATCTCTGTATCATTTTCTCTCCTACCATGACTTACCATTATTATCTCTCCCTGTGCAGTGTTTTGGCTATCCCACTTCCCACCATTAAGGTATAGTTATGCTGGTAGACACTAAACAAACAAACAAACAAAAATAAAGCAATACATTTGAGAAGTTACTGTCATTTAATCTTAACTGTTACACTGGAGATTTCTTCAGGGCAGACAGTGATTCAGCATCTTTCTTTATCAAAATCACACCAGGGTGCTTCTCACCTCTCTGTCCGAGCCTCCTTGGCTGCAGTGCATGTCACCCAACACTTCCCAACTGAAACCATGCAAAGTCACATCACAAGTGCCACAACTCACTCCCCAGAGTAAAATGCATAAACCAGGACAAAACACTTCACTTGTGTGGCAAAAATAAAGCTGCTGTTCTCGACAAGCCTGACCTTTGAATGTTCAGTGTACAGAGCAGAAAAAGGGCGTTTTGCGACCACCTTTACAAGAAAAGATTCCTATTATGTTCTACAGAGTGTCCAAAACCAGAGCTTTTGGTGGTGAAACTGCTGTGTCAGTATTGTTAATTGTACAAAGAGACACAAGCCCACATATAGACTTGTACACAAATACACTGAAGGATGAGCATGATATATCATATAATCCTTTAAAATAAGTTAGGTAGTCACCTGTTTCGGTTCTATATCACAATTTTATCAGGTACTATACTATCAATAACAAACCAACACAGAACACTGCATGAATTACCTTGGGATGGCAAAAACTAATAATCTGAGAGGTGAGGAGAGGCCTTGGGACAAGTTTGGCTTTGAGTATATAATTTGTGAGGACTAATTATTTAATATTTACAAAATGTTTTGCATATAAAACCCCATAACTGTAGATATTTTTAGTATTTTTCTACAGCAAAAAGTCAAAAAGCGGTGACAGCACTGCTGGGTCTGCTCTTGGTTTGGTTACACCAAAAGTGCACGCTTCACTTGCAAAATCTCATATGACAACAGCTATCATTAAAATCTGCTTATTCTTTAAAATGAAGAGTTGTTTCAGTCCTAGTGCATATCCTCCAAAGTGACAGGCTACACAGGCACCCTTCAGGGAAAAATCTGCACAGCATTATTGCATTTGGATAGCCAGGCTGAAGGAGAAACATCAGTATAAGCTTGTTAGCTTATAAATCTGCTAGCATTTGCAACAAGGCTAAAACAGCTCCTTAAAGGAGTTCAAAAGATGTACACTGAGCTCAGAGGACAGCATCTATTGTAGGAAAAGGTAAGTGAAACACATTTTGCATTCATTCAGCAGACAGTCCCCACAGACTTCTCTGGCAGGAGCTATTCTGCCTTTGCCCCAGGGGGCAAAATGGCAAAAGAAGCCTCCCAAGCCTGCCCCGTGCCCTCCATCTCTCACACACAGACACACATCTGCCATTAACCTCATCACACAAGTCACTGCCCAGCAGCTGTAACACAAATCTGTGGGACAAAGCAGCAAACCGCAGTTACGGAGACATGTGGAGGTTGTCCAGGCTTTACCTCTGCAATTCCATCCTTTGCATTTCCAATTGCAAACCTTTTAGTTCTCTTCCTACAGCTCCCAGCTATATATTCTGAGCGATACGACATCCACGTTTTTCACATGCAAGTACATGCAAGTCAAGCATTTATAGCTCATGAGCTTTCTTTCACAGGTCTTTTCAGAATTCTGACTATCTTTTATTACAAGTCTGTCAAATACTTTATTTGCCACCAGGAGGAAAAGGAGGGAAAAAAACCCCCAATCTATCTGTCCCTGCTAGATTAACTCCTGTAGATTTCTCCTTTCATGGACCTTTAGTGAATTTATATACATATAAATCAAGAGACTGCTGTTGTTAACCCTCTATAAAAGAATGAGCCTCTTTTATCTTTCACCCATGGATTGGCAAGACATTCTGCTGTCACTAGTTTTCCCACTTCCAATGTGAGTGCAACTGACTGCATTGAGGTCAGGGCTTAGCTCACCTTAGCTACATCTAAGACAAGAGCGCTCCTTCAAACGGCAAAAAAAGATGGAAAGCAGCACCCAGGAGAATGAAAAAATCTTTCATTTTGTTTTCTAATTTTTGGTCATTGGAATCTGCTTCTCTATGGTGATGCTAATTTGTTTTTTAAAAATGAGACTCCCCCCTGGGATGAAAATCTCCTCAGAGGGCTCCGGCCTTTTGTTTCAAATTCCTTGTGAAGTCCTTAGGGTTGAAAATGCGGCTGCTGCTTAATACATTCAATTTTCCATGCATTAGGGCCAGTAATCCAGTCCCGTGCAGAGCAGGATCTCCCAGTTGGCTCTAAGCTTCCATGACGACAGTGAGCAGGGAGATAAACATGATGGAGACACACAGAGCCCCCACCAGCAGTACCTCACAAAACCACTACCCAGCCTGCCTTTGCTTCTTTTCTTTTTTCTTCAAATAAACCGTCAGTGATTATCTGCCTTGTGATTATGCTCCTATGAGAAGCCATCTGACAAACCATAATTAAAAATCATACAAAAAATCATTCACCACTTTTTTTAACATCTGCTTATAAATCCCCTTCTAGACTTTCCTACCTATTTTGGGTGCAGAGTGTATGTAAAACCCAGCGCGCTAAGGGAGAAGCGTTCATCTCACACCACTTTATCTTTGAAGTGCTGATAAGAGGACCTAAAAATGCTAATAATTTGGAAATTCCCCACAGAGCCATAATGAACAGATTTATATAAACCTCAGTATTCTGCCAGTGTCTCGGGTGTGAGCACTCTTCACTAAAGGCAGCTTCTTCCTCATCCACGCTGCAAGCCCCAGACAACAAGCGAGTAGGAGAACATTTTACACAATCTACATTTACTCTCCCTTTCTGCATATACGTATAAAGAGGTTATACGTTTATATTCATGCAGCTCACCTTGAATTGTCCCATTGCCATACTGCTGGGAGGGAAGCAAGAACTAAAGCAATTTTAGCCCAGTACAGAGCAGTGGTCCAAACAGTAGACATGTGAGAGAAAGTGGATCAGTCCATCCTGAGGGCAGCATGCGGCTCCCCAGCAATCACAAGCAGCAGATGGCTTTTTCATCCCTCTCTCTCTTATAAAGGGTAGCAAAGTTGTCTGACGATTAAAGCTGCTGGGAGACAGGAATCCAGACCATGGAGCAAGAACACAATCTCCAAGAAGGATCTTATTCTTTACAGATTCTCCATTACTACATCTGTAAGACAGAGATAATGTTATCCCCCAATCTCTCTAAAGTACTAGAAGGTTCCTGGATGTAAGGTATGTATATATATACATACTTTTTTTTGGAGGAAAAAAAAAGAACAGGTTGGAGAAGAGCTTAATGTTCTCAAGGAAACAGTATACTAATGAGCACACTTGGATGATAACAAAAACTTGGAAATGGCACAGCATTTTTCATTAAGAGATGTCAAAGCATTGTGCAATGGATCTCTGCCTCCTTATCTTTACCTTACAAATGAGGACAAAACGCCAAAAAGATTTGCCAAGGTCATCCACTAAGTCAAAACTAAGACTAGAGAACCAGACTCTATTATTAGCTACCTACCAACCATCCTAGGAGAAATAACTTTTACAAGAGAACAAACCTGACTTGGACTTAAGTATATTTACTTGCCTTCCTGAAATGCTGGTGTGCATAAGGCACTACTTCAGAGTGGAGTGCAAAGTTGAATTTAACCTAGTAAAACAATTTTAAATGCACATGCCCTTTTGTCCCAAAACAGTTCCTAGTTTTTATTATGCCTTACCTCCAACATGAAGAAAATGAGGTGGCAGAGGGATATAGCACAAATGTAACTCCTGCAAAAACAGGGCCAGAAGTCTAAGAGAAACTTATATCTTGCAGGAGTGTATGATTTTAATAATGGTACAGCAAACACAGGAACTGTGCTATATCAACAATCAATTCATGTGCCTCACTCCATTCCTCCTATGCACACCAGCACCACATATACAGGTACAGTGCAGAAGCTGTCAGACACAGAAGTTGTGTTGTGATCTACGTGAGGTCTTTGAAGCACAAGGGCCTTTAAGCTCAACAGACCCTAACCCATGAGAAGTTTTACTTGTTGTATCTAACGGTATGTTTTCATGCTTATCTTGTATTACACGCTTGCTTTACTGTGTTTTGTGCCTAAATATTTCCACCCACCCACATTTTGTTTATATTTTACTGGCTTGTTTAATTATTTTTCCAAGTAAAAAAATTGGGAGACAACAGTATTAAACACAAAATCCAACACATTTATGGGAGACCATTTTCCACAAACACTAAAGCACTGAGACTGAAAAAAAGATTCTCACTTCCAGCCTCTGAGTCAGGCATCATCTCGTTAGCGTGGAGTTCAACAGTCTTTCCTACAGAACGGCTTGGATCTGCCTTGTCTAAGCTCAACTTTACTTAGGGGTGCAGAATATGGTGTAAGAAGGAGAAAACAACATTTAAACACAAACTTTAAGTGTTGACTATGACAACAATTGCCTAATTGCTACTCATGGATGTTCCAAAGCACAATGAACTGACCATTTCTACTGCTACAGCTACAGCAGCAGCAAGAACAAGGTGTGCTTGGCACTTGAAAATCTCTAAATGAAAAGCCCTAAATTCCTGTCCCTCTGGTGCTGGTCAGTGACAGGGATAAACACAGCAAGGATCTATCTAGAAGTCATTTGGGTGCCTAAGACAAAATAATAGTTCCTAAAAAGGCAAAATAAAAGAATTTGTTTGTTTAAACTTCTCTTAATTCATTTTCGGTTTATTCTCAGATGCCAGTTATAAATGCCTGAGCAAGGAGATAGGTGTATGGGCCGTCTGCTGATTCAGCCTTCTGCAGAGTGAAACTGCATTATCTCTACTGCATTAAGGCCTCATGCAACTGCATAAATGGCCTTGGGATTAGGTCCTATGGGAAGTGAAAACAAAAGTAAAATACTTCAGTGCAAAACTAAATCAATAATCCTGAAGCTTTTTATTCCTCTCAGTCAAGAGTCAAATGAAAGACAATCAATACAATTATTGTAACTTCTTCCTGAAAAAGCAACAGATAATCTATTCTGAGGAGTCGGAGGAACCCAAAGCACAGTGCAAGAGCTCAGTTCCCTTCATCATGAGAATCGCAAAGGATGCTCAGTGCTGTTTTACCCGTTCTGTCAAATCCACAGTAAATAGAAACAAACTCCAGGTTAGTGCTGGTATCGTCAATGGCTGCTTTCTAAAAGAGACTGCATTTCTCCACATCAGTTCAATCTGCACAGCGAATGGAAAAGCTTCTGTGCACGAAGCTCAAAACAGATTTTCTGCAGGGTAAAATTTTCATCAATAATTATTTGATGCTGCAGGGCAAGAACTGTTTAACAATCCAGTATCTCCATTCACATTCACAACATCTTTGATTTCTTCACCATCTCCCCATTTTTTTCAATTCACACCTACAACCACCCACACAGAATTCCCTTTGCACAGACAGCAGCTGCACTAACAAGAACTGAGCATCTGACATTATTAGACCTCTTTCTGCTACAGGTCTTTTATAGAGACTAAATAGCCTACAAGCAATATGCAGCAATGAAATGTAAACAACCTTGGCAGAGGAGGTGAAAGAAAAAGCACTGGAAAAGGAACTGAAGAGGAAATCTGGGAGTTTTGAGCAGTCCTTAAAATTGGTGACAAGCATGTGGTTTGTAGTTGGGATGCCTCCTTACTGAAGGTAGTTTTCATAGCAGTAGTTTCCCAAGTCTAAGAACCACACATATTTCCCCTGCAAAGATCTGTCCTGCTAGTCCGAGCCCAGTCAACCCCACCAACAGCTCTGCAGTGTTTGGAGCTGACAAGGTAAGAGGCTCAGCCTGCTCAGGCTAGCAGGCACACATCTATCATTTGGGGAGGCTGGTCCAGGCGGCACCTCCACTGCCACTGGGAATTAGCCTAAAATCCCAGGACTCAGTTTCTCTGGATGACTTGGCTCTAGCACCAGTCTGGGTGGAGGGTGTAACAGGAGTGTTTCCAGATTTATCTCTGCTCTGCACTACAAAGCAATGGAACCTCATGGCCATAAATACTGAGCATCCTCTCACTTTACATAGTTACAATATTGCCTTAGCATCTAAATTTATATCAACTATGATGTCTCCTCCAGATATGTGTCTTTTTGTCCTCCTCAGAGGTGACTCAGTTTTAATCTTTCATCTCTCTGTCTAGTACATACAATCTTTGTGGCAGCAAGAGAACAATTCTTCTGACAGGTTGCCCCAGTATCTTGCAATTCAGTCCTCCCACATTACCTTCCAAAACAATCTTTCTGTTTGCTTCTAACACTACTGCTGTCATTATGGCCCCTCTATGGTTTCTTTTGGCTCTATCAATAGGCAGATTTCTCAAAAGCATTCTCCCAAGGACTCCAAGGAGAGCACTCCATCCCAATGGCAAAGGCAAACCAGTTTGTCTTCCTCTTTTCTCTAGAAGTTGAACAGAACAAGTTTTATCTGATAAATCTAAATCACAGACAGCAATAAGGAAAATGCAAAGCTTCTTAGCAGAGGAGTTAATTCTGCATTCAGTTATGCACTTACTGACATTCATTATTCTCAGCTTTTTTACTGTCATTCACTACTCTCAATTATTCACAATTCTGTGGATTAATACAAAGGAGAAAACATTTATCCAGCAGATATTGGTCTCACAGTGAAACCTGCATCTGTTGCTTTGGTAGAAGTTCCTCAAACCACCAAGTCAATAAAAAGACTGGAACAGAGGTATTTCCCAACACTTTTACTGTCTGTGTAAGGGACTACTTAGGTATTTTACAATTTAAAAAGAAAATACAAAAGTGACAGGGAAAACAGCACAAGAAGCAAGTACTAGGACCCAAGTCCTTTTATAAACCTAAAAGACTTACCCACAGTAAATCTGCGGAAGAGAAAGAAATTGAGTGTGTCTGTCTCTCAAGTTTCATAGGCCCAAAGTAGTCATTCCTTCACACGAACGGCACAGCTCCTGTGTTTTCAGCAGCAACAACCACAGTGATTGATAGTCTGTGTTAATGTATTAAGCCATCACCTCTAAAACCACCCTGGAGATGTACATGGGTTTGAAGAGCAGTGTAATTACAAACTAATGTCTTATGTTGGCGGGAGTTAAAATGCAGTGGTGTAGACCCAAACCCACCAAAGCAAAGTGGGCATGAGAGTATTCAGGATGATTTCACTGCTGCCTTGATACACAGATGTTTTCCATTTGCTCACTATTTTCCCACCAAGATCAGAAGCTTGTAGTATCTCTAATGCTCCAGGACATCATTATAAGAGATAGTCCAGGCTTTGCCTTCATCCTTGTACTATTTTTAAAAGAATATTATTAATGAGGAACAATGTGTTATTTTGTGCTTGGAAGCAGATGAAATCAGAAGCCTGTATGCCTGTGAGTTAAGTCACATACAGTGCAGCATCAGCTGTTACATTTATTGTAAGAGTCTTTCTCCCAGGAATTTAACTGGCTATCTGATTATGAGTATGTAATTAAAAGGGGTTTATCACAGTCCAAAATCTTGACTTTGAGAACAACACCTCAAAGTCTCCTCTTCTCCAATGCCAGAAGGTTTATTTCTGACATACGTCAGAAAACCAAGCAACAACAAACCAAAACCAAGCAACCAAACAAGTTAAGCCCAGGAGACTTACTTGTAGAAAAACTTTAGTAATAATGAGTAACATATAAGAAAAAATAGGCTGCAAGCTCACTAAATATAGGGATAGAATTGTGTGTGGAATTTTATCTTGGATTCTGAATAAAATTCCACAGTTTTTCCTTGCTGTACAGTTTCATGGACTATACCAATACATTTGAGCTTCCCTGAAATACAAGAAGAGAGGAAATGAAAGGAGAATATAGATACCAATCTTAGGTCCACACATCAGAGTCAAATGTTTTCCTTTTCTTTAAACTAGAGATGAGTTACACCTTATGCTATCATGCTTAATTAATGAAAACACATTTTGAGACAATGAAAAGACCCACAATGTCAGTTTGCATTTAAAAAATAAAACAATTAGGTAATTAATTAATGCAGTTAAAATTCTCATCAGAAACCAATTCATTGATGCTTCCCATAAAACCTCCCGAACTCAGCGTAGACAGGGCTTTCTCTACCACAAAGTCCTCCTAAGCTGTTTTTGAAGCAGATGTAAGAATTCATTCAGAATGACAGAAGTAAATAGCACTCCCTTAAAGTCACAGCTGAAATAAGAAGAGAATATATAAAGTCTCTGTAGCATAAAAATGTACTTGCCAATTGATTAAATTTACCTGTATTAACATATTCACAGAAATGAAAACATTTAAATAACTTATTAACAGGCTATATTAACACAGATCTTGTTGGCCAACCAGCACTTCTATGTGTAGTAGTATTTGAAATATGTAGATAAACTGGAGAGCTCTCAAAGAGGGTAACAAACCATGATCAGACCTGGAGGGACTCGCCTACAACAAAAGAACAAAGGAAGATAAACTTAGGAGGGTTGAGCTGAAGAAAGGAGAAGGAAAAACGAATTTAGTTGATGATTAACTATGTGAAAAGTAAAAAGGAAAGAAGGGAAGGATTTAGTACACCTACAAGTGAGTGCAAAAGGAGAAACTGAATAGCTAGAAAGTGTATAATGATGTTCCTTTAAAAATGACAGCAGACATGACTTTTTAGATACTTGAAAGTATCTGAAGAGCTTCAAAATAAAATAACATTTTTTCCATGGCATCTGCTCCTTGCAGAGACATAGCTGAACAAAACGAAATATTGCTGCTTTCATTCCTCATAACCTCGTTCTCACTGCACAGTCCCATCACCTTCAGTGGGTGAGATCACTGAAGGCATAATCTGAAAAAAAAAGAATTTTTTTTTCTTCTGATGACAGTTAGTAAACCTTCTGCCTGAAGAAGCTTATTTCTTACTGGATATAGATTTAAGAACACACGCATACACACGGAGAAAGGAGGAACATAACTTAATTCTCACATTTCAAATTGAGTTTATGGGTCTGGCAGAAAAAAACCCCAAAAACAAAACGAGTCTTCCACTAGTAAATTTGATGCTGAAAAAATTGAGAAGTTGCAAGTGTAGAAGCCCAGGATGAATTGACAAAGCCATTATTTGAGAGAGGAATTTAGGACTAAACAAAACTCAGAAGTAACATTCAACGTTAGAGCAAACACTCACAAGAAATCACAGTGCTCGGATGATATTGTCAGTGGTAGGAAAGCAGTTACAGCAAGAAGCACATGATAAACCAAAACCAGTTTGTATTAATGACAACAGCTCCTTTCAGCCCAGTAACACAACTCACAGCCATGCTCTAACTATGCGTAGGTAACATTGTAGTTTGGTTTGGGTTTTGGGGGGTTTTTTTAATCCATTTCAAATACATTTGCTTATGTAGCGTTAAGATACTTGTTCATGCCTGAAACTAAAAATACCAATACATTAATTTTTAGAGCAGCATTTTAAGCAGAATATGATTTTATAGAACAGATTTATGGCCTGTGGCTGATAATCACAGAAGAATAATTTCTTCTCATACTAAGAGTTTGTAGCAGAGCTTGTGCTAAAGTAAATGTGCAAGGTTAAGGATATGAGTAAACCTAAATTTCTTTTAATTAGGATATTGAAGGAAGTTTATTAATAACAATGTAATAGTCTGGATTTATATCAAGTAGGTATCAGACCACATTCCACAATTAATGTTCTGTTCAAAAAGGCCCATTAGAGTCATATTTTCTGAACTGGAAATTCTCCATTTTGAGTGCCAGAACTGTGCATTTAAAAACTAAGAAAAAAACAAAAACAAAACACAACCAGACAGAAACGTTAGGATTCTAACCCCTCACAGTATTGATTCTCTTCCCACTTTTTAAAATAAATTAAGAGGGAGATGTTGACAATGATGCTGATGCACTTGAAAATCTAGTCTCAATGCCACTAACAGCAAAACCATCAATATAAACCAAAGTGCACATTTTTATTAAGTTAATGTAAAGTGGAGTAAGGGGTTTCCCAAAGATTCTGCTGATATTATAGTGGACTATGGGAATTCATAAATGAAATATAAAGTTACTGCTATTTGGTTTTGCAACCAAAACTGATGGACGATCATTTCTATGTATTTTCTTTCTTTATTCTTGCCGCTTGTGATTATTGCTACTGATTATTTGATCGCAAAAGAGGAAGCATGTAGAGAGGAGAATGGACAGAAATGAATGGGTAGGCAATTATACTCCATCAGATGTACTTGAAATCAATCACGATGCAGTTTGCTCGGGCTGTTTTCCTGAGCTTGCTGTCTCTATGAACTGTTCAAGGGAAAACCTCAGTAATGATCTGGCTTTCTGCACATTGATTTTTAACAGCGTTGTCATTTCAGCCAATAGAACTCAGGTAAAGACTAAGTGAAAACATTTTCTTTTATTGGGGAACTAACAAGTGCATACAGGAAGTTCCCCAGAAAATACAATAGGGAAAGAAAACAAAAGGGGTGTCTACTTGCAGAATCACTGGGCACCAGTGCAATGTAAAACTAAATGAAGGGGAAGACTATCAGTGAAAAGAAAAAGGGAGTGTTTCTGGGTTTATTCACGAGGATTTTAAATATTGCCAATTTTGCTTGAATTTTTTTGTAGATATGAAGCATTCTCCAGATAGATAGTAATTAGAAATGTCACCAGTCAGAATATTTCCATGCCTGTTCCCCAGCTGCATAAATTTCATAGAATCATAGAATCATTTAGGTTGGAAAAGACCTCTGGGACCATCAAGTCCAACCTTCAGCCCAACATCTCCCTGATCCCTAGACCACATCCTGAAACACCGCATCTACTCATTTTTTAACAACTCCAGGGATGGTGACTCCACCACTTCCCTGGGCAGCCTGTTCCAAGTTCATCCATTGGATTCCAACGGGAGACTATAGTATGGTTCAGTTTATGGCTCATCTGTACATTAAAATTTTGTGACATTGGGGAAGTATTGCTCAATTGAAAATGAGGATAAAATAATTTAGTATTTATTTTTTCATGAAATCACAGCTTTTTGAAAAAATCTCTAACGATTATTTGATACTAGCCGCTTGGACAACAGAATCACACAGGGGTGAATAATATGTGTAATAATTGACTCACTTTTTGCTGTTCACAGAAAAGAAATTCTAGTACAAAGTATGAACAGTAGTAGGCAAACTTAATTTTTTTAAACAATTTCCAGGTTCATAATTTAAGTTACAGACTTAAAAACAAAAGAAAATGTCACCTTTAAACCACCTACCTGTTTAACATCAAAAGCCAGCACTTCAGGAGAGGAAGATGTCCACTTCAGCAACTGGTTTAGTTTTACCATTTTAATATCCAGTAAACCCAAATTGCCTTAACATGCCAAGCCAGCAAGCCCAGTTGTTCAGGAAGCTGCGCAATCCAGTGAGAGTTTTGCTAGTGCAATGGGTGATGCTCTCCCAGTTCTCCAAATCTGAAGTTCCACTAACTACAAAACAGATTCTGTACCCAGAAGGGTTTCAGGATTGGATCTTCACTTCCAAGTGCAAACTTTCAGAAACTCCGCACATTTTACTCGTAAAGATTATTGAACTCAATGGTAGTATGATTACTAGAGAATGTTTGTTATATTGGTAGTGCATGACACTGACTTAATATTTGAAGGGTCAAATATCAGGATGATTGATGTGATGTATGTAATCTAAATCTAAACAATACATCTGCTTCATTTTGAGTGTGCAAAGTAAATTAATTTTGTTTTTACACAGCACTACTAACAGCTAGGCACTTCAAGTTATAATCCAGTGATTCTTCCATCTCAGTTTCCCCATCTCTAAAACAGGGATAAAACTCACCTTCCCCACTCAGCGGATGTGTGGATTAGCTAGAGAGGCTGAAAACCCTTTGAAGATGAGAAGTGCTCATCATTATTATCCAACGGCAGCATTCCAATTACAGGCTCTCATCCTTCTTCCTTTAGAAGCTGTCAAACATAATATACTGCTCCATGCGTCACAAAGATTAAATACGTCTAATATGACAGGTTTAAGATGGACAGGATATTATCTTAACAAGGTTACATGCAAATATAATTACTTGTTTGCTAATTCATTTCATTTAACCTACAAATGCTGTCAGTCTGCTTTCTGCAAAGAAGGACCCCAGAGTTCTGCCATTAAGGGGACGTTGTTTCTTTAGAGGTTATGTGGAACAATCTCTTCTTCCTTACTACTTCCACCATGTCAGATCTGTGGGTTTCATATTGGTCTTACAAAGGCATTATGAGAATTTCGCATTTCTTGGAAGTTACTTTTTGTTCTCAGCCCACTGTCCGACTGCCACATTTTCCATTAGTGAATCAATGCTGATTATTTTTTCATTTTACTGAAATAATATCTAGAGTAGAGAAGACACAGGGCAGATTTTCAAGGCATTTAGGCACCTGTAGGTTGTTAACAGGTTGTTTTTTAAAATTTCACAAGGTCTCTGCTTGAATATTTAAGTACCTACACACTCTTTAAAAACCTTCTTTTCTTAAGTCAGAGAAAAAACATCTAACCGAGAATTAGAATTCATGTGTTCTGATATCAGCAGGATGTATCTTCTGAGACAGCTGATTCATTAAACTGATTTTCAGAGCAACAAGTATCACTTCATGACAGCAAAAAATGTACTTTCACTGGTGAAGTACATACAGTCCCAAAAAGTCCTTCACTGCAAAGGTGCTTCTTTCAGGAGGATGGGTTTTCTGTCCAGGTGAAGGGGCTGTACCCAGGGCTCGGCTCCATGGAGTTAACATCACCCACTTCTGGCTTTGCCAGATGGCTCCATCCCTTGCTCCAGGCAGCTCCTGCTCTGCTGGACACACACAATGCGGACAATGCACCAGCAGCCACAGTCCCATCAGCACCAGGGTTAGGAACAGCAAGAGGTCACACAGCCAGGTGCTCCACACTGCTCAATGACAGGTGGGTAAGCTCAATTTTGCAATGTAATGAAGGAAATGAAGCAAACGTGAAGAGCTCAAAAGGTGTATGAATAGAATAAAGAGAATACAGACTTTTGCTCTTTGCTCTTTCTCAAAATTTTCATGTCAGCCTAAGTCGGGATGGTGGCACTAGCTGACAATATTCAGTTAACCTGCTGAGTCAAGTTTTACAGGTTAAATTCAATGGGTATTTTATAAACCCATTGGATTCCTTATAGCAATCCAAGTTTATTGAAGGTTTTCAAACATACTACAGCTTTGAAAAAAACAGGTGACAGCACCTCTAGATTCTGACCTAGATACTTATCTTTACAGAACTGTATTTACCAAAAGCCCTGCAAAAGGTGCTGATCTTCTAATCAGTTTAAGCAATAAAGAATGGGATTTTTAAGGCTCGCTTTGCCATGAAACTACAACCATGCCCTTTTATGTGGCTCTGCAGGTCAATCCAGCAGCAAGTGCACAGGCAGTTAAGATCCCCGTTTGACGCAGCGAGACACATGAACTCACAGGAGCCTGTTGCCCTTTCAACACTGGTGAGCAATACTAGATTTTTACCTATTTGGACACCCCTGCTACACTGTTGAGCAAATCAATTCCATAGAAATTTTTCTCCCATTGAAAAGGACAGCTTGCTAGAGAAACCTGGGTAATAAAGAGGTTTGGAGTCTTAGGGGGATGGTTGCATTTTTTTGTAGAGAAGCCCACTTAAGAGCCATCCTTCTCTGTTAACAAGCATTAATTTTTAAAACCAAGTTTAATCCCTGTTCATGATGTTATAAAGACACAAAAAGTGTTATGGGTGAAGGAGAGTGCTCACTAGAGTGAAAATTTTCAAGCCATTTGAAACCTATTTTTGCAAAGAAGCACACAAATACACATAAAAGTTTGATCTACAGGCCTTCACTTAATTTGCTATCATCTCAGGAGAGCAAAGAAAGAGGCTGAGAAATTACTGATAGATTATGCTTCAGGGAAATAGAGGGATGTCGGAGCAACTTATCGTCGTCTTGTCAGCTACTTTGCAAGAGACTGACCTTTTTAATTCCCATATGAACCTGAAGCTAACTTGGGGCAGAAAAGGCCTGCTACACACACTGCACTGACAGCTAGAAACAGCTTTTTTTCTTCAGACTAGAACACACATTCCTTTATCTTAAATTCTTCAAGAGCAAGGCAGTTAGGCTTTGGCCAAAAAAGAGAGAACTGAGATGGCAGCAGCAGCTCTGAGCCTATGGCTTGAGCAGTGTGGCCAAACCAGAGCATAATTCCTCTGCCTGCATCCTTCACACTCCAGTGTGGCTCAGCAAAGCTGGAGATCCAATTTTGCAGCTATCCATCTTGATCTGATCAGTGAAGGTAGCGTCCCCTACAACTGCAAGCCTCAACCGGCAATGCTGCATATTCTGATCTAAGTAACTTCCAACTCTGACCAACTGTCCCAGTGGCCACATCTCTGTATTAAAGACAGCAAAACACCACAGCTCCAACGGCTGTATCTGGCAGAAGACCAAGCACAATATTGCCATATCTATATGGGCTTATTTCTATCATTATATTTTAATTTCCTTGTCGGCTTGTTCCTTTCATTTCCTTAACGGCTTAAATATCTACTCTATCTCTGATAAATGTGGAAACTAGCCTCCTTGTTTGCATAAACTACGAGTTTCTTTATTGGTACGCACACATCCAAAGCAATCTTTGCAAATGTCTACAATAAACAAAGGCAGCACAAAGTCATCTAAGTCTTTGCTGTTCCCCTGACATACAGAGTGGCTAATTTTCCTTAACCATCTGTTCTGTCCGTCTTAAACTAATCCTAATCCTCTATCTCATCTGAAAACAAAGTTTTGTAGTATCCAAAGCTCTGCTACACCAAGCAATAGGGGTAACAGATTTTCATTACCACACTAGCTGCACCCATTAAGACCCATTTGTTTGGACTGCTCAGATGTAGCAGCTGGCTTGATTTAAGATCTCTGCTCCAGCTCAGCCCTGATCAGAGCAGCCTCAGAAAACTGGCCATATACTTAAAGTTATTCACTGTAATGAAGCCATACCACACACTTTCAAAGTCTATTGTCAAAGCATAATTGCCACTGCTGCTACACCTTAGGACCTCCAGACTGGATGACTGTATTGATTTTCACACAGAGCAGTCGTGGATCACTTAAGAGTTGCAAGCAATGGAGAAAGTGGCTATCCACAAGGAACACAACAGAACAATTTTTCAGACCAGATGACTGCCCTGTTAACCCTAATCGAGTTCTAGATGTTGATGCTGAGCTATGAAAGTCTTCATATGGGTTAGGTTCAAGCCATTTTTAAGATCACCTTTCTTCCTCTGAGGACCATAACTGTTAAGGGAAGCCTCCTAGTTTTAATTCATAATGCCAACAGCAGGGCATTTTTATTGAAGCAAATTTGACAGTGGACTCTTGTTCTCATACAGATCTGATACAGCCCTACCTGTCTATTTAGGCAAAGATATACGACTATGTAGAAACACATGGCAAACAGGAGGCTACACAAACACATCCCACCAGTACATTAATGCTTCTTTTTAATTTCAGAAATATTTTAAAGCTTTGTCTTAAAATTGCAAAGCCTTTAACCAAGCTGTCTCTACAATCTCCTCATTTTCCATGATCTTGCATGAAAGGTCTGCTCTCGAGGAACAATGCAGCTTTGAGTGAAGCAGCAAGGATTGTGTATTTTCAATGGCTGGATGCCAAATATTAAAGTCCTTGTCAAAAGAAATTTGCCAAAGCCTGCTGTTTAACTCCAAATGCAAACTACATTTTGGGGGAAACTTTTTCTAGCTGAAGCATTGATAAAAATCTTCAGCACAAGCGGGAAAAGGAATGTTTCATTCATATGCTTGCAAATGCAAAGAAATAATGACCTTCATGGGAATACATACTGACATTCTTTTTTTTTTTAAATAAAGTTTAATAAACATTTTGAGCTTCATACTTCATCAGAAACTAAATTGGATTTCTAAATCTCTACCTATAAATCTTTGAAAGTATTCAGACTCCAATGTCAGGAAATCCAGTATTCAGTGCCTTTGAAAATGAAACTGTGCACTTAAGAAGGTAAATTAAAAGAACCTCACCCACCTCAAATAACAAAGGGACTTGAAAAACTACCCTTCAAGTCATATATGCCCAAAGAAGGAAGAGTTGCATGATGTCTGTATGTCTTAATCCTATATTTATTTCTACTGCCTTTGATCAATAAGCAGTAGAAATCCACGCACCTGGGAAGTTAAAACAGAAATCACAACCTGACTTTGCAGGTTCTCCCACACACAAAGCTGTACTTCCAGAGAGGATCCTGCTGAGCCAGGATTACGCGCATGGAGGGACTGTTCTACACGGGATCAGGACCAATATATCACACAGGAAAGATGACACCAAGCAGTAGCATCCACTATAGCCTGGGAGGTACGTGGTTTATGTGTGTTTCCATGGGTGGCTTGGATTAATAGCATAGTAAAAAAATATGAACCATGAAAACTGTAATGGGCTGGTATCACTTCTGGCCACTTTGTGGCTTTCTGCTCTCAGTCTTTTCCCCACGCACTGGAAAATAAGCAAGTCCAGGTGCGAGCTCCTTGTAAATGGCAATAGGCAAAGCTTCCCTAACAGCTGCTTTATCTGCTGTCTCTGAGGGAATATTGCAAGGCAAAGCCCTCACTAATCCAACTGCTGTAATAAAAAGGCCGATGCCATCATTTTTCTAATAACGTCAACAAGCTACATATACACAAAATGACTATTACACACACTATGCTCCCTTTGCTTGCAGAAAACCAATCATCCTATTGATTGCAGCTTTATATTTAGATTCCAACAATGTGAGTATCTTAAACTTAGAAAGCAGCAGCCTGGTCTTCTGGTTGGGTAGTTCCCAATCAGATAATTCATAGAGACAACCAGAAAAAAATCAGTATCTACATTAATATCTGTAACTCACTAGAAAATTCCCCCCTTCAAAGATTTCCATTTTGGACACCTATGCAGTATCTCCACTAAGAAGTACAATTTCTTTCTTCTCCATCCAAGGCAGAAGAAGGCTGCATTTCCAACCACAACCCTTGCAGATACCCAAGCCCTGTCAGCAAACCCAGCAGGAGCATTATGGCAATTGCACAATTTTGTCCCTTGAAGAAGAAAAGGTTTCTTTTGAATGAAGAGGATTCCGAATGCCACAAACCACAGACCTGCCATGGTGAGGGGAACAACTGTAGGCTTGCCTCCAGTGCAGCCAGCACGCCTAATGTGAGACCAAGCAATCTGAGATGCCTCGAAGAGCCAGTATGGTAGAAATTGATCATTTATTCTTCTGAGATGTTACTTATGTAAGGGTTTTGGCAAAATGTGTAAGATAAGGCTGTATTAGAGCACAAGCACATTGTTTTAAAACTCTTGGTGTAACCATCAGGTGAAACCAGCAAGTTTATATTCTACTCTTTTTTATTCTACTATTTTCTATTTTTTTTCTTCCCAAATAGTAGTTATTACATGAAGTTGACATTGCAGGTGTGCAGCACAGGACTGTGCATTTTCAAGACATTATGCAATTATATAAACCAAATAATTTAATTGAAATAATAGAAAGTTACTTACTAGAATTGAAGCCAAATATGAGCAGAGCTTGGTTTTCCTCCAGTATGTAACATATGTTAATATATAGCAACCTTGTTAACATATTGCAAGCTTTAGAATAGGCAAGTGATCACAAGATAAACCAGTTCCTCTCTTTCCACTATACACAAATGATGTGCTCATTTGATACATAACAAATCCTTGATAAATATCTTGAAGTTTTCTTTTTAAGAATACACCAGGCTGCCTAATAAATTACAAGTGCCTTCCATGAATAGACCAAACTCCCAGGGAGGCTTACAGGGCTCAGGTACATCACAAAGCAGATCCTTTCAATGAGGTAAGCAAAGCTAGAGAAAACCATCAACACTCAGTGAAAGAAATCCAACTATTTGGTTTGCAAAGTTCATAGGTAATTTGATGAATATATTTGAAATATTCTTTTTTTTTTTGGTAATGAGCATGAAAGAATCCTCTGAATTATTTGTTCAAACAATTAACATTTTATATCATTTTTTTTCACTTACCTTGTGACCTTGCATATCAACGTACCAGAAGATAAAGAAGTAGGCAATATTTACCATTACCACATACAAGAACACATGAAATCTGCTGCTCCAATGAATCAGGCCAGGCCTGCACTAGTACTTGTACAACACAAATGCTGCGTTACCAAATTTACATATAAAACCCCTGTGCTCTCCACCTGAAGTGCCAGGGCCTGAGCAGGCCCTGAATTAAAGCTGACATGAATCCCACAACCAAACAGTATACTGAAACCAGCAGGGGATTTTTGTCTGCTGGGAAACTAGCTGATTGTCTGTGAGAACAGACACAGCTAGCCTGATAAAAGGGTGAGCAGAACCCAAAACAGATAAAGGTGCCTCCTCCTTGTTCTTTCCCAGGTCTGGCCAACCTTGGATGGAATCCAAGGAGGAGGAAAAATAGCAGACATCCCACTGCTGAAGTTTTTTGTGGTTGCCTATGCAACCTGAGTTGTTTGTTCAGTAGTATAAAAGCTGGTCCCATTTGCAGAGAAGTCGGAAGCCATTCTGTGGGTGGAGACACCACGCAGGATTTTCCCCCATCACCAAGAAGGTCCCCCGACTGCTCACTGCAACTGGAGCTCCCCAGCAACAGTGGGACAGAGATAGATACTGGAAGAGATGTCAGAAGAGACATTGAAAGAGACAAAGGTTATGGATCTGATTGTCCACCCTTTGGAATAGGTTACACCTCGGTCATGTAACTTTTTTGGTGTTTATCATATTATGTTGATGCCCCTCTATGGCATTTGCCGAGGAGGCCTGTGCATGGCCATGGTGGTATTCAGGGTGTGGTTGATTTCTCCACCCATCATCAAATTTGCTGCCTGGCTTCTTTTCCCTTCCATTACTTAGTTCGTAAAGAGGTTTATTTTCCCTTTCATTATATCACCTGCGGTTAGCAGATTCATCACTTCTGTTTCTGGCCATGCAGCATCAGCTCTTCGTTTTGTAGAAATAAACAATAAAGTCTCCATCTGTATCCTGCTGGTGGTGGCTGTATTCCTGGTGTTGTGCAGGATAATCGGCAAAACACCACCTTGGAAGACTTAACGAGCTCGGGTGTCTATGGAAAGGTGTCCTTGCAACCAGAAATCCCCGTAGTATCAAAAGTACTGTTAGTCATGCAAGCCATCTATGTGACAAGGAGCAAAAGCATACAACAAAGCTATCACTGTATTCTGCAGCTTAAAAATGAAGATTACTTCAATAAAATGGCCTCAGCCTCTAAACACAGGTAGAGGCACAATAGCATGGAGCTGATGGAACTCTGGAAGACAATGATACATGCTTCTAACTGCAGCTTCACACAGATGTTCAACCATTCCTGCTCTTCAAGGCAGCTCTGGATAACAAATAAAATATCAGGGTGAAGAGGAATCATGGTTATGTGTTCACTCAAACAGTATTCACTATGGATTACTCAGATGGGTAAGAACAGCAGCTGTAACTGCTCAGGGTATTGTAGATAAGAGGGATAGGAGAAGGAGGGAAGGAAGGTAAGAGTGATCAAAGAGATGACGTATCTAAAATACTATTCCAGAAAACCACACTGAAGCCTATGATTAAGCCAGTGAAATAAAGGCTAACATACCAAAAACTCCACTCTAAAGCTGGAAAATATTTATCTAAGTAACTTGTTTCCAAATCATAAGTACTGTGAAACTTATGAAAGCTATCAGAGGCTACAGGTGCTCAGCAGTGACAGCGATCAG
Organism: Brachypteracias leptosomus; assembly: GCA_013401335.1. NCBI lineage: Eukaryota > Metazoa > Chordata > Aves > Coraciiformes > Brachypteraciidae > Brachypteracias > Brachypteracias leptosomus. The sequence continues at coordinate 75,008 of VYZX01000363.1, forward strand.
GACATGTGGTTACTTAAGAAGGAGCGATAAAACCTCATAAGTAAGAGGGACTGCACATCCTAGATTCCGGGGGTCTTCTCACAGGCCAGGCTGATGCAGGCGGGACACATCTGAGTGCCCTTCCCTGTACAGGAGGAGCTAATCCACATCTCTGATTCCTCTGAGGGAAACAGAAAGCAAGCAGAAGTAGTCCAAAGACTATCAATTAGATTATGCTGATTTAGAGATGTACCTTTAGGTTCGCCTGGGATTTGAAAATTTTGTTTGCTGTTACTTCATGCATGAGTAAAAGCACACTCCTCTTTCCAACCCCTCAGGATAGAATAAAAAGCCTAGTAAATCAATAGTTGTCATTAAATATGAAACTATTTCTGAATCCTCACGGTAAATAAAGAGCCCATGTCTTATCTAGCCCTCAATATAAAAGGATATCAAATTTTTAAGGTCATATTTTGCAATCCCTTGATAGCACAGAGTACAATTTATTAGCTGGTGGACAGCAAAGAATATGTTATGATACATTAGTGCAGGCAGAGAATAACACACCTCTGCTGGTTAAACCCAGAAGGCACTCAGAAGTTTATTTTCCTCTAGTGTCTTCCATTCTGAAGACCTGGGAAAATGTGAATTCAGCTGATTCCATTGACTCATCTTCTCCACACAAATAGCAATTTAGAAGACAGAAATGTTAAAAGGCTGCTGTCTGTTGAGCTCAATATATTATATCTGAAGAGAAGACCATTATTGACCTGATAAATTGAAACTGATAAATCTTAGGTTGTATCCATATCATGAGAAAAAATTAATCATGTGGACTGAAAAGAAAACCATAATGTTCTATTACATTTGCCTCATCTCCAGGAATATACTTAGAAATGTGCATTTCCGGAATTAAACGTGAACTATTCAGCAACCCTTACATTGTGACTGGAAGGGATCACTCTGATTCAAAAAATGACTATAATGTGTACATCAAAAGAGGAATAAAAGCTCTGACTTTATGCAGTATTTAAATATTGCTGAACTACAAATGTAATCACTAATTCAAGACAAAAAAAGTCATCTATTTCTTCAAGACCGAGCAGTCATAAGGGTCTTGACTGGTTCAGATGATCAAAAGCTACAATGGAAGCATGTCTCTTGAGATGTACAGTTAACACATCATCTGCTCTGCAGACTAACAAGCTACAGGCAATATTACCTGGGGAAAATGCCCTCTTATATGCTCCCTAATTCCCTAATGTATTTTTGCATTAACAGATTTGTACTGCACAGCTTTTTCCACCCTTTATTTCACATCCATTAACGCAGAAGAGAGTGTTCTCAGGAACAAATGTATTCTTTTGTTTTAACCAATTAAAAATATAGGTATGATAGACAGCAAATTTCACAAATATTTAATCATGGAGGGCAACCACATTGTGTAATATATCCAGCTCTTAAAAATTCAAAACATCAACTATAAATACAGTCAGTAAGCAAACACTAAGAATTTGCAAGTTGGATAAAATCGCATTCCCAGAACTCAAAGGCAGAGCTGACATGTGCTAAACACTTCCCCTGTAGAAGCACTGCCACGCCAAAGCCAGCTGAAGCCTGTTAAGTCAGCAAACTCCAAAGACTGTATGATATTAAAAACAGTATATGTTTGGAAGAGCTAGGCAGAGCATTTGGAAAGGCTTCTGAGCAATAGCTGGCACTCTTCTAGCACAAAATCTTAGTTTAAGCTTCACACAGACTGATGTAAACATAAACCATTAAACTGAACTACATTCATCCAGAAAGGAAGCTTCTTATTCTTGACGGGGACACCCACAAACAGCACATGGACCAAGACTACAACTTCTGGATAGCACTGCCCTTGCTCACCTCAAACTGTCTCAAGTAATTTAATTAAGAGAGAGAGCACAGAATCAGGACTGGAATTACTCTACCACATTAACTTCTGATTACAGATAGATAAATCTGGGGAAATGAGCCTAGTCAGATCCACAAGATAATTGCCAGGACAAAGACTGTCATTAAGTAAAGACAGAGATGAGCTGGTCAGACATTTGTCTTCTCTCTCTCACATTCAACAACATATTATTTTCAATTTAGGTTGGTTGGTTGTTGTTGTTGTTTTATGTTTGTTTTTTAGAAGTGTCTGTACTACCTCCAAATAAACTTGTCAAGGTAGAGAACAACAAAAGGCATACAGTTTCAAGAGCCAGCAACTGTAGAACAGTCACTGCACCATCTTCTTGGGGTAGTTTTTACTATTCTCTTCCTGCAATGCCTTCCTGCATGCAAGCAGCCATGAATGTCTTCTCTGCTGCCATCAAGAGCTCTATTATCAAAATAAATACTATGGGGAGAAAAAAGGACTCCCATGATGGTCATCTCATCGTAACCCCTCTTCTGATCCTTGCAATGAGTTCAGCTTCAAGTGCCTTCATCCATATTGAGAAAAGCATACAGAAGCCAGAAAGCCTCATAAAGCATTTGACTGATCATGGTGATTAAATAATTTTAAAGCACCAAGTTGAAAACAGAATCCTATGCCTTTTCTGAGAATTCAACAAAGCAGAGAATGTTACATGACTGACAGGAGTTTGACAAACAATATCCCATAAGGAATCTCAGACTGACTACAGATCAAAGAATCAAAAAGTATCTTTTCTTTTTTGGGTCCTCACAGATACATTTGTACCCATGCTGGTGAGGAGAACAGGACAACATAAAATTAATTTTAGAAAGTCCATTACCCTGCTGGAGACTGGAAGGGATACCAGCCTCAGTTTCCGGTACAATCATTCAAATCCCACAATACATAAAAAATGGTTCATTCTGAACATTTGCATTCTCTCAAAATAATCAATTCATGTTGCTATTTTTTAAGTAAGAACTGCAGATATCTGCTTCAGTGAGCAAACTCTCTGAACAGAAAACACACACGGGAAGATGGGTCCTCCCCTTGGCTGCTTTACATCGTTGTAATTAATTCAGGTACTGAATCTCATCAATTGAGAATCTAGTGTATCAAATAATTTAATTTCATGGATGGCCCTACATTGCACAGTTAGATGTAGCTGCTGCTGACACACAAATGTTTGTGGGTTTAACGAAGTCTGATCCTTTCTGGACTGCAGGCAGGTGCCAGGGAGCCACAGGGTACTTGGTGCCTCTCTCCTCACACATCCATCAGTGTGGGGGTGGCCACAGCTTTCTGCAAGTGCATGAGAGCACCAGGGCAGCATCTGGGGGACAATTACAGGACTTGAAGTCCAAGCTGAGATCTCCTGTGCAAAGCAGAGCAGGGTTGGTGGTTGAACTTTAAAACATGCAAGTCTCCCTGATCAGTTTGTTCCAATAAAAACCTCCTTACTGCTCTACCAAGGTCGTGTAACAACAGATTCTGTCTCGCAAGAGATGAAGTTTTTGAGTATTAATGAATTTGTTGCTGTGGAGATGATGATGATTCATCCGTAGTCTGTGGCTTTATACCTTACTACCATGGCAGAAACGTCACACACACACCACCATCGGACTCTTACACTGAGGTGCAGAATAGACTCCAAGTCAGCAAAGCACGTAGGCCCACACCCACCTCTCATGGTAATGCAGTGGCACTTAGTCATCCACTTAGGTGACTTGTTGACTAAAAATGGATTAAACTCATGTCTGTAGTCAAAGGTCTGCTGAAGTGTTTGGCTGAAAAGGGACTTAAACCCGCCTTGAGTTTAACTTGCTTTGCTTCCTTCAACTGTAGATTTGTGGTGTTGGTAGTTTTTACAGGTTCACAGACAGAGGGTTAAAGATGCTGCTTCTACTATGACATCTCCCAGGACTAGCTGGGAGATCTCAGGCTGGAAGAGAGTGTACCAGAAACACAAACCAGAGATCATAAGCAGAGTTTTGCAAAATGCATGCAAATTAGTTTGCACAATTTTATTTTCAAAATAAAATATTTTAAAAGATAGGAAAGACTCCCAAACCACCAAGTAATACTTATGTGGCTCCCTTGACAATTTTGAAGCAGCTGAATATCATTAGATGGATTCTAGTAAAGAAAAAACAAAAACTAGGGCTCCAAATGCTAATGACCTAATTCTGACCTTAGTTATTCATTTGTAAATGGAAAGGAACTCCACTAAAGCCAGTAGAATAAGAGCAATGTTACCTTCTTAATCTCAGTACACTACACAAGCCACATGCAGTATTTGTCAAAGACTGATGGTCTGAGACTTACCTAAAAGAGTACATGGGGAATCCAAATTAAGATTATTAAACAAATATGCAAACAAAAGCACAATAATTACACTACTGCCCAACACCATCATTATTTTGTAAACAGCTGCAATGGCAAGCAATAGCCTGATGCTTGCGTATTTAGAATCCAAATGGAGGAACATTAAGAAAGCTCATGTTAAGGTGCAAGGATCATTATATTCTATTGCTCACATCCCAAAATAGAGATACATTGTCATTCTTATGCAGGACATAGTAGGACATGACCCATTCCATCAACTGCAACAGGAACATTTTTTACAAGACTCGCCCCATTCAAAAAAAAAAAGTAGGCAGTGTTCAGCAATCACTCTGCACATAAATTCCCAGTGAAAAGACTTGGTTTGTTTTTGTGTTGGCCTCTAATATGTCCACTATGAGAAGAGTTTGGCAGCACCCTCTATGAACTATCTGGAAGAGCCTGGTCTCAAGCAAAGTTTTAAAGGATCTTTAAGAAGAAGGAAGCAGGCAGAGACATACAAACCATGAGAGTTTGGATTCTGGACTGTTGCCAGCGTTCAACAGGGCTTTAATGTTAAGAGACACAACATTTTTCTGCATGTAGATTTTATAAGATGTTACTTACTCATGTGATCCATATATCTCACTCAGACATATCTAATACAAATAAACAGGTATATAACTTTTTCACTAGGAATGAAGTGCAAATTGCATTTCATACATAAAAAATTCCCTGATTATACACAGACCTATTGCACAGGACATTTGTGTTTCAGTCACATCATCTGAAAACATTTAGAGGAGAGAGGGGTTTGCATGTGTGTGCTTTCATTCCCAAGCAACTAGTTCACTGCTAAGAAATGCTGATGAAATAGATTTTTATTGATCAGCTTCATGCTTCATCTAACACACTAGGATGTTTGGTGCCTGATCCACAGTAATTGAATAATCAATTTCTTGCTTCCTTAATAAATTAATTTATTAAATGCAAAATATGTACAGCTGATACTTCAAGGAGCTAACCTGCAAACTAAGGCAATGGTGGGATTATTTAAGAAGACGATCTCTGTGTTTTGAAAGTCTGAGGATATATAGTAAAAATGGGAGCCAACAAAATAATAACATATTTTAAATATAGTTGTTTGAATTTAATCAACATGATTTTATTATCTGCCTTAGAAAAATTAGGCTGAAAGAAACACTCACTAACAAAGAATGTAATTTTTTTCATCCATTAATTTTTTTATTTCAATATGTATGTTAGCCAAGCCTTCCCTGCATTCTCAGAAGTGTCGGTAGTTTTATTTTTACCTTAAATCACAGAACAAAAGAATAATACAACACTCACTACACAACAAAAGTAAACCCATCAACAATTATCATCATAACCTCTGGATCAGTGTTCATGCTTCTGAAAATGGCAGAGAAAACGACAACATCCAAGTTGTTTTAAATTAGGGAGGAGAAGCAAGTTTAGTTCAATCGCCTTTTTTTTTCTTTTTAAACTCTTGCCAAGAGATTCCACCTACAGCCCTCCACCATGGACCTCAAAAGCACTGTCATGTCTGACACTTTCTGGCATGAGGCCAGTGGGTATATGTACTCCAAAAAACCCCAGCTTTCCTCACAAAAAAAAAAAAGGGCTGACTGGAGGGTAGGGGAGAAGGAAGGGTTTTAGAGCCCCCCTTTCCTTTCCTCTCCTCTCTGAAATTGCCTCCCAGCTGCAGAGCAAGTAGTCCCAAGTCAGATGCAAGGTGGGGTCGCTGGCCACGCAGGCACTGGCCAGCCTCACTGAAACTGTGGTGGGGTCTGCTGAAGTTAGTACAGCCCTGTGGCTTCCAGCATACACATGCACCAGCTGCTACAGCTGCCTCAGCCTTTAAAAGGTCCAGATACAAACCCTGTATCTGAAAGAAAAAGTTCTTAGAGCGCTAGTTGCCACAGGCACTAAAATGTCATTGCAAATTCAGCTATTAGAGAACAGGGCAAGCAGCGGTTATATTCTCTGCGACAACTTGCTAGCAATCTTCTATTTAAATGGTTTCTGCTCCTTCTCATCTATGTTAGGCTACACCCATCTAGCCCATATCTGAACTGCAGTATCAACCCATTTTGAGGAAGAACCTTGGTCACACCAGCTATGCTAGAAGCAAGTCACACATCTTGATGCCAGCGGGGCTTAAATTGAATCAAAACATGAGGGAGAGACTTTGCATCAGAAGGAAGAGTACCAGCCCCACCAGGGCCACACTGAGAAGATGCTGCCTTGCTTTCGGCAGAACAACCAGCAAGTAGCTTTCCCCTATCTTCTGTTAGCCCCAAGCCTCAACGCTATAACTGCAGCCTATGCTTCCTTCCAACACAGTTATCATCAGGAGGGATGAGATTAAAGCTTGAGGAATGCCATGTGTAAAAAAATACCTTTGCTGTTTTCAAGGTCTCATAAAAAGAAGTGATAGTTATGAAAACCTGCTCCTGCTGTCTGCTCTTGTTCTCATGGAGCCTCCTGGACAAATGCTCACCACAGCATGAGCAGGTAGCAGTGACAAACAGATGTACTGCTGTGCAACTGGTGCTTCATATACAATCTGTACCTGCCAAGGGAAGCAGTGTCTCCACACTCTATCAGACCAACAAGCATGACAGGAAATCTAAGGCACCCAAATACTCTAAGCTGCTGCAGCCACCCAAACAATATTAACCCAAGATAGAGTATTAGTGATTTAATGAACAGTGGACAATTTTAATGATCACATGTGCTTGACTTAGCCCTCTCAGCTGAGCATGGTAGCCGACAATCTACACTCACTAGACTTTTGCAATGTAAATTAAAACAAGGACATTTAAAGCACCTTCAGAGAATGTTTTTAAAACATGGCCATTTGATTGCTTGCAAATAGCTCTTCATGTGTGGATGTTTACTCTGGCACAAATTTGATTCATCAGTCCAGGAAAAAAGGAAAAAAAAAATAAAAAGACCATTGTAGAATAAGGATATCTCCATAGGGACATATACCAGTAAAACTGTAATTGTTTAAAATCACACTTTAATTTTTCCAGTAAGGCTTTTTACAAGCTCTGTCATTAGCTAGCCATGTACAAGACACTGACCGGACAGACTGTGAGAAATGAATTATAAGATCTTGAAATATAATCACAATAAATTAATGCAGCCACTGCTCAACTAACCATGATTCTCATTTTCTCATAGAATGAGAGTAATTTCAAAAAACATGGGTAAACATCAGCCATCACAAGAGCTGTGAGCTCTCCCAAGGCATTAACCAGCCAGGAAAAACAGAAGTTTGGAAGAAAATTCTTCCAACATTCCCAGTGTACATTTGTGCAACAAAAGCAGAGTTCATGGAGATACTCCTTATTTACAGGTCCCATTAAAATGTCATTCTAATATCATGGAACCAGAGTAATTTTGATCAAGCTCAGAGAAAAAAGAAGTCAGGTTTTCTTAGGATGGGAAAACCAGGAATTATACGTGCCAGGCAGAAAAATTAGATCAATCAGTTGGTAAGGCACCCAAATAAATCTGTTCAGCAAAAGTTTGCAGGAGGTTCTCTATGGGCAAACAAATTGTTTCCAATACCACCCTTTCTCCTTCTTGTCCATTTATATTGGGAACTCTCCTATTACATTCTATTTCATAGAAAACAAAAATGTCAAATTATTTTTTAAAATGCTGAAACGGGACTTTGGAAGTATATTTAGAAATAAATCTCAGAAGACTTGCTCTGTCTCAGCATTTTTATGTCAATTTTATTGTATTTGTACTGATATCATTAAGCATTCTATCTGTCAGAATTTAAATGCAAGCAATTCATAACAGATTATTTTGAAATAAAGTAATGTAACACATTAACCAGAACTTTCAGTTGCACCATACAATTTGTCAAATTGCCAACTGAACAACCCATTTGAAAAGATGGATTGTTGCTTATTCTTTAGCTGTCACTCGTGTTACTTCACTTCAGCCACTTCTGCCTGACACTCAGCGCGGAGTTAGTCAATCACAGTGAGGGCTGCCTGATGATCGCTGATAAAACGCACAAACAAAACAGAGATTCTAGTGACTCATCCATCAGTCTGGAGAGGAGCTTGATACCCCAGAGAGTGGCTCCAGGGAAGAAACCCCTGCCAGCCACACAGGCCAGTAGATATTACTGACATAATCTAGTCATGGCATCCTCCCAAAGACTGGGAAATTACTGGGATAAATTACTGGGATTAAAAATACCTTGAGGTTCTGAATCTGTAGATCTTCTACGAATCTTTGCACTCTGCCTGCTAAGGGTTTCTTTTGAAGTTAAGGTATTTAAAACAGCTCTCCAACATGAAAAACAAAACAAAACAAAACACTTTGTAGAGTGTGTAGAGATTCTCTGGGCTTGGTCTAGACACCTCTGGAGATCCAACCGGACATCTTCCACCAGGGACTCCACTGAGACCATGACCAACTTTGGTACTAGCCACCCAACAGTTACAACATAACATGAGCATCCTGTCCCTCTCCCTTCTCAGAGGCTAAATTTTCCTTACATGTGTTTAATTTGTCCACGTATTTTTATGTCCTGCCTAGCATTCCACAGGTGCGTCACAAATAAGACCTTATAAAACGATGCTGTTACAGAAATAATAAGAGTATGCCCACTGCCTGCCATTTTCCCTCTCCCTTTCATGAGCACAAACACAGCAATAACCTTCATGCATCTTAAAGCTGCAACTGCTCACTCGTGTGTGAAAATGAATCTCAGACTTCCCCCAGTGATGAGGACACAAGCCTAATGGTTTCGTCCAAATTAGCTCTTGAATTGGGTCATATATATTTTAATGAAGTAGAGGCTAATGTGGGGGCTGGAGTCAGGAAGCTGGATGCTAGATGAGTGCCTGTGATTGCTTTTGTCCTTGGTTTGATTAGTTTGGCAATCACAATCATTTACATAAACCGTGAATATCTTACAAAGGGGAAATCACATCCTGAGGGGGCAGGAGAAAGGAATGTACAGCCTATTCATAAAAAGACTTTAATGTGCAAATAAATATCAGGTAGTTTCATTCTCTGCTTGTGTGCTGCTCATTGATAAAGCAGCCTAGGCAGTACCACACTGACCAGGACTGCCTCATAGACTTAGGCACCGATTACCCTGAGAAACGCAATGAACATCAGGTGAAAAGAGATGGAGTTTTCCCTCTTCTCCCAGTAAATGGGTATGTACGTTCTAGCAACAATTATAATGCCCATCAAACACACCACTAAACAAACACTTAAAATTTGCCCTAGTTTGTCAACACAGCCTTGCCTCAGCAGGTTCACCCTTCTCGAGCAGCGCTGCAACTTGGTCACAAAGCACAGATGTGCAAAGAAAATAATAGTATCCAGAGTTATCCAGTTTAGAACTTAGCACAAATCCCAATGGAATTAGGCAAGCATTAGGATGTAAACAATTTTCATTTGCCTACAAAACTGATGCAGGCTGAAAGCTTTTCCACTGGCTGTTGTGCTTTCAGATATGAACTCAACCCATCCACCTCAAAGGAGAACACAGAATGTGCATCCTGATGCTCCTTCCTGATCATTTCAGCTGAGCACACTGAGAACTTAATTACCTTTCACTGGCTTATGGAAAGGGTCCTTTCACATCTTTCCTTCACATCCTGCACTGAGACAACCAAAACATTTAATCTTCACTGACCAGTAGCTAGCAGATGTTACCAATTTCATGATACTTCCAATTCTTCAGGGAAGCCTTTTCTGCAATAGTTTTATCAGTTGCATACATGAGTCAAAATTACGTAAAAAGATGTATTAATAAAAATAATAACAATAGGTCACAGATGACTGGACTGGGCATTAAACCTGATGCAATGGAATTATCCATTTAAGGACACAAACTATCCACTATCATTTCCTCTAGGAAATTATTATCTTCCTGAGATCCTCAGAGGTTAAAATTGCTTATCTAGGAATATGCCAGTATTAGTCCACACATTCTACTGAAGGCATCATGGCTGTACCTTCTTCTGTAAATTAACGTGTGCCAGGGAACACTCCCAAGCACTGGAACTCACTTGCCTGTGCTGGGAGCCACTGAGGGGCCCCACACTGATTTGGCTCATCAACATGGCCAACAATCCCTTAGCATGGCCTGAGAGCCATGGCGATCCAGGGACTTCTTCCAACAAGAGTAGCAGTTGGAGCTACCCTGGTTTGGAGGGCACACTTGTTGAGCAGAGGTGTGACAGCCCTGGGCTTCTCCCATAGCTGTCACCCTCCAGGCCAGCATGGTCCCAGGCCCATTTATGTTGATCCTATAGGTTTGTCCTGCCTATGGACTTCATTATTATCCCAAGTAGGAAAACTGTGGTACTCCTCGCCAAAATATTTCATGAACACCATGATGTTACACGGCCTTCAGGGGAGTACTTGAGTTGGACAAGTACTTAAGAGATTCCTTGAGAGTTACTGTGTAAATGAGCCATATCAGGTTCAAGAAATCCCCTGAGCTAAACATTGTTTGAGGTTGGGAGAACATTCATGGAAGTATCAGACATGCTTGTCCCCTCCTTACCCCGAGTCTGCTTATTCTGACCACTGTTGGAGGTAGGATATAAGGCTACATGAAGTCTGAACCAGTACAGCTGTTACGTTACTATGCAAAAGTGGTAACATCCGTAAGAGTTTACTGTGACAGGGCAGATGTGAGGAAATGTTCAAGAAAACAGAGAAGCTGAGAAGTAATTTGGTAAGTAAGGTTTTGGCAGCAGCGCTGGCTTAAGCAGCCTCCCTTCTCCCTGACCTCACCCACTTATTCCCACCACTCCCTTCTTTGTGCTTGTACAGCTGTTTGTGGAGCCATATCGTGAACCAGGCTAGAAAAATGTTTTGGATCAGACACCTCTCTTCTTTTCTATTACACCCTCTTTCTCTGGGTTGTTTTTCAGCCAGATCGGTATCCAGATTTAGCTGCTGCACAGCTGAACAAATAGTTTGCCAGGACAACACAAGAAGCAACACAAATCAGAAATACATATTCAGGGCCAGAAGGTGTTTATGCTCAGCATAAGCAAAGTCTAAGCAGGACCATCACCACCACCAGCCCACAGCCTGAAACTCCTCAGGGTAGTGGAAGAAGTTGCTCTGGCCAGAGCTGGAGCAGGGCTTGCTACCTAGCCACAGCAATGGCTGGGAGGACACTCTGCCTACCTGGTATAGAAAAGACAGAGTTTCCATACAGATCAGACAGTGAGAGAAGTTGTTTGTACAGATATTCCCTGCATCACAACTCAGACAAAAGTAAAAGGTCTCCTAAGAGAAACTAGGACATATTCAGTTTAGAAATGGGATGTGGCCCAAGTACCTGTAAATCACCTGACGATGTTCCTGCTAAGCAGAATTACTGTGTCTTTTAAACAGTAGTTATTGAGTACATTTGGTTTTATTAGTTCTCTGGGCAATTTCCCAATTAGGAACATCCCGATTAAGTGGAAAATGAAACAGTGCCTTTGCATTCTCTATAAACAACATATGGTAGCTTACTACCTAGGTGCACACAGACGCTGAGCAGAACACAAAGCAGAGCAGGGATTTGGGTACTATTAATGGCTGCTTTCTGAACACGGGCAGTAAATGACAACTTGGCCTCCACCTCCTTGCACAATCCCGTCTGACACCTTTGCTTCAGAGGAAACAGGAAAAATGCACTAGGGAACAGCAAGATGCCACAAAAAGCACACAACTTTTCTTTCTCGCATACGCAGCATTTAAAGGCAAGCACCCCTGTTCACGTTGCTTTCCTAATGGGCTTCCAGAAGTAGGAACCAGCTCCTGCCAGAGGCTGGGTTACTTTGATAGAGATGGACCAACGGAGCAAAGCGCAGTGTTCAGCCGAATACCTTTACTGCCTTAAAATAACAGCAGCAGCCGCTCAACAGCGGCACGAGTGTCGGCAACCAGATCATGCAGCAAGAGTGACTGGAGAGCTCTGACTGCACCTACTGAACTCCTCTCAAACTACACACTACCTGGATAGTTTCCCAGGTCAGATATAGGAAACCACCAGAGGCTGCATATGGATAAACTAACAAATGAAGTGCGACACTACAGACATCTTGAACTCCAGACTTCATTATGTTCAAAACACAAACACAAGTCAAACACATACTAAACAAGCATCAATCAAAGTATTGATGTTGTCACTCTAGATTGTATCCTTCTGATAAACTCTTTGAAGATGAGGGAATTAGGTTAATCCCAACAGAAAGGTCATATAATATGACTGTACAAAAGCACAAAAGAAACAGATTATAAATGTAAAAGCTGATTTCTAAAAAGTCCCCAAACTAAATTCACTTCACCTCTCTAAACCCTTGAGATGCAAATGTCTCTGGTAGATTCTCCCAATACATACATACCAGCTAAAATTAGGCTCATGGTTGTGACTCATCCAAGTGGCTGCCAATCTCTTAGATAAAAAAAGAAACAATTCCAGCAGTTGTGTCCTGCACACAGCCCTGTGCTGCACAAGACACTTGAATCCAAATTGGAGCAAAGCAGCTTCATGGCTTCCGAGTGAAAAAAAAACAAACCACAGGCAGTGCATTTCTTAGAAGTCAAGATCCTCTCTGATACATTATTTAAAACCGCAGAAAACACAATTGCCTGTGCTGATTCTGTTAAACAACTGGATTTTGAAAGATTGATCAAGTATCTGATAAATCCATTTGCTTGAAGAATGTTTTTCTGGCACTCAAAATGAATTCTGTGTCTGTACCGGTTCTCTACCTGTTAAAGAAAAACTGCACCATGTTAATCAAAACAGACAAGGCTTTCAGCATTAACCCAGTTACGTGAAAAGCACTGTCACACCTCTGCGTCAAAGCACACCAAAAACCAAGCCTGACTTAAGACAGTCTCATCAGGAGCCATGGGAAAAATTGTTTCTGAGCAACTATATCTGTCTGTTTAAAATGGAATCTTCTGCAGTGAAAAACCCCACCTTCCAAGGGTGATAAGCAGTCAGCTCATGTTTAAGTCACTGGAAGCAAGAGGCAGCCAGTACTTCTGGACATAAACTCCCTAAAGAATAAATTATCAAAGAAGGAATCCAGCGGGGCTGCTGCTACATTTAAAGACAAAATTCCCATTGAATTCAGCAAGACAAAAGTAGGCTTTGAACCATGTTCCACACAAAGTTGCAGCAGACTTTGGTCTTTCCCCAAAAGGGGCAGAGTTGTCACAGCACTCACAAAACAGAAGGAAGAGGTATACTAGAATTGAGACACTTCTGCCTGCAAATAATATTATATTCACTGGGAACTTTTAATTAACACACACGTTCTGGAGCTTTGTAACAAGCTGAAAGCTGCAATTGCATCTACTACCATCAAATCTAGCCCTCTGAAGTATGCCACAGAATTCACTCCCTTTATATTACAAAGCAAAATTAACGTGTCCTTGCCACTGTAAACCTGGACCACAGGAATTTAAAAGGAGAGCTCTGTGCTGTGGTCCCCACATGATGAAATGGAAGCTAGCCCCCAGTTTAGCTGTAAGCTCCTCTGTTCCAGAGATACGTGATGAAAACAAGATTAGAATGTGGCCCCAAAACTTTACCAAAACAGTGGATTTTTTTATTTTAATAAAATGCTCAAACATTCTGCCCCAGCCCATGGAGCCAGCATGCTTATGAATCCAGAGTACCACAAAGAAGCCCTTATCTCACAGTATGATATTGCACATGTCTCAAAGAAGCTATCTAACTGCTCATTAAGAAACTGCAGCTCATCTGCTTTGGTGGAGGGTGGATCAAACCAGGCTGTGTTTAACAGCACAGTCTTGATAGTCAGAAATGTATTAGATTGCTACATTTGCACATGACAAATGCACAACAGGGCAACACATCTGAAGAAATCTCCCTCCTTATAATGCAACAACTGTCTTTATTCATAAACCAGAAAATATCAGTTACTGGTTGATCAAAATACTTTCATAACCAGAAAATGCACTATTCATCAGTCCTCCTGGTGTCCTCTTCTGCCAGGTAAGCCTTATTAGGTTAGCTTAACAACGGGGCAAAAAATTAAGCTTGTGTAGGTCAAGGCTGATATTCTCAAACTTGGCTGTCTTATATTATGCTCCCAAATTCACGTTTAGTTTTCATTAATGCTGCAGCTCCCCACACAATATAACATATAAAGACACCGTGGGAGTCAGTGTCTATAAAAATCAGAGAAGTCCTACTTACATGCTTGACTACAAATTTGGATGTCTAACTTCAGACATCAACATTCAAAAAATGTTGGCCTAAATGATTTATTTAAGGCTGCAAAGACAGTCAGAGTTAAGGACTGGACACGAAACCAAATGACCTCATTTACGGTGCCTTTGCCTAACCAAAGCTTTCTCAGCGTGCAAAGGCAGAGTTATCTGTAAGCTTCTAGCACAGAACTAAGAGTTAGAAAAGACTAGATGAAAAAGTTAGATGAAAAGGATCATGCATGGAAAGCTCTCTTTTCTTCCATATAAAAGCTTAATAAGCAGGGTCCTGAAATGAATATATGCACTTCTCAAAGGCAATTACATTCAGTTTCTCCAGCAGTGAACTTCCAGGAGACACTTTACTCACTCTATGCTCCTACAGTGTGCAACTTACACTAGCAGATGCACCCAACTCCAGCATCTCAAATAAAGAGATCACAGTTACTGTGCAGTGTATTTTTCACCCTGTATTTTATCAACATCCGGAAGGGCAGTCAATAACAACTAATAAATATATGATCTGGGTGCTCTACAGAAGGGGTGGCCATGACTAGCTGCTGGAACATAAGTTTGCGAAGTGCTGCTTCTTGCCAGCCCTGCCCTGCTCTCTGGGAGGCCGGAGCCACATGGGGCATTGGAGAAGCCCCAGTGCCTTCCCTCTCAGCATGTAAAATATGGACGTGGGAATCAGTGCCAGCACAGTTATGCTCCATCTATTGCCAAGCCATGGAAAATTCAAATTTAAGGCCATAGCTCTGCCCACCCCTGCACCACTGTGCTCAGCTGAGATAGTGCGTGTTGTGTGTCATGTTTGATCACTGTGCTCCCAAGGACATCAGCAAGAGCCAGGCATGAGAAAGTGGGTTAAAAGCCGTGCATTTCCAATATGCCACAGAACGTCCTCGCTTCTCGGACTTCCAATTGGATCCACATTGTTTTCCTAGCATGGTCTATTATTTCCCAGGCTCCAGAAGGTAGGGTGGGGCCCAGCCCCCTGGCAAACTACCCGAATCCTCCACCCTCTGAAAGACTCACAGCTTAATGTTATGATTCAGTGGAGATTCAGGCAAATGAAAGAGGAGAAATCTGTGGATAAATACAAGAGCACAATGCTTAGTTTGGCTGAACGGTCTTTAACACCACCTATTCCTCATAAACGTGTGCATATTAATTAAAGATACTTCATAAACTGGTAATGTTTTGCTTGAATAGCTTCTGGCAAGCACTGCAATATGCTGGAGTTTTTAGGGAATAAGGCAATGAAAAATACTGCAGGGATCAGGTTCAGTTCTGAAAAGGGCCAACATAAAAAAGGCCAACCAACACAGCTTAAAGAGAGAAGAAGATGGGAGGAATGCAGTATGAACAATCAAGTACTTTTGATATTATTTTAAGGTGGTAACATGAGGTTTATTTCTTCAAGAGATGGGATTGTTTCTCAAGGAACTGAGCCAAATCCAACAAAAAGCTAACAAGACACAGACAATAAAGTACTGCCAGTGAGTATAACAGCTGGTTTTCAGCTCACTTACTTCAACCTGTCCTTGCCTTTGGCAGAAGACTTTTGATTTTAGCCAGACAACTGGGATTTCACAGCAATGCTGAACAAACATTTTAAAGAGAACACAGAAAATGTTTCTGAATTTTCTGTGCACTGTTTATCCAAAATGGACACCGGGTGCTTCCCTCACCTTCCTCCATTTGAACTGAGGGGTAAAACTCACAGCGCAGAGTTAAGCCACTGCAAAGTGCTTCTGAAAATCTTGCCCTTAGTATGTTCTCTTTACATTCTCCTGAAGTGGTAATTGATTTTATTAAACAAATAGTCTATACTGGAACTAAAACAACTTATTGCAGGTATTTCTTAATCAGCTTCATCAAGCTCAAGTGAAAAAAATATTTAGCTTGTTTCAGAGTTCCAATATTTGCATTTAGAGGATTAAGTAGGAATTAAATCATGTTCCTGACATATCTGAGATGTGATTAATAAGTAATAAAAATGCCTAATTATCTCTTAACAAAATCCAGAGTTGCTGCCTTAATAAACTACTATCATACAATTTAAGCTTGCAGAATATTTTACTGATTTTAAAGTACCATACCCAGTCCTTGTGCTGCGTATGCATTAAATCACAAGATATATATTGCTTCTCTCCTGAAAGGAAGATGAAAGGGGCAGCTGGGCTAATGTAAGAGTTGTCTAGTCAGAGAAACTGAAAAGCAAAATATTCTCCTGGAAGTTTGGAGTTCCTCCACTGCTAAATGTTTCTTCTGGTGCCAATAAAGGGAGGATGTGTCACAAGGGGAGCTGCCACTTCAGCTGTAATTAAACTTGTTGCTGAGTATGATCCACGTAAAAGTAATTCTTGATCCACTTCAGCTGGTGATTATTTCCCCATGGAAAATGAAGGACTTTTAGCAGGCAGCGATGGAGGCATGAGGTTGAATACAAGCACTGAAGAGCCACTTGGATGGGAACAGGCATGCTGGAGGTTTTAATCTTTGCAAGTGTTTTAAAGAAGCAGGGTACAAGAGCCTGCCTCCCTGTAAGACTACTTTCAAAACAAGTCAATTGCACCTCCTCACAGGGTCAAAATTACATCTTTCCTTTCTATGTTTTTTTTCCTGTGGTAAATGTGGTATTTTACCACATTACATATTACAGCAAAATCATTCCTCCACACACAACTTTCTGCATTTAATCTCTAAATGTGCTTAATAAAAAGCACCTTTCCCAAGCACAGGTGTGCAGCCAGGTGTGAGATAACTGCCCATAGTTGGAGCCAGTGGAGTTCCACATATTACAACCATAATGAAAATAAGTATTTAGTACAATAAATATATAGTGTACCACACCTGGCTGACATAAAAAGATGTGTATTTTTCCCAGGTCCAGTATTTTGCCAGTTTCATGTATAATCATAGGATACTGCGTTTTCAGATGGCCAAACTGCCACTAGGTTTAGACACTGTAATTGTTTGTCTGCACTCTCATGCTGGGCACCACCTCCCTCTGCCCCAGCAATGACAGCAAGGAGGTGGCCAGGGCCGGGGACACGGCTGGCCCAGAGAGGGTACACAAAGGGCTGCAGGATGGGCCGGCCTCGGCTGAAGGAGAGCGAGTGAGTGAGGACAGGCTGAGGTGAGAGGCCAGGGGAAGGGGACGGCTGGGCCACAGACAGGGGTTGCCTGTGGTGTTAGAGAGACTGCTCTTCCTTTGCCTTCTAGGGCCAGAGGCCCCGAAGAGGACATGACCAGACCATGGCACACTCCCGTTGTGAGATGTTCAGCCGCAGGGATCTGCGGCTTTCTAGGACATCAACATAAAGATAAGGAATCAAAATAGCACCTGTCCAGTGTCATTTTTGAGCCATCAGCTCTTGGCACCAGCCCCAACAATGCAGTGGCCCTGAGGAGTTTTGGGCAGCAGGCTGGTGATGGCGTTGGTGACGTGGCCACTCCTGGACAGGTGTCTCTGGGCTGCCATCGAGATGAGGGATTGACAGTCTTGGCCTGAGGCTGAGAGAGCCCTGGGCAGGGGTTGCCCATGGTGACCGAAGGTGGCTGCTCCCAGTGTCTGCACATATTGTCCTGTTTTTCACAGCCTCAGGTCCAGAGAGGGATGCAACTAGACCCTGGCACACTCCTGTCCCCTCCCTCCTCAGCCACTCAGCTGGAGATTTCTGCAGCTTTCTGCACAGCCCTTGACTGAGGACAAGGCAGCATGCACATGACTGTCCCACCTTCTCTGAACTTATATCAAACTGAAGTTTTTGATTTGTGAAAAAACAAACAAGTTCAAAACAAAACACCAAAACATTTGTAGTGAATGGGACTACATCTATCTGGACACCAGTCACTAGTGGTATTCCTCAGGGTTCAATTCTAGGTTCAGTTCTATTCAATATATTTTTCAACAATCTGGATGCAGGAGCTGAATGCCCCATTAGCAAGGCTGCTGATCATACCAAACTGGGAGGTTCTGTTGATCCTCTTGAGGGACAGGTGGCCTTGCAGAGGGATCTGGATAGATGGGAGCACTGAGCTACCATTAACAGGATGACATTTAACAAGTCCAAATGTTGGATTCTGCACCTAGGACAGAGTAATGCTGGGCACAAGCACAAACAGGGAGAGGAGTGGCTGAAGAGCAGCCCTGCAGAAAGGGATCTGAGGGTGCTGGTTGATAGAAGGGTCAATATGAAGCAGTAGTGTGCCCTGTCAGCCAAGAGGGCCAACAGCATCCTGGGGTGCATCCAACACAGTACAACCAGCCACTCAAAAAAGTTGATTGTCTCACTGTATTCAGGGTTGGTGAGGCCACACCTCAAGCACTGTGTACAGTTCTGGGCCCCACAGTTTAAGGACATGAAGGTTCTTGAATGTGTCCAGAGAAGGGTAACAAAGCTGGTGAAAGGCTGGAAGGAATGTCCTATGAGGAACAGCCAAGGACTTTGAGCTTCTCTAGTTTGGAGAAAAGGAAGCTGAGGGGCAATCTCATTGCTCCCTACAGCTTCCCAAGGAGGGGAAATGGAGAGGGAGGTGCTGATCTCTTCTCTCTGGTATCCAGTGATAGGACATATGGGAATGGTTCAAAGCTGTGCCAGGGGAGGTTTAGACTGGACATTAGGAAGCATTTATTTACTGAGAGCATGGTCAAACACTGGAACAGGCTTCCTAGAGAGCTGGTTGATGCCCCAAGCCTGTCAGTGTTTAAGAAGCACTTAGACAATGCCCTTAACAACATGCTTTAACTTTTGGTCAGCCCAGAACTGGTCACACAGTTGGACTAGATGATCATTGTAGGTCCCTTCCAACTGAAATAGTCTAGTCTAGTTGATAAGTCAAGAGACTTTATCAACATATTTTGTTTAATATACAAAATGCAGTTCAAAAGCATTCAGTTCATGTTCATATTTCAAATAAAATGAAACCATGATCTTGCAATAATCTTGCAGCTGGTACATGAACCACAGCCAGACATGAGGAAGGAAAGGTGATGCACTGGCAACTAAAGTCCTCTCAGCTGGCAGCAGTAAAGCAGAAATAATTCCACCAAAGTCAATACAGACTTGCTGGTATAAAAAGGCATTGGCAAATCCTTACACTATGTCTTTCTTTAGAAAAGCAACAGTTAATGCAGGCTGTGGAAATTCACTCTGGTTTAAAACATGCCATTGTTGACAGGCTACTCTCAACATCACCTGAAGGTCAGGTGTCATCAACCTACACTTGAAAGCTAATTCATTCTTACTGGTATTTTCTTAGAGAACATGAGGTCACTAGGGCTCCTAAAAGACACATTAGCCAAAGGTGAGGAGCACATTGCTACAAGACATCAAGATGGTCCCACATCTTCCCTCATCTGACCCTTTGTCCAGAAGACTACTGAAGACATTTAATCTCTCACTGTGCTGTTTAAGCATATGGTATAACTTCAAGCCTAGCTCAAACAATTGCCAAACTAGTGTATCACTAGCACACTTTTATTAATCCTTTCCTATTTTAAACAGGGAAGACTAGATACTTGTGGGAAAGGTGACGTTGGTAATGGCATTAGCATAGGATCTGAAGAGCAAGCCCTTGCTCCGTAGACTTGTGGAAATCCCCACATCTTTCTTTTTGTGAGTTAGGTCATAAAGCAGAGAATATGGTAATTGGGGCCATGCAAGTACCCACACTACACAAATAGATGTTCGAGCTAATCCACAAACCACATGAGAAATAGCTGACTTCTGATCACACACTGCGTTTTCAGGCACAATAGCTGAGATAGGTCTTTGGAAAATGAAAAGAAGAAGGTGCATATAACTTATATTTGGAATTGTTTTGACTGTTCTTGCTTGTGCTAATTGCTTTAAAAACGATTTTGTTTGATTGTTTAGATAGCATGTTAGGAGCATAAAATCCAGCACTGAGACAGAATCTTTGAGCACTTAAACATTTCCAGAGGGATTTACAGACAGATCTTTGGTGATCAGGAACAATCAAATACAATCCAAGTCCTGAATCAGAACGCTAGCCTACTTAGGGCTTTTCATCTTCCTTGAGAAACCATGGTCCCTTGAAAGACTTTGGCAGACCTGGCTGGATACTTTGGTACTTAATATGCAACAGCAAGAGCGAACAAGCTTGTGAACAGCCATTAAATCACAATCAAGGATAGAGCCTAATCAAGTCTAAAAAGAGCAACATTACGTTTGAGCATGCAGTTTGTTATCAGCTGAACACATTAAACCATTAAAAGCATTCACAGAGGAATCTGATGAATAATTTCATAGATAGATGATACCAAAATTTGAATATGAATACAAGCCACAAACTCACTCTGGGTCGAAAAGCCTGCACCTCTCAGCTACACAGCAGCACCAGATATAATGCAGGACACAAATGTGATGTTAATAGGAGTATTTTACCAAGTAGGCATCAAAATGAGAGAGGGAAACAGCTTAAAATTTTAGCCTAAGCAGACAGCTGTGTGGCAGAGGGAATTCTTAACCTACAAAGCCTGCAAAGGGGAAGCTCATCTGAATTCCTACCTCTACTCACTGGTTTCCATTACCCACAGGAAAAATATAGATTAAAACCAAATAATATCATTCTGATCATTTTAGAAAGGTATAGATAGGGAAAGGCAAAGTATGGCTCCACCAGGGGCCACGATAATAAATTCGTATTTCAGAAGTGTAATTTGTAAAGTGTTCAGTTTTTCAAAAGCATTAACTATGACAGCAACATGATGAGGTGTATCTCTTTTAGCCCCCTGTACAGAGGAACTAAATGAAGCTAGGAAAAAGAAAAGGCATTAGCGTTTCCAAACAGGGATCTCAAATTAGCCTCCGCAACATTAGATAGACATAGATTTTCAAAAGTGACTCACACTCACCTCCATTTCAGGCAACCTTAAGTAGACCTAACTTTCAGAAAGTACTGTGTTCTCAGTCCTTTCAAATGATCCTTTTTAAAAAAAAAAAACAACTCAAAATGGGCATCCAAATATCTTTAATATTTGAAATAATTAAACAGATGTAAAGATGTTATTATAATTAATCACTTGTAAAACTCTTTGGTTTGTTATCTTAATTTATGTCCGTAAGAGCTAAGCCCTTGTTCTTTGTAAGGGTGAAAAAACAGCATATCACTTCTGGGAAAAAAAACCAGCCAAGTTCATCTAGTTACTTAAGCATAAATTTTAGGAAATTAGTTTTATTCATACAAGTTCATAAAGTGCTCCCCAAACCACACTTTGTGTTGTGTGTCCAGAGCACATAGAACAAAGATGTTCAGCTCCCTGTCTGGGATGCTTCGATGCTGTGGTAACACCACAAGGAACAGCAACAGCCAATCAGCAGGAGAGCCAGCTCCAGCATCCCGAAGTCTGCACTCCTGGCATCTTATACCTCTGCCTGGTAAAGAGCTTTATGTTATTCCACACTAAATGTGAAAGTTAAGTTAGGTATGGCACTTTCTTACAACAGCCTGTGCTTTGGAGCATGTCAGCAGACAGAACAGCAGCATCGTGCACGTGAGGCCGCACCAGGGATATCGGTAGTTCCACTGACTGTCAGTGTTCACCAGCTTCACTCATCACCATCCCCTATTACTTAGTAAAACCTCATGAAGCAGGACCAGTGCATTTCAAGGTCCTAAATCAAAACATAAAAAAAAAAAAGCACAAAGAGTGACTGCTAAAGGGAAATGCATTAAGGATGGGACAAAGGGTGAGTCTCATACGCTCTGACATGTAGGCTGCTAGACACTGAATCAATGCACCATTAAAAATTAATTTGGCTGCAAAAAGTTTTCTTGGCCCACCAGATCTCCACAGATTGAAATTTTCTACTCCTACATAGAAGGCTTCCCATTAGGGAATACAGAGACAGGTAGTGGAAAACTTTGTTAGCAACCCAGAATCAGTTATGGAGCTCAGAATATATAGAGCCCAAAGCCAGACAAAGAGAACAGTTAACAAAGAAAGGGCAGAGAAAGAAAAAACAGTGTAATAAAAATATAAATACTGAGCTCTGCCATGTATTTCAGCTTGGTTTCATAGTTGTAAAGGACACATTGAACACACTGAGCCGTGGCAAGGCCTCAGAACTGGCAGGAGTGTCCAGCATGCTGCAGGACTGTGCTCTCTAACACAAACCAGAGCTATTGCCACTACACACATTCTATAATGTAATTAAGGCGTAGGCACATATCCAGTGCATGTCCAGTGCCTACTGGGAGACAGTGGAAAACATTTTCTCACTTTTAACTTGGACCATGATTGTAAAGAACAAAGTCTCAGGTTCCAAAGAAGAGTCACTTGAACTGATAGTCTTGAAGAAAAACAGGAACTTCAGATTCCACATTTGCCCTCATCTCACTGTAGCCCATAGTACTAAAGCCCAGAAAACCTCAAAAATATCACTATGTATTCCAAGGAATCCAATTGGACATAGTATACATGTAACCATACTCAATACCAACACTCCTACCATATACTTGTAGGTTTCCCATCACCAGTAATTGGATGTTAATGAATTAATTCTCAGGTTAACTATATGAATGTTATTCCCATTTTACAGACTCAAAGCAGAAGCTCACGATCCACTTTGATCTGGCTTCTGTTGATCTAAAACTATGACATCCATCATCAAATGTATGCTCCATCACTGAATGTGTTCAAGACCAGGTTGGATGGGGCTTTCAGTAACCTGGTCTAGTGAGAGGTGTCCCTGCCAATGGCAGGGGGACTGGCACTAGATGATCTTTAAGGTCCCCTCCAACACAAACCATTCTATGAAATACAAAGGATTGTTATTACTATGACATAAAGGATTCCATTTAAGTCAAGATTCTAACCAAAATTGTCAAGAAATTCCATCTAAATACTTCAGGAAAAAATGGATACACTTTATGGCACCGTCTAAACTTAAGACTATTCTGCAGTTTTTCCACAGGATGGCTGAACTCATCCCTAATGCCTGGTTTAATTTTCTTTGTAGAAGATGCACTCCTAATGCAGCCACACTGTGGATCCATGAATGTCGTCATTCCCTGTGATCCCAGGACTAAAAAAGCTTCATCTTAAAATCATACTTACTAATTTATTGTTTGGGGGTATTTTTGACAGCAGGTGTTTACAAACCTCACAAGACAGGAGGGCATTGCGATGACAGCTGAATGACAAAAAGTAACTAACATTCAGGCTAGTAAGAAAGACAACATGGTTTCATCAAAAGCTATCACTTCTAAAAATTCTATCCTACAATCCTTAGCCAGGGAGAGAGTGGATCATTTCATCTGAGACAAGTATCAACACCACAACTGTAGACACTAAATCCACTGCTTTAATCACCATTTATGCACTTTAACCAAGGATCCTTTAAGGGAAACAGTATAAATAATGCCTACAACAAGCAGCTGAATCACCCTCCACACTCCCAGCATCCATGCTCCTATAGCATCCTGCCTCCTCTTGCTCACTCTGCATCTGGTCCTCATAAGCCTCATCACCCAGGAGCAAAAACTCAGCCAGAAGGTGCTGAGCAGCCTCCTTCCAGCTTCATCTATTACTTGATTAGGAAGTAGCTGGCACTGAACAGAGCTGGATACTTGTCAAAGAGCAACTATGCTGAATGCACGCAATACAGTAAATTACCGGCATATTTACTTTAATTTAATCCTTATGCATCTCCTTAAATCAGGAGGTGGGAAGCATAACCTTTTCTGTATTCAAAGTATTCATATTGGTTCCTAATTATCATTCTAATAAAGTAATAACAACAAGCTTCTGGAAGGTATTTCTTGCAGCTCTTATGTGCTCAGACACTCTTTTGGTCACCATTCCCCCTTCTCTCATTTGCCCCAGGCCACATAAAATCTAAAAAGTTTACTGTGTTTTCATAGGTAGCACAGACAAATATTTCATGATATTTCTGCAAATAAACTCATTTTTTATTCATGCTATGCAATATAAAAGGCAACACAATCAGCTGGCTACTGAACCTAAAATAGTTATTGGGCTTCCTCTGTGAAATGATGCAAAGACAAAAAAACGGAGTTAGATGGCAAAAGTGAGAGCCAGGCCATCTCCAATAATTAACATCACACTAGATTTCTGGTTTCCTGGCAACTTTGGAGCTCCAGCCTTGTCAGATGGAAAGTATTTGCTTGATAAAATTTTCAGAAATTCTCATCACTCTAATTTGCCAGTAAAACAGATTTTTACAGGGAGGAGAAAGGGAAATTAAATTAGATCCTGTTTTCTTCTTTAATCAAACTGATGAGAACAAAAAAAAAAAGAAAGGGCTGATAAAATATTATGCCAATTCTACAATTTATCTAAAACCTACTCCATGTTTCATAGGAAAGACCCAGAGGCTTAAGCTGGGTGTATACAACCCCCTTGAACATACTGTAATAAGACCTTAATCTGCATGAGTGAATCCGAGTCCTTGGTTTTGCCAAAAATCTGTACGCTCATTTGTGAACGTAACAACCAGCACTTAATGTCTCAGCCATCAGTACAAGAATGAGAAATGCCCCTTCCACTTGGCTGTTAAAAAGCTTGTAAACTTTAGAGCAACAACCCTAATATAACCCCACACAGATGGTCCAAATTTAGAGTACAACAATCAAAAAAGATGACGAGAGGCCAACTTTGTAACATGGCCAGAGACTTTGTTGTCATATAGAAGAAATTAATTCAGTCCAGTTTGGATTACTACACTGCACTTCTTAGTACAGCATCTGAACATGTCTGCACCACCAAATGGTAATAACTCCACTGCAGTCATAGAAAGAGAGTTCGATCCCTGGAGAAAACCCTCCACAATCCCGCTGTTCTGCTTCTGTGCCATATGGCCCAACTCACATCGCAACTTAATAAATGTGAGACTGTGTGATCCCTCTGGTCTCTGAATCAGGCTCTGCATCCAAAAGTTTCCGTCTTGCAATAGGATGAAAACAAATCTGCTTGAAAAATCTTTTGGAAAGAGCATGACAGTTCCCAATTTCTACTTCTCCCATTCAGCTTGTCCAGGCTCACTTCAGTGAAAGCACAGCATGCCTGGGCCAAATCCCATGAAAAGGTGCTCCTGGAATCGTGTCAAAACTCACTTTGTGGTAATCCAGGCACAAATCATGCTGTTAAAAATATGGTGCTCCTAAGATGACTTTGCTAAATACCTCTTCCACCAGTATTTAAGTACTGCAAAGAGACCTTGAATATTAGCTTGACACCATTATATGGAGCCTTGGTTGTAATCAAAGCCCTTTTAATTTTCAGAACTGCGTGATTAAATGGTCAGAATATCCTACAGGTGCTTTTGGAGCTTTACATCCATTAGTCCAGCACATACTATCAATGGTAAAAATATTAACTGTCCTTCCACCAGACGCAGAATGATGGGTTATTCTCATTTCAGTTATCCCAAGGGCCAGATCTTTACTTTATTTTGTTCTGTTTCCCAGCTACAAAGAGCAAACATGTCCTTTCAGCCTGGCTGACTTTCACCAGTGATTAAGAGGAGAAAGCAGAAAACCTATCAAATCTAAAGGACATGCAGCAAAAGCCAAGATGCTCATTCCTTCATGCCACACTCAGACTAGATGAGCACTCAGAGCCGTGGCAGACCACCAGCTTTCATACCACGCTATTGGGGAACTGCTTCAAGCTGAACGATGCCAGGAGCTCAGGGAAGGCAGACAGAGAGGGAGGATCGCTCGCTCCTGGCAAAGCAGCAGCTCCTGCTCTTACAGGCACTGTTTGGTGCTGAAAGCCACTATCTTCCCAAAGGTGAGATAAGACTGAGCAAGGCTGCAGCAGAAGGTAGCATGCTTTAAGGAGGCCAGAGGAGGAGGGTGCTGCTACTCCAGCACAACATAAGCAAAGAGAGATTTATGTCTTTCTGCAATTTCTGTCTTCCAGCTCCCATTGAGTTCACATGCCAATGCTCCACATTTTTATTTTGCAGCTTTGAGCATCACCCAACTATGAGCAATCTTTCTGGGGGGAAATAAAAGCACAGAAACTGTTATTGAACATGTAGAATATACAAAGTGGAATAACACAGAAATCACTCTCCAGCTGGCCTTGTTCTCCCATTCATATGATCGTCTTCACATTCTTCTGGATTTCTGCTTATTGAAGCTGCTGGAAGAGGGATGCTGGCCACTTTTACAGAGCAAGCAAACTCAGCCTCCATCACTGACCTGAAAAAAAGGCATATTCTGATAAACACAAAGTTACTTTGAAAAATCTATCAAATGTAAAGAGAGTCAAAGCATTGTTTCTCCTGCGATTTTTCATTTTCTGCTAGTTTGTTTCTTTCATTTCTTTATTTATTGCAGAAAACTGGGTCCTGCATAGTTAGGAAAATGTCATCTTTTCCTTTTAATTTATCCCACACAGCACAGACATTCAAACTGGTGGTTCAGCAGAAAGGAGGTCAATGTACTAATGGAATCAATAAACTTAAGTGTGATGAAGTAACTGCCACTTCAATTTACTGTATAAATCGTAAATCATTTTCAAACTCAAGACACATCCTTCTGTCAATAAACTATCTGTTTAAACAATTGTTTAAAAATCAAAGTGTGATCTTGTAAACATTTTGGGGCTCAGTTACACTGCACGTCACACTCATAACTTCTGCTTATTCCTCATTGTTTATTCCTTATTGACTCAGACTCAGAGCAGACAAACTGAAGGAGTGTTTACAACTACAAACTATGATAACGGCCTCCTGCTCCCACTTGTTCCCTCTACTCCTTAGTCGCAATTGAATGCTATGACAATAAATATTTCTCCCAAGAAAACTGAGATCATGGAGCCATACCTATGCACACTCCAAGCCACTAGTGCTGTCCAGACACAGAGAGCACCATCTTCAAACAAGCTCTCTGCAAGAGTTACCAGAAACTTCACAGACTGACCTGTTATCGGCTGATACACACCAGTGACTCAATGCTCCTGCTAAGCTCCATATGCTGCATTGGTCTGTACAACATGTCTCTAGCTTAGGAAGCAAAGGAAGAGGCATTTTTCCTACCATGGAAGTTTAAAATATGTCTCCTAGGTGACAGGAAGTCTTGTCTGCCCACGTTAAAGATAAAGAAACCCTGTAGCATGATAGAGCATGACCTCCTCTTAACAGTCCTCATTCCCCAGTGAAGTGTACCACCCAGTCACTCTCTCTCAAATCTGGAAAGATGCTTACTGGCACAGAAAAGCAAGAGCAAGAAAGTCCAGAGAGAGATCATTACTGTTTAAGTAGCATATATACAGTGACCTGAGGATGCACAGCAACCCTTAAATGGAACAAAAGCTTATCAGCCTCTTAGATATGAGTTATTACACAGAAAGTGATAACCAGTGGCAACATTAATTATCTAGCCTGAAGCAGCATATATGTGGGATCACAAACTACTGAAGCATAGATTATTAGACAAGTGGAGCCAATGCTCTCTCTGTAAACCTTTCCTAAAGATCTGCTACAGCTCAGCAGGCAAAATAATTTGCATCAACTCTGCTCTTGATGAACTCCTTTCTTTGCGTTTCAGAACTTCAAAACTGTTCAAATCTGGGATTCCTCTGTGCTTTGTGCTGCAGAAATGCATGGTAAGAAACTACCTTTTCCCTGAAGCTTTATCTGAATAGACAAAAAGGATCAAAAAGAAAATAAAAGGTAGATTATCAAGGTCAAGAAAGAGATTGATTACAGGAGTTGTTCAAAAATCAAACCTGACTCTCGCAAAGCCAAAGTGAAAAATTGAGCCTGATGGCCATAACACAGCATCACTTTTCCCCATCACAAAACTCACGCATCTCTAAAAATACTCACACTCTCAACATGACCCTGCGCTATCTCAGAGCTCAACTTCCTGGCTCTCAGAGAGGTGGCAGACTTAAAACCACAACGGCAACTCCCACTGGCATAATCTCCTCTGTTCTTTGTTCCCAAAGCTCTTCAACATTATTTTCAGAGCCTTTGCTACATATTTACAAACTTCACCTTTATTTCTTCCTACAGCAAGAACACCATGAGCTCCAAAACCTCACCGACCATATTAAAAAGCAGTCCAAGCATTAACAATGTCAAATTCAGGGCCTTCTTTAACATGCAGTGGAACTACCTAATGCCAAGTATTTTAGGATGTCTTTTGAAGACCCAAGACCTCTCTCTTCTGGCATGCTAAGCCTTCCTTCAACACTCTCCTAAAGAGCACTGGCTTTGCAGAGCCTTCACTTAGTGAAGTCTTTGGATCCTACTAGATGTAATTCTCATATTACAGCTCTTAGTGCTTCTTTACAACACAGGTCCCCCAGGACAGTGTGCACAACTGCTGATACAGCTTCACTGGCCTCTGCAGAAATACATGGGAAATACACAGTTCCACACCTTCAGCATTTTGGTTTCCTCATGCTTAGTAGCAAGCCCTGCTCACTTTCAGTCTTCTTCTACCTACATAAGTGCATTAGTATGAAACCTACCCAACTTGCAATGTTGAGCACATAAGACAGAGAAGCATTTTGGTACACATCAGCTGCACCAGAAACAGTCACCTAATGATGTGTGTAGTTACCACAGCATTCCTGTATGCACAGCAGACACACTTTGCTCACTAGGACCCCCTGTACTGCTGCTTAGTCTTCAAAAGACTTCCCTCAACAGCTTCATCATGCTGTAGCAATGGCTTTCATGAGCACCAGCAATGTCTCCTCTTTATTCTGCTCAGCAAGCTATGCTCTTCCGATTATCTGAAAAATATGTTTAATTCTTGCAGACGTAAAGCTCATTAACATTCTGATATTTTTATTTTGTTGTCTAAACGTCTCTGTAACTATTTCTGCAGCTTTGAGGGTTTAACCAAACACTTGGTTTTACTGTAACTCACAGTGGCTGGCCTTGGTCATAACTTAATTTTATATTGCACTCAAAAGTTGTTTTAGATTCACCAGCAGAAAGGAAATTGTGTAATTGTCAATGTTATCAAATCACATTTGTCACTTCTTCCTGTAAACACCCAGAAGGAATTTACTTCACTCAATAAACTGCAGATACCTGCCTAGGAAGACACAAGGACACTTAAAAGCTGTAATAATAGTAAAAGTGAGAAGCCTGACTCTGAACTCCTATGTTTAACGCATTAACATCTGCTGAATATTATTACCTGCTTTACCGTAGCACCTGTATGCCCTACTCCGAGATCAAAATCAAAGTGACACTAAGTGACATATAAGGTACTGCTCCAGAAGCAGATTTCATATTGGTCACATGGGCAAAGGGACAGGAAAAAGTAAACACAGAAGCAAGACAACAGAGGTCATTACTTGCAAACATTTCAATGACTTCCCAGGTACAACATAAATGACAGGTTAACCTGCAACGTATTGCAAGTGAGACATAAGTAAGTATATATACAAGCACACAGAGCTTCTGAGCCTTCCCTGATTTTAATAGAACTTATTTTTACCAGCTGTGTGTTTAGCTCATACAGAATTTATCTATAAATATCTATAATCCAGAAATGCACTATGAAGCTTACGCAGGTTGAAGAATTAAGGATGCAGAGGGAGAGAAAGAATAAAAAGAACAAACAAAGAATAAACAAATTAGGGAACACTGAGAGAACACCCAGCAGTAAAGGGGCAGTGAAGTGGAGGTGGGAGGAGGCGTGGGAGGCCATGTACTGCGTGCCTATATTCCAGCGTGAAAGAACATCCAGGCAATGGCAGGCAAACCCCAATGACACTGTGCAGTCCTTGAAGCAGATGCACTAATCCAAAGCAGAGTTTGCCTTGTGAAGTAAAAGCCACAGAAATATAGACATCTGTATTTTTCTAAAAGATTCCTGTCTTTGTATATTATTTTGATCAGCAAGAAAAATAGTTTAACTCATAGAGTTTACCAATAAAATGAACAAAGCTACCCAGAAGACATACTTTGGAAAAGGAATGCAGCAGGACACGGGCACTGCCACAATTTCCCGCTAGTCACTTCTGGATACAGATTTCTCCACATGTGATTCCCTCAACGTGGGGGTGAGGGCTAAGGGATGAGGGGGAGGAGGTGTCACGCAAAGCATGGAAAGGAAAGACACTGTGGAGAATGACTACAGAGCTACACTTACCCAAATCCATTCACTCATCTGCTTACCACAAGTCTGCACAAAGAGCTGTGGTGGCAAAGCTTAGTGAAACACATTGAAAAGTAACAGGTGCCTGGAGACAGAGCAAGGGGAAAGAAGGACTTTGGTGGTATTTTAGCAAAGAACAAGGCAACAGAAGCACACTAGTAGATAAGGTGGAGATGAACATCATCCTCAGATTCTCAAACACTGCCATAACTTTTGGGATTGTTTCATTCACTTCTTAAAGAACTAATGGAAATTGGGGGGCGCACCAGATGACCAGAAAAGGACAGACATTGAACTTGTTTTTGTAAAAACAGGAAAAGTGGTAGGAGGAGTCTGGAGGTCACCAACTAGTCAGCATAGATTCAATTCCCAGAAAAATTCCAGAAGCTATCACTAAATAAACTGTGTGCAAGCAAAGAGTGAAGTCCAATCTGAAATTCTCATAACCAAATACTATCGAAAATATTATTGAATTCCCTCATATAGCAGAGTAATGGGCCTTAGGGATAACAGAGAGGCAATAGATAGCCTCTCTATCAAGTAGGTTCGCAAGGGAACATATCCTTAATCTGGTAATATTTAGCATCTGCAGAAAGTGGCTGTGCTTATTAAATATGAGGGTGCCACTAAGCTCAAACACAGACTGAGGTGCAGGACGAGAACTCAAAGTGATCTTCACAAACTGGAAGAATGATCAAAAATGGCCAGGTGTCATTCAGCAAGAGCGATGTCAGTCAATGAGCATAAATATTAAAGTGTGCATAGTCAGCATAGGCAAGAGCAAAGGACACTCAGCAAAAGAAGAGCTGAGAGTGTTACTGAGTCATGAGACAGCCATGTCTGCCTTTTTTGTAGCAGCATGGCACCGTAGGGCAATGGATAAAGAGGCTACAAGACACGTGCAGACTGGAAGTCTCAGAAAAGAAACTTCTACTCAAGCCTGAAGATGTCTGTTAGAAGAGTACGTTCATGCCAGGGCATCACAGGACTAATGTGGATTAATTGGAGAGAGCCTGGAAGAATGCAATAAAAATGATGAGAGGTCTAGAAAAGCAGCACCAAGTGAGTAACTGGGAAAGGATGACAAAGCTGAGGTTATCAAATATAATGAACACAAGTTATAGGAGAAGCATAATAAAGGCTTTCAAATAGATTAAAACTTGATGGAAAGAGACAAGGAATATACTTTTCTCCCTATCCCTAGTGGATAAGGAAAGAAGTAAACTGAAGCAAGGCAGTTTTAAATCAGACATTAAAGAAACTAGTCTAACAGCTGTCCAGGTTTGTCTTATCATCAGTTCTCCAGCTCAGTTCTCCACAAACAACTACACTGAAACAACCAGCTGAGAGGGTTCATACAGGCCTGGAAATACTCTGTGACTGCTTTTGGAGGGTTTGTTTACAGAGGGCTATAACCTGGGAGAATCCAAAATCAGCATCCTGCAAAGCATCTAAACCAGTACAACAGACAGGTGAACCTGGGTTGCTCACATAAGCGGGGCTTACATGCCACTTCTTACAGTCAGAAGGTGCTTACATCCAAAACCTAGACAATGAGCCCTCATCATGCAAAACTGAGATGGGGATTATACATCCATGACAGACTTCCACAGTTTTCTTACGGCTTTGTACCATGATACTTACAGGACTGTACTTACATTCAGTACTTTAGTAATAGGACACTACGATGACATAGTCCAAAACTAAGACATTAGCATGATTTTCTCCTAGACACTTCCAAGTGAATGGTGGCACTTATACTATTCTGCAGTAAATTTCAAAGCAGGTATCCTCTGAAACTAAACACATTACGACTGTTGGCAATGCTAATTGCCAATGCCCATTAAATAAATGCATTTTCTACAGATCATAAATAAAAATCCCTTTCAAAAATAGAAAGATATCAAGGCAAATATTGAGGTTTATTTGGTTTATTATTATAAACAGGTTGTCTAACACTATCTAAATATTTAACCTTTTGGAGCTCATTGCTGGAGTACGATGGTCGATGTTGTACAACATGCATGTAGATCCCAGGCGTTCCGGGGTACCGATTACAGTGATTACAAAGCAGGTAGGTTAAATCTGTTGTCTGAGTAGCTTAGCTATTGACCCCGAAAGTAACTAAATATGAAGGCACAGTTAATTTTAAAGACACACAGATTATGTTGCTAATGCAGTTCTAACAACTGGAACGGGAACAAAGAGCATTGCCTCAAATTACAACGACACTCATGTGAAAGATTCAGGAATTAAAACAGGGTCCCACTATATTGGGTTTTAAGCTCATTTTGCTAGACCACAAATATTTCTTATTATATTTTGAAGACCTTATATGGCAATTATTTTAGCCCAAAGAAAAATTCTGCAGCACTCCGCTGATTTGTAATTCTCCTGCTCTGGAGGAATAGTCATATTCCTTCGCAAACAGTTTAAATACTAATTACTTCTTTGTTGAACCCTGCAGTGAAACTCATATCTAGAAGGGGCCATGTAAAAGCACTTCTAATATTTCTGCTGCTCAAAGAGCAATACTCTTCATTCGCTTCAGTGATTTTCTACCCAACAGGTACAGCATTGAAGTAATGAGCGTTATAAAACTTAATACAGTGCCATATATATTTTATGGCTCTGTAGATCCAGATCAGAGAACATCCAGATTGTTTTTATAGAACTAATGCCAGACACATTTCAAATTATTATGTATGCAATGATTCAAAGAAATTTATAACTTTTAACAAATTAAAATTTTTTTTAAATATAGTTGAGAAAAAGAATTTTTAAAATCCCAAACATTCTTTAAGGAAGGCAAAATTTCCCAAGGATTTTTAAAGTAGATGCTATTATGAAAGAAAATAACAAAATAAAAAGTGGCTTGGTAAGAAACATATTTCACTAATGCAAGTATCAGGCATTAGAAATACATGTAAATGAAAAATCATTCATAATGCTCTACTGTTTGTACAGGACAGCATTTAGAAAGCAGTATCGTGTAGGATGTAAAGCCACATGAAAGCGCTGGAAAAGGGACTGTAAAATGAGATTCCCTTATATCAGACTAACATCAGAAAAATAACTTTCCTGTGCAGCTTGCCTTTCTTTTCCCTTCTGTTTACCTATGGTACATGATCACACAAATTTCCAAAGTATCCAAACACTTCATGATCTTTGATGTTGCCCTTATAACTGAAGAGACGGAACAAGACTTCCCTATGTGACATTTGGATGTAGAAAGATTCGAGTTACCTACTCGAGGTTGAACAGAAAGCCTCTGGCAGCACTGCAGACCAGAAGTGTTCCTCCCGAAGCCCAAGGGATGCAAAAACAACCGGACCTGCTTCGTTTGCCATTTCTGCAGGAACCACATCATGTTGCAGCCACTGACAGTCCTCTCTAGAGAAATATCAACTCACCTGGAGTCTATCTTGGAACTGACACAGAAACTATGGAAACAGAGGCTTACACTGTTGGTAATCGGAGCAAAAATGTCCTACTTCAGGAATTTCTGTGGGAGAGAGACTGGCTTTGGATCAGTTCCAGAACAAAGGGAAATTCTGAAAAAAAGTACCTAATATCCAAATATCTTGATTAGAAAGCTGTTCAAAGTTTGTTCAGCATTGCTCATTTTCATCAAACACGATATTTTTGCAATAAAAATGATGAGAGGTCTAGAAAAGCAGCACCAAGTGAGCAACCAGGAAAGGATGACAAAGCTGAGGTTATCAAATATAATGAACACAAGTTATAGGAGAAGCATAATAAAGGCTTTCAAATAGATTAAAACTTGATGGAAAGAGACAAGGAATATACTTTTCTCCCTATCCCTAGTGGATAAGGAAAGAAGTAAACCAAAGCAAGGCAGTTTTAAATCAGAATTAAAGAAAATAGCCTAACACAGCTGTCCAGGTTTGTCTTATCATCAATTCTCCAGTTCAGTTCTCCACAAACAACTTTATTCAATGTCTCTTCCTTAGCAGCACGTTATGGTCTGGTGTAATAGTGGAGCATTAGCTCAATACTGGCCAAGTACAGCAAGAAGGGTTCTCATGAGCACAGCTCTCTGACAGTAGTGCCATAGTTAAAGCTGATGTAAGTGGACAGGTTTCCCCCAGCTCCCAGGGAGGAGTCATCCAGGCACTGCCCAGCCTGGCTTCATTTAGAAAATTTTACAAGAGAACACACTATATTTTATTTCTATTTTTCTGTATTTTCATATAACAGCAGCTCAAACTTCTGCAGTAAATCTAAAAATTATACAGACTGAGTAAGAGCCTGAAACCACCTGCATGTATAGTTTCATATACAGCACATAAACAACACTGAATTTCTGTGTGAACACAAAGCTGAGAACATACAGACTTGGAAAGCACAAATTTCACTAGAACTATTTTCAAATCCAGTGGAAAGTCATTTCACACAAAATCACTCATCTGAATTCCAGCTCAGAACAAGCACACAGCTCTTCAGGAGCTTGGGGTGGGACACTGCTCGCCAGTGCTGTTACACGTTGCTTTTCTGACCCATGTTTGCATGCCGCCACCACCATCACCCCAAAGTATGACTAGGCCTGTCTAAGACCAAATTTCACCATTAAATCCAGAAATACTTCACCTGAAGAAGACATTTATGATTTAATTATTTTGTGCTTGGACAAAAAAAAAATTTCCACTGAATCTATTTCTACAGCAGCAGAAATTTACTATTTCCACAGAAAAAGCTGCAGCCTTCAGTTCTTGACAGAATATTCCCTTCATATTTAAGAAACCAAATTTACATTCTCAAAGGCTCTGATTTCAGTGTAAGTTAAATGTCTTAATTTTATTTCAAATGTCATCTGTAAACCACTGAACACCTTCTCCTTGGATTTCTCAGAGTGTCTCAGGCATCCACAGGGGACTACCCAGGAACATGCTGAAATACCAAATACACCTCTGGTTGGGTTTAGTTGTGTTAACAAAGCACAGCCATCCCGGCTGAATTCGCCTTGTAGATAAGGTACAAGCAGCACTGCTTAGTATGCTTCACAACTGCCTCTGACAAGGTTTGAATGAAGGACAGAAAAAATACAAACAAAATTATCTTACTTCCTATTGCACTCTAAGTTTTGACAGACTGGAAACTTTCCAAAATTCTCCTACTATTTTGTGGTTAAAATAGGAAAATCCAGTCTGCTACAAATGGAGAATGGTCCAATTAATAATTAAACACGTTAGCTATTGCAGAATTGTCACCCCTGGAGCCGCCTTGAAGCATGGTGAGACAACAAATTTGCCTGATAAGGAAGCATCATGTATACAATAACTAAAGTTTGTGACATTAGTAAAGACCCTTTAAGAATGAAAAGTGATACAAACTGCTGCAAGCTTTGCTTTCTGAACTTCTGATTGTTCCTAAATATGACGCAAATAAAATCAGTCTAAACCTACTCATTTTTCCAACACCCATTAAGGCTTCTTAAAAAGTCTATCCTTAAGGGCAATATGTCACATCACAAAATGATATATGCACCACGACATGCTGACATTATACTATCCCATCAACAAGTAAATGTCACATTTGTGACACAAACACTGCCCTATGACAACCTTCTGTTAGCCTCAATGATGCCATATACAAATATTTGACCGTGCAATGCAAATAGAATCAATGACACCTTTGGGCCGAAACGGAGCAAGTCTGTTCCCTTGTGTGAGCCAATGTCACCTTATTGGCTCCTAATTCTACAGTATCAGAAAAGCCACAAGTGCTACATGCTCCGATCCAGGGATACAAAAACCCTACTTCATATCTGAACAAGATCCATCTGATATACAAGGAGTTAGGTCATTGGAATAGTCAGGCTAAACGAAGCAGTAACAG
This sequence comes from Brachypteracias leptosomus, assembly GCA_013401335.1. NCBI lineage: Eukaryota > Metazoa > Chordata > Aves > Coraciiformes > Brachypteraciidae > Brachypteracias > Brachypteracias leptosomus. Next base: position 111,498 of record VYZX01000363.1, read on the forward strand.
AACTCTAAACTCAACATCTTTAAGCAGTAATAGGGAAGGGTGAATCCAAATTAGCCTTCTAATTATTTTCTCTTTAACTTGGCTATTTAAGCCATTACCTAAGTTATACAGTATAGTGCCCTGAAAATTTTTATTATAGAATAGACCTGCTTCGCTGCACTACTGTTCCTTCACCAAAAAAGTGAGGGAGGAGAATGAAAGCACCATGGTTTTTTCCCCATGTAGATAACAATGATACCTACTAAAACCATGTGCTGTTCCTCAGAATTATTAGCATGCATGTCATTCAGAAACTACAAAAAGCAGCTGAGTAGACTAAAGAGTTACAAATAAAATTAGTCCTGGTTGGTCACCAGGATGAGCCTCACGCTGCCAGCAATGAGAGAGGAGAGATCCCTCCTGATACTCTGGGGGCTTAAATACCTCTTAACTAATATGGTGACTGGTATGTTTGCAGCACTAGCCCAAGGATCTGAAGCCTGCTGTTGCCTTTTACATGCTTTGGATTCAGTAACACCACATGAAGTACCACTGCTCTCACAGCTAAGTGAGAGCAGAGCACATCACTGAATTTGGAAGACTCCGATATAGGGAGCTTTCTACAGCAGGAAAGCAATGAGGACTTGGGTCTCATTTCTCCCTGTTGAATTGATTGACTGCACAAGGAGATTGATGCAGAAATCAATTCACTCACACCAGCTGGTTTCCCTCTATCTGCAGGGATAGTAAGTTGATCGGGATATTAGTTTCCTGCAGCTGATGTGCCTTCCATATGTAGCATGTTGACTGTAGCAATGCTGAACAAACCAATACAGCAGCTGTAGAGATTAAATTAACCAACCCATGGAAAGGAAGGTAGAGGACTAAGAGAGAGGAAGAGGACAAAGGCAAAAATCAACAAAGCTCAGCTCAAGCTAACAAGCTTGTTTTTTCTAGATAAACTCAATAATACAGAAATGTTTAGGAAAAAAACAGAAGAGGAGAAACAGTAAGAAAGAACATCATGGAATTCAACATTTAAAATAGAATTCTTGTGATATTACCTGTTTCTGTTTACCTTTCCTCATTTTATAGGCTCCTGCGTCTCTTCTTTTCCATTACTGTGAACATTCCACTAACTGTGAGACAAATCAAAGCAAAAAAAACCTTCCATACTGGGTGAAATTTAAGTCAATGAAACGGTGCTGCTTCACTCTAGCTGAGAAATCTAATCACAGCATGGGTTCCCATGGAGCCTATAGACAGCCCACTATAACTGAATGTTTTTATTGATACCCTTCAACCCAAGAGCACTAGAAATTTGTATTTAAAAATCATGAACCATCCATAAATAAGAATGATCAAGATTTTCAAAATTCACTTTCAGCAATTCTTAAAATCTAAGAAACTTGATCGTGCCTGTTTAACTATTTGCCTTAAAGTAACTTAAGAAAAAAGGGTTGGGTTTTGCTTTGACAGAATCACCAGTTTTTACAGGACAAAACTCTACCTTAATTATGGCATGCAAACTTGGAACAAACAAGTAGAATTTCTTGTATGTATCAAAACAATTGGATTATACAGCAGATCAGCTGGTTTAAAGTCAAAACACTGAGACATCAAAGGCATTTTTTAATACGTGGGAAGGATGAGACATTTGAATACTCTCAGGTAAACTTTCATAAATTAAAAATGAGACTCACTTGTTGATAAGAACATATACTATATTTGTTATGTATCAAGAGAATAATAGCTTGAATTTAAAATTAATCCTGCTCATATGAGGCTGTCCATTTAATGAACATTTATTCAACTTTAAATAATAAAGGAAAACATTCAGGAGACATAGGACCTTTTCCATATGATAGTATCATCATCCAATGCTTCTAAAAAGACGTTTTAATAAATTCCATATAAACAAAAACACATCTAAAAACTACTTTTGCTGTGCACCTTCCTAGAAACAACATTCACTCAAGAGAAATAGCACCCTTGAAAATCTCACATTGTTAAGAAACTCATAGTAGAAAAGAAGTACTTTGTAAATTGGGTGTTGATAAATCTGCTTGCTATTTTATAGAATTTGTTGGAATTTAAATATTTAAATTAGTTAGTAAGAAAGTACTATAAAACCATTAGTTTTTCATATATTAAGAAATGGTTTTGAAATTCTAAAATGTAACTGCAGATCCACAAAATTTCATGGAACCATAGAATCACTTAGGTTGGGAAAGACCTGTAATAGTCCAGCCATTAATCTAACACTGCCAAGTCCACCACTAAACCATGTTCCTAAGCACCACATCTACACATTTTTAAAATCTCTTCAGAGATGGTGACTCCACAACTTCCTTGCCTGTTCCAGGACTTGACAAACCTTTTGGTGAAGGAATTCTTCCTAATATACAACCTACACCTCCCTCTGGCACAACTTGAGGGCGTTTCCTCTTGTCCTGTCACTTGTTACGTGGGAAAAGAGACCAAATCCCATCTCGATACAACCTCCTTTCAGGTAGTTGTAGAGAATAATAAGGTCACCCCTCAGCCTCCTTTTCTCCAGGCTTAACAATCCCAGTTCCCTCAGCCACTCCTTGTGCTCTAGACCCTTCACCAGCTTTGTTGCTCTTCTTTGCACACACTCCAGCATCTCAATGTCTTTCTTGTAGTGAGAGGTCCAAAACTGAACACAGTGTTCCAGGTGTGGCTTCACCAGTGCTTAGTACAGGAGGATGATCACTTCCCTAGGCCTGCTGGCCACATTGTTCCTGATACAAGCCAGGATGCTGTTGGCCTTCTTGGCCACCTGGGCACACTGCTGGCTCATATTCAGCCAAGTCCTTTTCTGCCAGGCATCTTTCCAGCCTCTCTTCCCCAAGCCTGTAGCGTTGCATGGGGTTGTTGTGACCCAAGTGAAGGACCTGGCACTTGGCGTTGTTGAACCTCATCCCATTGGCCTCAGCCCATTGATCCAGCCTGTCCACATCCCTCTGTGAAGCCTCCTACCTTCAAGCAGGTCAACACATCTGCCTAACTTGGTGTCATCTGCAAACTTACTGAGGGTGCATGCAATCCCCATGTCCAGGTCACTGACAAAGATATCAAACAGAACTGGCCCCAGTACTGAGCCACCCCTGGGGAACACCACTTATGACCGGCTGACAACTGGATTGAACTCCGTTCACCACCACTCTCTGGGCCCGGCCATCCAGCAAAGCATATGCCCATTCAAGCCATGAGCAGCCAGTTTCTCTGGGAATGTTGTAGGAGACACTGTCAAAAGCTTTACTAAAGTCCAGGTAAACAACATCCACAGCTTTTCCCTCATCCACTAAGTGGGTCACCTTGTCATAAATGGAGATCATATTAGTCAAGCAGGACTTGCCTTTCATAAACCCATGCTAACTGGGTCTGATCACCAGGTTGTCCTGTACGTGTCACACGAAGGCACTCAGCATGATCTGCTCCATAACCTTCCCCAGCACCAAAGTCAGACTGACAGGTCTGTAGATCCCTGGATCCTCCTTCCAGCCCTTCTTGTTGATGGGTGTCACAGTTGCTAACCTGCAGTCAACTGGGAACCTCCTCAGTTAGCCAGGACTGCTTATAAATAATGGAGAGCGGCTTGGTGATCACTTCCCCTGGCTCCCTCAGTACCTTTGGGTGGATCCCATTGGGCCCCATTGACTTGTGTGTGTCTAAGTGATGTAGCAGGTGGCCAACCATTTCTCCTTGGATTATGGGGGCTTCATTCTGATCCCTGTCCCTGTCTTCCAGCTCAGGGAGCTGGGTACGCTCTTTAATCTTACTATTAAAGACTGTGTCAAAGAAGCCTTTCCTTATCCCTTGTCACTATGTTTTCCCCCACATCCAATAGAGGATGGAGGTTTTCCTTAGCCCTCCTTTTGTTGCTAATGTATTTATAGAAACATTTTAATTGCCTTTTACAAGACAATTTAAATCACTCAGAGAACACACCCCACAATTTGAACTAATTTAAGTTTGGGGAAAGGCTGATGTAATCAGTCAAAATTCATTACTAGCAATTTTGGCTACCTGCTGTATTTAAGTGTATATCTTCATCTTCCCTCTCATTTTCATGTTTATACACAAGGTACGTTTCTTGTGTCTGAAAAGCTTTTACAGTTACCCCTGAGCCACAAATTGCTGTTGGCCAGAAAAGCTGTCTGGTGAAGGATCACAAAATATTCATCAGAGTCTGATGCTCTTCCCTAGACATTCACGGGTCTAGCCTAGTACAGACATTCTTATGTTGTTCTTAGAAGTCACTCCCGTAAGACAGTATCAATTTCATGTGAGATAAAAGCATGCTAAATCTATTCATCTGTTTTCAGTCCATGAACTGCAGTGGCTGCACAGCAAGTGCACTGGCAACAGAGAAACAAGCTGTGCCACCAGCCAGGACCTCAGCGCTTCCCTGCTTTTGACTCCCATGTTTGCAAGACCCAGCTAAAGCCACAGAGCTTGCACGCACAGGCTGCGGAGCTTCCTCCTCTGACAGCTTCACACTCATTTGCTGTCTTTGCTTTTCTCAGCCTGTATTTATCTTCAAAAGAACCTTCATTCATGTAAATTCCTGAAATAAGTAACAGCTTGTAAATATTTAATGTCATTTAAAGGAAGAAAGAATTCATTGTCTATAGGTTGTGAAAAGTAATAATGAGGCACACTTGGCGAAGTCACATACCAGAATGACATCACCCAGATATTAGAATGACATGCACTGCTATCTGAACTTAATCCAGACAATAAAATCCACAGTAATAGATGTTTCAGAAATTGTGCTTTGCTCACAATCCCTCATTTATGCATTAAATCTAACACTGAATAGATTATGATTATTTTTCAATTAAACCTGGCTGAGCAGCACAGTAATTCCAGTGGTGGGTAGTATACAAATTCTTATTAGATGGCATGTGACAATTACAGAACTGGATGACTGGAAATGGGATTTTGGGTCTTTCCTTTCTAATTATGATCATTTAAACTCACCCTGAAGCTTGACACAGAAGCAGTGTATTTCATTTCATGTCCCCAGTCTAAAACTTGCCCTGGGTGAGTTTAAGAGATCACAGTTTTAGGCTGGGGGCATGAGGGGGCATACACCACTCCTAGGCCAGTTCCAATTTAAATCATGTATTTTGGGGACAATGTTTTTTTTTTAAAACACCTGCTATCCTCCAGGGCTCCAGATACTGCCATGAAAGCAAGATTTCCCTAAGCAATGCCGTGCTATCTGTCCAAGCCTGCAGACAACATGTGACCAAGTGTGAACAGATAAATTCACTGGAATGGCAACTCCCAGACTGATGGCATGTCTGTGTCATTACTAACCCATGTCTTTGAAGATCCTTTTCTCCAGATGGAACTGGGAAGATGATGCTATTTAAACCCTCAGGGGTGAGAAAGGTGATTTAATACAGAGAAGGAAATGAAGGGAGAATAACAAAGGAGACACACAGAGACAGAAAAGAGAAGAGAGGAGGAATGAGAGACACACAAAAAAGCAGACAGAAAAGTAACAGAAACAAAGGACAGACACAGAAGTTGCCTAAAGGGAAGCAGAGTTTCTCACTGAGTGATGGTGACTGTGACAATCAGGTTCAGTTAATAAACACAAGCCTATTTAGTTGCTACAAAAAATAAAAAGCTTGCATATTTTGTGCAAACCCTCCACATACAACAGACTGTGGATCAAAGACTGTGAACTCTTTATATTATTTCCTGGCACACAGTCTATGCCTAAATGTGAATTTCAGTGCTCTCATCTGAATGGGCTTGACTTCTAAGCTCCCGACCCCTGTGAAACATCATGCTGGACTGAGCCCTGCTGCCTCAGGGAGCCTCACTCAATATACTTCACAAAATACAGCAATGCAATAACCAGACTTGGTGGTGGTTTCTGCAAAGGAGATGAAGATTATATCCTTCTCTAGTCTTACATTCCTGTCTTCAGGAACAGTCTCTTTGCAGTCCCAAGCATTAGAGCCAAGATGTAAACTCACAATAATATGGACGTTGATTCCAACAGGAAGTGGAGAGTCTTCTTTTCATGCAGCTCCAGTGTTCATAAAACATCTCTTGCCTCAGTAGCACAGATGAAAGCAGCTCAAGCATTCTTGAATGCTTGCAGACTGACCAAGATGAACCAAGTCCACCCGCTGACGAAGAAACTCGTCTTTCATTCAATTCTTAAATTGTGCCAGTTTATGCCAGTTTCAGAAGTGGCTTTTCTGCAGTCAGCTAAACTAACAAAATATTTTATATTGATAACTTAACAGCTAACAATATAGCTCTCACACTGATTATCTATGGTAGTCTGATGTCAATCATCTCCCTCCTCTACTCCAAGAGCTTTTTAAATAAAGAAATGGAACATAGAGCACAAGGTGCATATACAATGAATTTAAAAAATGCTGTCTCTCAGAGTTCTCCAGGAGCAATGAGATTATTAAAAGGAATAGCCAGGTTCAAAGCCCTCTAAATGTAGCTCATCTTATAAAAAACCATCTGTTTTAAAGCAGTTGGAAGAGGAGGAAGGAAGGAAACAGAGATCTTGTTAGTGGCTCTCAGAGCTCCGCACAGTAGCCCTTGAGAGATGCTGCATGAGGATGAACATATGTATTTCATTATGAACTGAAAATGTGTTCGCTGAGCTACATCTTATGATTTTTAAGCAGAGGTGCCCGACGTAGCCTATAGGCAGGGGGATGCATCCCTCCTGCACCTTTCTTTGCAGAAGCCGGTGAGAGCCAACAGCTTAATCAGTGAATCACAAAGCAGGTTTCACAGAGCTAAAAAATGCTGTTTGTCTGATGCACAGCACACTTCCTTGTTTCTCTTTTAGACAGAGTTTAATAATAATATCTGTGACCCAAGAGAATGACTGATAATGACCTACTTGCTCAAAAAATATGGGTACTTCTGCTTCATCCACACATCCTCCTTCCTCTTGCATGTGCTCAGCAGCACCTCAGTGGACGGTGAGATTCCTCATAGAAGAGAGAAAAAATAACTCTGGATTCTTTCATATTTGTCTTTCCTATCAGGCTGGGAAACCTCAAAAAGAACAGGATCAGGTCTCAGCTGACTCCACCAGTACTGGTCTCCCTCATCCAGGAGGGAAAAAAAGCTCAGAACCACCAATAGTAACACCTTCCCAGTTCTCTACCCCTGGCACCAGCACAGCCAAGGGCAACTAGGGAGCTCACCATCAGTCTCCTATAGCCTGTCACTGGTGCTCAGGACACAGCTCCCACTCCAAAGCCACTGTATCCCCAATGCAGATGTTTTGTACAATTTCTGTGCAGTTTGTACTTCTCATCGGGGCAAAGAACTTGTTTCAAGACTGCTCTCAAGGCAGCTGAGACCTTTAGACATGCTTGCCATGATGTGGTTGGTTAACAGGCAGGAAACTTAGGAAACCACTGATTAAAAGCCAAACAAATTAGCAAAATAAGAAATGGCTCTCTAAATCAATAGTTGTAAGGCTGATGAAGTCCTAGTGCCTGTGAGGGGGCATCTGAGACTGTGAGAGGAAAGCTTTTTAGTTCATATGCCTGCTTGCTTCTCTGCTCTAACCACATGAAATATCACAATACCAAGACTCCAAAGTCCTATATGTAACCATTAAACTTTGCGGTTTACAAGACTAAAAAGAGAGAGGCCAGAAGGAATGATGTTCACACAGCATAACCGCAACCAATATGTAGCAGACAAATCTAATGTGAATCCTTACCAGCCTCAGCAGGGCCCCATAAAGTGCTCAGGAAGAGCACAGGAGGATCACTCTAAAAACCAGTTGGGAACCTACAGGCAGAAGTGTGCTAACGGTCCACCTGTCATAGACTAGGACATTGGGGTTTATTTAGTTAAGAATTGTCAAGATTAGAGCCTGTAAGTACAAAGGCACAAACACAGAGCAGATCCAAACCATTCAAGTTTTACTTTCTTTCCCCCAGGGAGATCACTGCAGCTTGAGATGAGCTGGGCAAAAGAGTGTTAGTGTTACTGTGCCACCCAATTGCATGTGGTTACAGATCTCCTGCACCATCAGCCAGGTTCCTGGGCATCTCCAGGCATTTGCTGCTACAAATCTCCCCAGAGTTCACCTCATGAGCTCTCTAAGAGGTGGAATCACAGAATCACAGAATGTTAGGGGTTAGAAGGGACCTCGAAAGATCATCTAGTCCAATCCCCCCGCCAGAGCAGGATCACCTAGATCAGGTCACACAGGAACACACACAGGCAGGTTTTGAATGTCTCCAGAGAAGGAGACTCCACAACCTCTCTGGGCAGCCTGTTCCAATGTTGAAGCACTGTGTATGTGCACTACATGTCGATGGGTCCCCAGTGCCTTGTGGCGGTAACTGATTGGCAAAGATATCTCTATGCACCCAGAAAGCAATCCACCTGTGGCTGGCATGTCTTGCTCTTTAGTTCTGCTTTTATGCCTCATCCATGGAGCCTCAAAGAATGATTCCAACATATTCCTCTGACTCTCCAGCTCCATCCCCTTGGAGATCTGTCTTGCAGTGACAATTGCCAGTGGAGGCAAACATGGGAATGTATTAACCATAAACAGGTTGTCCTTCAGTACCTGAGAAAAGCAACTGTTCTTCACTGCAGCCCGGTTAGGGAGGCCAGGCTACACACCGCTAGAATTTACAAGTGGAACAGCTCGATCCTCAGTCATCATCATTATTATTTATTGCTATTACAGAAGCACCTAAATGCCACCAACTCAGAGCAGAGCCCCAGCATACCACATCTTGCTCGTACGCGTGCGGGGGGAAGACTGCTCCTCGTCTGTGGCACTTTCAGTCTGGGGAGCAAAGAGACAGTAACAGTGGCACAAAATGTGTTTTCACAGAGTGCAGCTTCCCATCTGCTGAAAAGGAACGTGCTGGCCAGTGAATGTGGGCCTACTGCTCAGCGGGAGTGAGGACACATCACAGTGCTTGGTGCTGACAAATACACTTCTATGACACTCCATGCAGTTTTACTGCATCTCCAACGAGCTTCCAGAGGCCACGAAAGAAAGATTTCATAAAGTGAATGGGGGAAAAAACCCCAACATTAAATACATCTACTTCATCTATTAGAACAAATTTTTAACAATGTTACTGAACAGAAACCACAAAAATTAAACTTTTTTGATGATGGCCAAATTATTTAAGTGTTTTTATGACTTATCTTTAAAAATAAAATGCAACTAGTTGCTGTTCTTTGGTTTTCTTTTTAGAAAACACAGATAATCACGAGGACATTAGAGAGATCAGAGGGAAGCCAGAAATGAACAATAATCTCTGTGTGTATGTACATTTCTAACAGTGTGCCAGTCAAATACACAGTAGGTAGGCACTATTATAGGAAGGTACTGTCTTATCCAGATGATGCAATTAAAGACCTAGCAAATGTGACTTATAAAGAAAATTGTAAAGGCAAAAATAAATGTTATTCAGGTAAATAATTACTAGTCTACAAAAGCAGGAAAGGTACAAACACTGAGAAAGGAGTACAGTTATTTCAGTATACCTGTAAACAATGGCAGCAAAAATTATGTTAAGTACAAGTTACATTTCACTGAAAATGTTTTTAGTCACACAATCTTAAGTCTGTTCAAAGTTCTTGAAGTGCCAGAGTCTAGGCATTTAAATTAAACCGGACTACACATTAAAAGGAGCCCTGATCAAAACAAACATCAGAACAAGCAGAGATGTTTGCATGACCTGTGAGAGCCTTTTCTTCTCTAATTCCTGTGAAACAGTCAAAGGAACAAAGGAACCATAGATGTGATTTTCTATGGTCTTGCCTCTTTTAGGTGTTACAGTGATAACGATTACTTTAATATCAAAGTGCACAGCTTATTTAGAGCAGCAGCAATCCTAAGAGATAGGGAAGTAGCATTATTCTCACACTGCAGATAGTAAACTGAGGCACAAAATCACCTATGTAATTCAAGTGCTGCCTGAGAAGATAGTGGTGAGGAAACTGGCAAAGTTCCTCAGTACTCCTATTCAGCTTCAATATAACCCAACAGCCATTCATTTGGAACCTCACGCTCTACCTCTGGCCAAGCCTCACATTTCCCCAAGGTATCACCAGGAATATGGCAGCACTGCTTCAGAGCTCACAGACGTGGTGGTGGGGCTGTGCAGAGCATCACCACCTCTGACAAGGGCAGCACACAGGCTCTCAGTCCTGCAAGACAGCAGTGCCTCAGCATCCCTCCTCTTCTTACAACAGCCTCACCCAGGGATGATGAAATCCAATAGGATCCATAAACACAGCACTTCTCCACTCATCTTACCGAAGCCAGGGAGTCCAGCAGATGTGGCAGCACACGCCAACAACACTAAGCATTTCACATTGCAGTTGCAACTCCCTTGGAAACGTGGCTTCTCATGGGAGGTGACAGAGCCCTCCTCACCCCTGCAGAACAGCACCAGGGTTAAAGTGCTCGCCTAGCAGAAGGGTCTGATTTCCTCTCTATGTGAACAGTTGAAACATCCATCTCCTGCCAGAACAGAGACTCCCAGCCCTCACTGCTAAACTGTTCCACTTTTCCTTGACATGCTGCATATCTATTAGTTTGGACAAACGAGAGAGAGACAGAAAAACATACCTACATATATACATACAGAGTGGGCATATTTTTGAACTCCTGATTAACTCTCAATCAACTCAAGAGGAGAAATTTTAGGTCTTGCCCCAATGACTGCTTATGCACAACTACTACAAATCATTAGAAAAAAAATACTTAAACAGCTGTTGGAGCACCTTGTTGTGTAATTTCTGTCAAGGTGTATCCTTTAAGTGCATAATTCTGCTTCTCAGGAATGTAAGCAGGTAGAGCTGCAATTATGAAATCTTCAGAGATGCATCAGTGTTTTTGCACTGGGGTTCTGCAGCACCTACCACAATAGAGTCTTAATCCATAACTCTAACAGCCATGCTGCAATAACTAAGGAAGGAAATAACTGCAGCAGCAATAAATTCCAGATATTTGGGTTAGGGATAATTTGAAATAAATTCTGTGGTTTATCAAAGTCTGTCATGTAGGCCCCTCTACAATAAGTGTAGAGAGATATATGCTTTCAGAAGTCAACTCACCCAAGCTATCTCAAGTATGGATGTTAAGATTGTCAAGGGAGAGATCAATCCAGGGACTATCTCCACCTCCTTCCCACCATAGAAGTCCAAGCTTAGACTTGTGGGATGAAGTTAGGCACGGCAAAAGATCCCATCCATTATTTCTTTCAAAAGTGGTTTTGTCATTGGTGACTTGTTAGAGTTTTAAATTACTATTACTGGGGCAGAGGGTTGGGGATGGGAATGTTTGGTAAAGAATGTAAGACTATGGGAATAAAAATGCTGAAAGAATGTTGCAGGTCATCAGGTCTTATCCTGAGCTTTGGCGAGCAGTTACATACTGTAGACTACTTTCAACTTACACTTCCAGCTTTTGCTTCAACAGATTTGTGCTTTCAGGCACTAGAAAGATCTCACTTACATTGTACTGCAGATCATCTCCCCTCAGGCTAACATCCTTTGGTCATAATTGACAGGTCCATGGTGGACTTTGCAGTGTTGGTGAACTTTGCAGCATTAGGTTTACAGTTAGTCTAGATGATCGTAAATGTCTTTTGCAACCTAAATGATTCTCTGAAAACATTTTATTTGGACATACAGAGGGCTTGACATAAAAAGTTCCTTAACCTGCCTTTTCATGCTTTAAATTGATAAATCAGTACACACATCACAGAACTTCCTATCTTAGCAGAACAATTACTGTTTTTCTGAAAAGATCATCATTTCCCCCTTCTGTTCTTTCAAGAAGAATTTACCAGTTTATTGAATTTTAATAAAATCAAAAGGGATGTCCTCATTTCTTTCTCCAAAGATCTATATCAGCAGATTCCTAACACCGTCAAGCTTGGGAAGAATGCGTTATGTTCCCACTGTGATATGTGAACCTCCTGTCAAGAGCCTAAACACGTATCTAATGATTGGTGTTAAGCCAGATTTGGTTTATCACACACATGTAAACAGACCAGCAGTATCAGAGATAGGATTTCAATCGGTGTCTGTCTTTAGTGTTCATTGCTAAATTTCTCTCCTAGATTGAAAGCCTCTGAGCTCATCCCAATGCCAGCACAGTAGTACCTACTCATGCTAAGGCTGCTACTAGCTTGCTCCTCAGCAAACCAGGCAATGCCAGTTAAACCAGCAAACCAGGTAAACCAGGTATGATTGCAGGTGTGGAAGCTGCATATGGCAGAGGACTTTCAAGCACGTTTGAAATACACACTTACTAATTAAAGTATGTAACAATTTTAAGTGTCTACTTAGAGAAGAAGAGGTGCTCTCTCTTTCCTTTAGCAACTAGAATTTGGTGAGATACGGAGAGAGCTCACCAAGCAGCAACACAATCAGCAAGCTATAGTGCTAGAAGAGAGGGAAAACAGAGGCAAGTAGAAGCAAATAAATGAAGTAAGCCTTAAACTTTATATCATGAAAAAAAAAAGGGAAAAGAATATGTTAAACTGCAGGGTTACTTCAGTCAGATTGAAATCATTTTGCTTTCCATGTGGGATTCTGCTGTTCCATTCAAATATGATTATAGGGTTTGGTTTCTATTTGTTTTTGATAGTGCTATCATCTCAAGGAATTAAAAAAAAAATCCTTATGGGAAATCTGCCTTTCACTTTGCAATATATCTGCCATTTATCAAAGGTCTGAACCGTCAGGATTTTTGACCTCATGCTCCTTTTAGTTTCAAAAAAAGTAGTCTGGCTACTCTGGAGAAACAGCACCAAAACCTTACCACAAATGGGCTTTTGCCCAGTGTGGACAGATAATTACATTTACTGTTACAGATGCTGCTACAGTAATATTGAAGTCAATGCCTTTTATAGATCTCCTCAGCAAAATTTATTGCAAACTGAACAAAACAGAAAACCAATTAAAGAAAATATCTGCCAGAAGAATACATTTAATGATCGCTGGGCTGTATAAATCATATATGGTGAAACTGTATCACAAAGAGTAATATTTTTTAAATTAAACAAATTATCTGTATATGAAATACAGAAGAGTCTGGATCAGCTAAAGTTTTTTTGTGTAGCAATCCCTATAGATGTGCAATAAACCTTTTTTTCAGATAAGGTGCTGCTAAATATCAAGTCTGGAAAAAACTGCGTGTATGTTTATTTTCCATATCAAAGAGCTACATGTTTATGAGGGATCATGACAACAACTTACTGGACAAATAAGTGTCTGCATGGACTTAACATTTTTAAAACAAACTAAAAATCAAATACTGGCACCATGGAACTGCAGACTTAGAACTAGTTGGCTGAAGTCCTGTTCCCAACACTTGAGCAGTCTGTACACAGCATGAGGAGCAGCCCATGAATCAAAATCAATGGTTTATATGAGTTTCATTCTACCCTTATTTTTGTTTTGGTTTTGAATTCTTTTTTAATCAGTATTAATGAACAATGATAATTCTCCAGAAGGATCAAAAAGAATATAGTTGTGCAAAGAAAGTTGTTTACCTATCTCCAAAAAGCTCCTGGGATGACTATAAAGATCTCTTCTAAGGCAAAGTAGGGTTTTAGAAGCTGTCATCGACTGGTTTTCCCCAAATCAAAAAAGGGTAGTGCATTTTTAGTAAATTTGAGAACATACACATTCAGCTTAACACAGTAAGAGGTTACTCTGTAAGCACACTACCTGTACATACTTGGATGCACTACTCCAGGTTATTTATCAGTTACAGGAATGTCAATCACTAGCCCTCACCAGAGTAAATGCTGTGCTGCACCACCCACCTGTCAATTCCGCCGTTTATGATATTTTAAGACTGGAGAGGAAATTAGTTCCACTTGCATGAGCCTTTGTTTGAAAGTAATAGCACAACAACAGATTTCTGCAGGCATAGGGGAGAGCAAGCAGAAGTACTAATTGTAGGGATTCACTAATCAAATACACCCTTGATGTTACAAGGACCAGCTTTGCAAGGCTTGCATCACTAGTGATGGTTTTAACTATGCATCCTGCCATCAGGAAAGGTTGGGGACAGGACTATTGTTTAGGGAATTTAGGAGTAATTAATTATTAGAATGAAAAATAAAAGTAATAGGGACACAAAATAGGAAGCAATTTGCATTCCTCCCTGCACAGCTCTCTTGACAACGCAAGGAAGTGTACAGCGATCCTCCCAGTTACTCCAGCTCACTTCACAATCGGTGCAACCATACACTCTGCTGCACTCTCAAATCCACCGTTTCCCTAATTCACAAAACTAATGGCATCATGAGACAATAATAAAGTACGTGTCAGGCTTCTGCAGTACAGAAAAGAAGAGGGAGGAGAGAGGAACAATATAATTTAGAGCCTCCTTAGTTTCTTTCAAGACATCTCATGCAAGCAAAAATCACATATTCCTATTATTGCAGCACAGGAGGATTTACAAAACATAAATAAATTTTTTAAAGTTCCATGGGTGCATCAACCTAACCTCTGCCCCTTTCACATTCATGTGTTTGCCCTTGATCCACACATATAAGTACTCCATGGTGGCACCTTCAATGAACTATTCATGCAGGTGAACATCCCTCAGAGAAGCAGCTGTACCCCCCTGGATTTTATGTTATTTGTCTCTCCGTCACAGAGCTCAAAGGAATAATCCTACTGCATATTTCTTCTTCATTTATTTTACTAGGTGAGGTGTTTAAGAGGATATATGGTCATCTGGAGCTCATCACTGTCAAATTTTCAGCTACGCAGCTGTAAAGGGTAAAGGAACTAGTTTAGCTCCTTGGTTTACAAAGTGCTGAGTATCTTCAATGAGGTGCCAAATGTGCGTGGTGACACTTTAAGGTTGCTTAGTGCCTCCTGAGGTTCGCAGAGCCTGATCCAAAACCCCACTGTTATGAATGACAGTCCTCCCCTTGACTGCAGTGCACTTGGGACAGAACAGCACTTTACAGCTCAAGCCTGTGCTTCTGAGGCAAGGCAACATTTCCCATAGATTTCAGAATGTAGGCTAAGGTGATAGGTTTGAGAAGTGATGGATTGCAGCGTTCCTACCTCCAAACATTTAACCCAGAGCAAAATAAGTAAATAAATAAATACATGTCTGTATAAACAAACAAACATTCAAGACTTTCTTAAATATGTTTTGGACCAGACACTCATTTCCAATTGTTTTAATACATACAAGCAGCAAAATTCACTCCAAACCCTTTAAGCTCATCCTGTTTCCATTGGGCTTAATGTATTTCTCCCACTTCTTTTCACAAGAAAAAAAAAAAAAATTCTAAAGACTGTCTTTACAAATCATTTTTTTCTGGAAGCCTTTGTTAAAATCAGCTCTTCTACTGGAAACATGCAATAAAACAAAGTTAACAAGAAAAGAAAGTGCAGAAATCCACTGACAATCATACTGTAAAAAACCCAATGCAAAAAGACTGGCTGCTCTCACTTGGGTTAAGGGAGCAGAGTCCTTCATTACCAGGTCACTCATTCAAATCCAGGCTTGTTTGACAGCAATCTTCTGGTGGCAGGCAGAGTAAGCAACATACTTCTGCAGAGTTGCTTAAAAAGTATTTTTTATTGAATGTTTAAACACTGCAGAGGACGTCTGCGGGCACTCATGATGAGAGGATCATCCTGCAAGTCTGAATTAGTAGACAGTAACTAAGCAAGGAAAAAAGAACTAAGTTGCAGCAAAGACTATAACCACTTTCATTAATTCTGACAGCTGCCATTTCTCTTTGAAGAGAGAACTTGGTAGTATTCTAGTAAGTGAACTGCAGCACACTGTGAAAAAATAATAACATTTTAGCAATACAAGCCCTCACTGCAGCATCTGTTATTAAATCTTTGCAGAGGCGGGGAGAGACCACTAGCCATAAATGTGGATTAGTCAGGTTTTACTACATTCATTTTGGAGTGCAGAGCGCTTTGCATGAAAGCTGTTACTCGCCCTTTTATGTCAAAAAATGAACTTATGCCAACTTTTTAATATTCAGTTCTTCAAGGAAGTGGTCCTAACAGCCTGTGAGCACTGTCCACAAAAAACAGCAGCAGCCTAACAGCAGAGAAATGGAGGAAGGACAGAATCAGAACAGCTGATGCTGCTGATTTGCAACATTTTCTTTTCACAGAAAATGGCCATCATCTTACACTTCCTTCCTGAGCAAATCAAAAACTGCCTTTGAAAGTGTCAAGCTTCATGATGCTGACTCCAACTCTGACACTCGGTTATACAAAAGCATTAACACAAGCGCCGAGAGTGCTCGAGGGAGTCTCTGCATCCTCACCAGAGGAGCCTGAGCAGCTCCACGTCCTAGGTGAGTCCCCAGCAGAACAGGCAAAAAACGGGACTTGAGATCCTAGAGAAAAGATGGTAATTCACATACTTAGGAGAAGTACAACACAAGCTCTCTGAAGTGAGCCAAGTTTAAGTAAACTTTACACTAAATTCACAAAGTTCAGGCAGAGTCAGAGCTTAGCTGAAATGTAATAAAAACACACAAGAGTTTTCCAGAAACACTAAAATCCTCCAGGAGAAAGTCGATCTTGAGCCTTCATAGCGATATTTTCCTGTCTATGAAGTTAAACAGACAGTGCAAGGTGCTATGTAATATTTACCTATGACGTCCACTGTTATGATATAATGTTTCAGCAAAGGATAAATTAGAAGCAACAAATCCCTGAAACCACCCGTGCAAACACAGAATCACTAATTGGTCAATACATAAAGAAATTAAGACTAGCTGAAATTGAAAATGAGTTAAAATAAGATTACAGGCGCTCACCGTGAGAGCTGCTGTCTGAAATAGAAAACTAAACCACGAAGGCGAGGCACAGCGCTTCAGCTGCGGGAAGTTGCCAACATTGATGCTCTAACGCACTAACATTGGTCCCAGAGCGCGATTTCTCCCCATCGAAGAGGCTGAAAAAGCCTCGGAGAGCTCCCGCTATTCCCGCGCCTTGCAGAGATCCCCCAACGCCCTCGGGACGCGCAGTCGGCCCGGCGGAGGAAACCCGGGGCTGTGCGGAGGTGGGGGGAGAACCCGTCCGGCCCCGACGCTCCCCGCTCACCGCCCGCGCCCGGCGAAGGCTCCGCGGAGCCGTCCTGCACACCCGCTCCCGCCGCTCGCAACCACCTTAAGCCCGGGGCCGGGTTTTATTTTTTGTTTTGTTCGGGTTTTTTCTTTCCCTGGCGCCCGAGGAGGCAGAGAGCGGCGCGGAGAAGATTACATGGGGATGACTGAATCGGGGTGAATCGATTAAACCGCGACAATTTAATCTGGGACTTTCTACGGAGTTGGAGGAGATAATCCCCGCACCGCAGCTCGGCTCCTGCCTCTCCTTTACCCGGAGACCCCCGCACAGCCCCGGGGGCGCGCCGATCGCACACGGACACCGCCTCGCCGCTCCGGGGCCAAGCCCTCCTCATCATCCTACTCATCCTCCTCCTTCTCCTCATCCTCCTCCTCGCAGCGCGGCGCGCACGGCGCATCAGCCCCTCTGAGAGATGCGCGCTCGCAAACTTTCCAAACTTCTCGCGAAGTGGCGGAGGGTGTGCGGGGCTGGTCGGACCCCGGTGGCACTTCGCCTCCCGGCGGCAGCTCGGCAGCCGTCGGGGCGCTGCCGGCCCCTAGTGTGGCCGGCGGGGACTCCCCCCGGTCCCCGTGCGGGCGGCGGGAGCCCGGCGGAGCGCAGGCGGCAGCGGCAGGCTGCACCCCGTGACTTGGGGAAGCGAAGCAACGGTTAGGGCAGGGACCCCCTACCCCGCCCGTTCTGCCCCTCGTACTCACGCTGCTGTTCTCGCCCGTCCAGTGCACCATCGCCTGGTTGTGAGATGCGTCCCCTTTGAGCACGAAGGAGGTGCTGATGAGGGAAACCTGCTCCCGGCCCGCCGCCGAGGATGCTCTCCTGGAGCGGCTGCCCCCCGCCACCGCCGCCGCCACGCCGCCGCTGATCCGCGGCTCCGGCGGGCTGCGCGCCCCGCGGG